>CM038628.1:39979611-40352111 GCA_021554675.1 Leuciscus idus | reverse complement strand
TTAATAATAATAATATTATTAGCACTGAATAGATATGTATTTGTGTGCATGTTGGCATTTCATACCTCTCTCTCTCTCTCTCTCTCTCTCTCTCTCTCTCTCTCTCTCTCTCTCTCTCTCTATCAGAAAATAACCCGTTTAAGCTCCATCAGATCTGTAAGTTCTGCGACATCGAAACCACGGTGTGTAACAGCACCGGCGTCTGCGAATCCTCCTGCAGTGTCTCAGCGATCTGCGAGAAACCCACGCAAGTGTGCGTCAGTTCCTGGTACGTCAACGCTAATCTAGTGTACACACACTTCCAGATCGACTGAATCTGAGCTCAGTTTCAGACACTGATGTCTTCTCAGTCTCTAGCGGAGACACACGTGAGATCACTGGAGTCTTTCTCTCAGGAGAAACTTCTGAGAAGCTGCTTATTATATTTAAAGGTGCAGTATGTGATTATTAGCGACATCTAGTGGCGATGTTGCGAATTGCAACCAACAGAAGTTACCCTGGCCGACAGGAAGTGATGTCGTCGTCTGAGACAGCAGAGAGTAGCCAGTTAAGCAATGAGGTTTCTTTACAAAGATAAAGTAAGAAATGATGTGTACTTAATTATGCGTTTAAATGATATGTTATTGTGAATATTATTGTCACTTGTTCATCATTGTGTCAGTGTTTTATTCGCTTCTTTACATGAAGAACAACATAGTGACGAAACGCGTTTGTCCGTTCAGGGCCACCGTAGAAACATGTCGGTGTAAGGAGACCCGCGGTGTGTGTAGAGAGAAATGCTCATTCTAAGGTAATAAAAAACATAACGGTTCATTATGTAAGTTCTTTATACTGAAAACATAGTTATGCATATTATATTGCATTTCTGTCATCAGATCCTCCTAAATATTACACACTGCACCTTTAACTGAAACCAAAAACGCAACAAAATTACTAAAACTTGAAATATATCATGCTACTGAATGATTACCATATTCACTACCCATTTTAATTTTAATGAATCTGATTCCAATTTCGATCCTGCTTATCGATTCCTAATTCCGTTTTAAATAAGATAAAAATAAATAAAAAAACACGGAGATGTCATTCACATTTAGTCTTATTGCAAAACATTTAATTGTAGCTGAATATCATGAACAAGGCTAAAGAACACTTACACAAGGCCTGTGGTGTAAAATACCACAACTAGCCGAACTTAAATACATTTCAAGCATCATTAAAGACTATAAACACTCAGTAATTAAAAGAACAAATAAGCAATGGCAACAAAAGATACAACAGAACGAAGATACGAGTGAAATAAACAGTGTTTTAAGATTTGCAGGTACAGAAACTGTAATCAAATTTAAAATAACACTGCACTTTATTAATAAAATATACATTACAAATATACTTACAAAAGTTATTCAGTCAAGAACAAGTGAATTTTCTCATTGTCTTTTGTTGTTTGATTGTTATTTATTATTTAACCCTCTGGTGCTCTTCGCGTGCCGGTCAAAAATGACAGAATTTTTTATTTAATTTTTTCACTGAAATGAGTATACTATATTTTAGTTCGATAATGTTTTTGTATTTGAATTATACTTAATTATATTTACGCTGTATTTATAATCCATTTTTTCCCTTTTTGAGCATAGACCTGAAAATTACATTTCCAACTTAAACTGTGGTAAATCTTGAATGTTTTAAAGCAGACTTAAGTTTGATCTCGTTTCAAAGACGATTCTTGGCAGATTATCACCGAAGTGACAAAAAGTTTTTGAAGTAAAAAAAAGTTTACGTTTTTTGTTATGAAAAATTTGCAAGAATACTATTTTTAGTTTTTATATGAAATATATATTTTCAAAAACACATTTCACTCTAAAACTGTGAGAAAATCAAAGCCATAAATCTAAACCAGTTGTGTTCAAAATGTGAGCTTTATATCTCCAAAAGTGCAGTATCGACAGTTTCCACTAGATGAAATTCGTGTCCCGTTCATTTCCAATGCGCTCATTTCTGCGAGGAGCACAAGAGTGACTATTGTTTTCAGGACCGTTTAGCCTGTTCGAATCATGTCCATGATTTTTGTGTGTGTGTGTTCACACAGCAAGTGCCAAAACCTTTACCAAGTTTCGTACCATTCCGCAAAAAAACCTAAAAAAAACATGTAAAGTGTTTAGGTCAAAAATGACGAAGAGCACCAGAGGGTAAATATCATCACTGTCTAGTTTTGTTCACTCGATGTGAACTCTGTGTGTTCTTCCAGTCTGAATGACCGAATGTCGACCACGACTTTGTTAATCAGGAAATGGTTTCACTGTGATTCAGGAAATCCTGTCTGACTTCCGCTTAATCCCACGGGAAATAGTTTCAGCCAAACTCTTTGAGAGTGAAAATAAATATAAAAATCTGAAATATTATTACAATGTAAAACTGCTGTTTTCTATGTGAATATATATATATATAGTAAAGTGTGTAATTAATTCCTGTGATCAAAGCTGAATTTCCAGCATCATTACTCCAGTCTTCAGTGTCACATGATCCTTCAGAAATCAGTCTAATATGATGATTTGATGATCAAGAAACATTTATTATTATTATCAATGTTGAAAGCAGTTCATAATTTGGTGGAAACTGATGCATTTTATCTTTCAGGATTATTTGATGAATAGAGAGTTCAAAAGAACAGCATTTATGTGAAATATAAATCTTTTGTGACATTATATAAATGTCTTTACTGTCACTTTTGATCGGTTTAATGATTTTACTGAATAAAAGTATTGATTTCTTTCACACAAACAATCTCACTTACCCCAAGCCCTTGAACATATGTTTGACTGACATGGTGGATTTTTAAACGGACACACTTCTGGTAATCGTCACATGTATCATCTCAAAACGAGTCAATAAAAGCTGATCGACAGGTTAAAGGTGCAGAGACTTCTCAATTGCGTCTCCTTTAAAGGTGCAGTCTGTAAGAATGGCAACTAGTGGTTGAAATAGGTAATGCAGTCTAAATTAGGGATGGGCGTTTTTCAAAAATATTGCATTCGAATATTCGGGCTCAAATCGAATATTCATTTTTAAGTGTACGTTTTTTTTAAAGTTTTTGTCACCATTTCTGAACAAGCTTACGATTAGGCAATAAACACAACAAGCTTACAATATATGTTAAAGTTTTCTTTTATTTGAATATATTAAACAGTAGACCTATGTGTAAACAAAATATAAAGAACAAAAGCATTAAAGCTCAAGCAGCGCGAACGGAAACGCCTGATAAAGCAGACGCCAGATATCGTACAGAACGTACACATACACTCGAGTCATAATGATCATCGTGTTAATATTGTTTCACGTTTATGTTGAGAAAAACAATAATCTCCACCTGCAGGAGCGCCGCCAGCACTTTATGCGCTGACAGACGTTTCAGAGACACACAGAGATAACTTACCTTTGTGTTTCTGTAACAATAACACACATTCCAGCCTGGAAACGTACATTTCAGAGTAAAGTAACTGGCTGTATAAGTGTTTTTCAGAGAAACGAGAATGTTAATTTTGCATGTTTCCTCGATATATGCAAACATATTATGGTATTTTTATGCTTTAGTAGAGTGAAAAAGTCACAGACAGCACTTTTAATATTAAAGTATGATAGTCCTAATCTTCTGATGTCGATGTTGTGTTCCAGGAGGAGAAGCAACGGGAGCGCGATCATCGAGACGGTGTGTCACGACCCAGCGCTGCGGTTTCGTGGTCAGTTTCTGAAGGACTTCAACAGTACCAGCTGTGAGATGAAGCGAGTGAAGGGCGCGGAGGACGAGTACGTCTGCTCATGTGATGAAGAAGAGTGTAACGGATGGCTCATCTTCTCTGACGGTCAGTCTCACAGGCTCCTACACACTCTCAAGTCAAGGCAGCTCGTGAAAAAAGTGACATTGGCAATAAACCAAAACTCATTCAGTGACAGAATGGAGAAAAAAAACCTTAACATTCTTAAAGGCAAAAAAACAAAACTTAACAAAACTCAAAGGCTCTGAGGAACCAGAAATGGTTGTTTTATGACACCGCTGTGAGAAAACCCTTTTAATCTGACTGATGCTGGTGAGAATGAAGCTAGGTTTATACTCGCCGCGTCCACACGAGCGCGCGGCAAAAACGACATCATTGTGGTGTGGGTGGTCGCGCGCGTTGGGTGCGCAAGACCCCATTTCGCTTGCCGGTGTGCGCGGCTTTTCTTGTAACAGCGCGCGCGGCGCCGCATCCGAAGATGAACGACTTCGAGCCGAATCTGTCCGAGCTCGATCTTCTCACCACACCGGCACCCAGGTTTGCACGTCTAAATGAGTTGCTTGCATTTAAAATATGAGCATACAATAGCATAACAAGTATTTTTAATTAACATAAAGATCCATGTTTAATAAAAATGTTCACGAAACTTAATGAAATGTTTCGGAAATTAGAAAATATTTAAGATATTGTTAATTTAGTTATATTGTATACACGTTCTCATATCCGTATATTTTGCTTTAATGTCACGAGTGATAATCTCAGGGTTTACTGGGTTTTACATGATGTAGTGTAGTGTGGTGGTGGTGTACTAAAATAAACATTGTCACGTGTGTATAGCTTTCTTCTCACCGCTGATTCCTGATGGTTTAGATTTGAACAATTACTCGAGTCGCCCCCTATCGTTTCAAAGAATAGTACAATGGCGAGCGCGTCCGTTTGGGGAGGTGTGCGCGCAGTCAGCGGAGACTCACGCTGTGGAGGCGGAGTCAGGGGAAAGTATAAACAAGGCCTGAGGTTCAAAAGTTTGGGGTCGGTAAGACTTTTTTATTCATTAAAGATGCATTCAATTAATTTTCAGCATTTAAAAGATAAATAGATAGATACTGTTGATTAAAATGCTAAATTTGGTTTTAAATGAATAAGCTTGGACTTGTGCTGGAAACCCAAAGCACAGGACAATAGAGACGCCAGAATAACAATATTCATGATTCTGAAGATGAAAATACAGAATTATTTTAGACCAATATTTGCACTCTGTCACTGACTAGATATATTTAAAATAATGACGGCCACTTTTTATCAGGACACACAAATATTCCCCCAGTGCATTATTATACATTATATTCAACACTATATAGTAGTTTAATGTAGTTTTGACACTAAAACTCTGAAAACTTGAATTGTTTTATGAGTGAATTTATATTTTGGGTGAACTATACACAATACATACTGTTGCAGTTTTGTGTTGTGATATATTGTGACACCCCTTATACAGACACAGTCTGTCAGATAATGAGGTTAAGACACGTTCTTGATAATCGTAAGACTCCCGCAGGTCATCTGAAGTGTTTATGAAACGTCTGTGTTGTGTGTGTGTGTGTGTGTGTGTGTGTGTGTGTGTGGATCTTCAGACGTGTGGTTTCCTCCTGTCTGTGTGTAAAGATCATCTGGTTGTTTTTATAGCCGCGTGTTATCTGTGTGTGTGTCTGCGCACGTGCGGTTGTGTTGTGCTGCACATCACTCTGTGTTTTACTGTAACAAGGGGCTTTTGCAGAAGGAAAAGCATCACTCACGATGTTTTCTTTTTTTCCCCCAGAAATGTCTAGAATCTAGATTTAGATTTGTTAAACAGGAAGCCGCATCATGTGACTCTGCGAGGAAACTTATCTTGCAGAAAATATCTCTGAGATCAAAACGTCTGTCCATCCAAATGTTTGTTTTCCAGTACAAATATATAAACATCCTTAAAGCAAGATACATTTGAGATGGAAAAGGAAAAGGACATTAATGTTTGTTTTCTAAAAAACTGATCAAAATGAAGTGAGTTTGTGCTTAAAACAAGAACAAATAGACCAAAAAATTATATATTTTTTCCTTTGAATTAAGTTTAGATTCTTTAACTTTTTTTCTTTTCTTTTTTTTGCTATTTGTTTCTAATTTTCAAAGAATTAAAATAATTAAAATTAAATAAACCACAACTTAATAAAAAATATACTGGCATTTTTAAAAATAATAAAGATGACAAAAACAAAATTGCTGAACCTTTCATTTTAAAATTAAAACAGAAGATATAAAAAATAAAATTTAATTCAAAATCTTAACAAAAACTATGATAGTATCTCAATGATGCTAAAATAAGTGGAAATATTTTGGAGCATCTTGGAAATGGTGATTTCAGCTGCTCTTTTGAATTTTCACAGCCTTGTTTTCATTGATGACACATTAAACATAGAGCCTTCTCATGCAGTGAGTGATTTTCTGTTTCTCTTTTGTTGTTTGATTCATATTAACAGCATATATATTTCAGGAGTTACTGTATATTACGCTGCTGTCACTTTAATACACAGATCTAATACACACATGCGATTTCTTTCCCTGCTGTTTACGTTCATAGCGATAACTGACTGTGTTGATGTGATCTTTGTGTGTTTTTGACATAACCTGGTGTGTATTTGACAGTGTAAGCTCAATAAGATGTTAAAGAGAACATAGTTTAATACTCACGGGTTGCTCCATCTGACATCCAGCTTTCTGTGCGCGTGCGCGTGCGCGTGCTTCGCTTCGTATGTGTGTGCGCTCAGAAAACCGTATATCAGACGCTTAAACTGGTGTGGCTTTAAAACGCATGCAGATTATAAACTTTCATGATGATGAAGAACTGAAACGTCACGTGAGCGTGACTGCGATAGAGATGATCATCAAAACCAAACAGATGTTTTAGTTTTGGGCAGAGTATCGGAGGCATGAGCTGTAAAGGCTCCGCCCTCTTCTGGATAGGGGGCGGAGCAGCAGCAGCTCATTTGCATTTAAAGATACATGCACGAAAACATTATGTTTTTCCTTCCACTCAAAAATGATCTGTGAAATATTTTGAGCTGAAACTTAAAAGACACGCATGGGGACACCTGAGACTTAGGCCTCGTTTACACTGCAGGTCTTGATGCCCAATTCTGATTTGTTGCCTTTATCCGTTTTTTTTTTTTTTTTTTGACCGTCCGTTTACACGTTCTTTCAACTGTGACTCATATCCGGTTCATGTGTTTACACTTGCCATACTATCTGAAACATCGCGCATGCTTAAAGGGTTAACTTCTCTTGCACAGATGGACGGACGTGAAATATGCTTGATGCTAGCTCTGCTATATATGCGAAGTTCGCCAAACATCACCATGATTATGAGGCGAAGGAGGACGAAAAGTGCCATCATTGCACATGTGCTTTAGTTATTGTGTGTGAGAGAGATCTCAGGACTGGTGGGAGCATATTGGCTTTAAATATTGGCTTTAACGAGGAGCAGTGCGTCCGAAATTTTGTTGTGTACAACAATATGTTGTGTCAACGTTTGTCCACATTCCTCTCCTACGACGACCGTACTCAACGTTTCGTCGGGCCATCCGTCCCTTTGCAGATGCACGTCGGGGCTTCTCTCGTCATTAAACCGCGGAGACGTTGCCTAATGCCTCAGATCCGATCCGAAATCCGATCTGCCTGTTTACATGACAGTCATTGGCACATATCCGATTTATTTCCACATATGAATGAGGCCTGAAACCGATCTCGAAATATCCGAATGCATGCGTTTTTTTCCTGTTTAAACTGTCATTGAACACATCGGATCTGTGTCACATATGAGCAAAAAATCGGAATTGGGTCACATTTCACTGACAGTGTAAACGAGGCCTTATATTATATCTTCTAAAAAGGGGCATAGTAGGTACCCTTTAATAAATAAATAAAGAAAAGCAAAAAAGCTGCTCCATTAAAAGTAGGATTAACTAACTGTGGTCTTGTCTTCAGGTGCGGATCCAGTCTCTCCCGGACCGGATGAGCCGAAGCTGCTGTCTCTGCTGCTGGTCAGTCTGGTTCCCTCAGTGGTCACACTGGTCCTGCTGGTCTCGCTCCTCTACGTCTACTGCGCGTGTCAACAGCACAAACTCAAAGCGCCCGCGACCAAAGACACGGACAGCGAAACCCGCGCCATCATCATCATGAACGACGACGACCGGTCCGACAACACCCTGAACCACAACCTGGAGCTTCTTCCCATCCAGCTGGACTCATCCGTCGGGAAGGGCCGGTTCGCCGAGGTCTTCAGAGCCAAACTCAAACACGCTAGTCAATCCTTCCAAACGGTGGCCGTGAAAATATTCCCGTACGAGGAATACGCCTCGTGGAAAACCGAGTGGGACATTTACTCCGACGCGGAGCTTCGGCACGAGAACGTCCTGCTGTTTCTGACCGCCGAGGACCGGAAAGCGGCGCGACAGTATTGGCTGATAACGGCCTATCAGGAGCGAGGAAACCTGCAGGACTTCCTGTCGCAGCACGTGATTGGCTGGGACGAGCTGTGCCGATTGGGCAGTTCGCTGGCAAGAGGCGTGGCTCATCTTCACTCCGACCGGACGCCGTGTGGACGAGCTAAAGTGGCCATCGTCCACCGAGACCTGAAGAGCCCAAACGTGCTGGTGAAGTCAGACCTCACGTGTTGTCTGTGTGACTTCGGTCTCAGTCTGAGACTCGATACCTACACGTCTCCTGAGGAGCTGGCCAACAGCGGACAGGTGAGAGCGGTCACATGCCTCAGAGTTAGAAACAATGACACCTTAAGTCTGAGTTTTTCAGCTCTTTACTTCAGAGGGGGGAAACATAATCATAAGGCTGTTCCTTAGGCTACGTCTACATTAATCCGGATACATTTGAAAACGCCGTTTTCGTTTATAAACGCTCTCCGTCCACACTAGCGTTTTCAGGCGTTTTCAGGCGTCTCAGTGTGGATGAGAAACTTTTGAAAAACACCTCAAAACGCTAAATTCACCTTTACTGCGCATGCGTAAAACCCCACAAAAGATCACTGATATGATTCAGATGGAAAAATAAATAATGAAGTTATCGCGCAATTCTTCTGACAGGATAATTTTATTTAGTAAAATATCTCAGCATTCACTGATGCGGTCCAGGTCTCACACAGTCACCATATGTTTGGTCTAAAACGCTAAAACTGCTCTCATACTTGCCGCAGGACAGCAAATGTGAGTAAATTCTGTCATCTTTGCAGGACTGTGATATGAAGAGTGTGCAATGTAGAATATTTCTAGCAACAGTGTGAAAGTGAATAGCACATAACAGGCACAATACTGGTATAAACATGAATATCTATTGGTACAATATGTGTCACATGACTAAATTTACATCATCGCTTTTAAATACCACTGGTTTCAGAGTCCACACTACGGTCCACACTACGGTCCACACTACGGTCCACACTACGGTCCACACTACGGTCCACACTACGGTCCACACTACGGTCCACACTACAGTCCACACTACAGTCCACACTACAGTCCACACTACAACGTGAAGACGGCATTTTCAAGTGTATCCGCTTTGGAGTGCGTTTTCAAAAAGCTTCGTTTTCATTAATAAAAACACCGTCTCAGTGTGGACCGTCTCAGTGTGGACCGTCTCAGTGTGTGGACCGTCTCAGTGTGTGGACCGTCTCAGTGTGGACCGTCTCAGTGTGGACCGTCTCAGTGTGTGGACCGTCTCAGTGTGTGGACCGTCTCAGTGTGTGGACCGTCTCAGTGTGGACCGTCTCAGTGTGTGGACCGTCTCAGTGTGTGGACCGTCTCAGTGTGGACCGTCTCAGTGTGGACCGTCTCAGTGTGTGGACCGTCTCAGTGTGTGGACCGTCTCAGTGTGGACCGTCTCAGTGTGGACCGTCTCAGTGTGTGGACCGTCTCAGTGTGTGGACCGTCTCAGTGTGGACCGTCTCAGTGTGTGGACCGTCTCAGTGTGTGGACCGTCTCAGTGTGGACCGTCTCAGTGTGGACGGAAGGACAAAACGGAGAGAAAAATATACGTTTTCAAACGAAAACGTATTAGTGTGGACATGGCCTTAGGGAAACAGGGAAATTCAAAAACAGTCCTTGGGAGGCAATACAAACTGAAGAGCTCTGCTTAAATATCAGATCTGAGAGATACATCTAGGAGACTACAGTCCACAAAAAAGGGAACAAAAACTTAGTCAGGCAGGAAAATCTCAAACCCAAAATCTTTGAGAATGACAACGCTCAGGACTGAACAAGAGCAAAGGGCAGTGAGGCGTTAAATATGGCTGATTATAAGAGTAATTCACTCAGGTGAGACTGTGAGAGTGTTACAAGGACAGCCATTTAACAAAGGGAGAGTAATCATGGGCTGAAATGACGCCATCTAGTGGTGAAATCAAGGACCTTCAGGCAAAACATTACCAATTACAAAAGTATATACTTATTGTGTGTATATGTTCATGTGTGTGTGTGTGTGTGTATATATATATATATATATATATATATATATACATCAAATGTAAATTAAAATTATGTATAGTAAAATTTAAATTTAAATTTAAACTAACCAACTATATACACATAAGTTGTATATATATAGTTACACATTTTAATTATTCATATGTATAAAATATAAATGGAAAAAGTATTTGTTATAATAATTTAAATTACACATACTCAAATATATAGCAATCATTTTAAATTTTTTTTTATTTTAAATACAATAACTGTTATGTTTACAGTTGGTTTTCAGAGAATTATTGGGCTTGAAGTGTTCAGTGTACATGTAAAAATAATGAACTAATGTTAAAGACTGTAAGAGAAACGGACACTGTTTTACACACATGCTCAATGTTGATGATTATGATGTCAGAAAGATCAAAGCATTATAATAAAGAGGAAATGACACGGTGCAACACTGAACTGAGAGTGCAGGACTGAGACAAATCCTCTGCTTTTCTTTCATTTAGAAAAAAAAAATGAAAGTGAATGTATTTCATTATAAACTTTTTTTTATTTTTTTTATTCTATGTAACCAAAATATAGCAATGGTATTTTGCTGGAAAGGAAACATTTCAAAATAAAAGTCTGTAATTATATTAAAATGAATTTAGCATTAAACACAGTTAAATGTATCAATAATGTGACAGAAGTTCAGTATAAGTGAGATTTTTCTGCTGCTGATAAAACCTGTCCCCGCCCGGGCCCCTGTGTGTTCCTCAGGTGGGAACGGCGCGATACATGGCTCCAGAAGTGCTGGAGTCCCGGATGGACCTGGAGAACATCGAGTCCTTCAAACAAGCGGATGTTTACTCCATGGCTCTGGTTCTGTGGGAGATCGTGTCCAGATGCAGCGCCACCGGAGGTAATGAAGCCCGTCCATAGAGTCAACATGCTAAACACACACACACACACACACACACACACACACACACACACACACACACACACACACACACACACACACACACACACTGAACGACAGCATGCTACACAAACACACACACACAAACACTGAACGACAACATGCTACACAAACACACACACACAAACACTGAACGACGACATGCTACACAAACATACACACATACACACAAACTCCAGAAGGAGGAGTTTTAAGAAGGGGGACCGGAGGGTGTGCTCCAACTACAGGGGAAAGTCTATGCCAGGGTACTCGGGCATCTGTTCCGGATGCCTCCTGGACGCCTTCCCGGGAAGGTGTTCCGGGCATGTCCCACCGGGAGGAGACCCCGGGGAAGACCTAGGACACGCCCGGCTGGCCTGGGAACGCCTCGGTGTCCCCCCGGAAGAGCTGGAGGAAGTGTCCAGGGAGAGGGAGGTCTGGGCATCCCTGCTTAGACTGCTGCCCCCGCGACCCGGTCCCGGATAAGCGGAAGGAGATGGACGGATGGATGGACAAACACAGACAGACACACACACACACACACACACACACACACACACACACACACACACACACACAACAAACACTGAACGACGACATGCTACACAAACACACACACACACACACACAAACACTGAACGACAACATGCTACACACATACACACACTGAACGAGGAAGTATGGAGAATCTCCATAGATCTGACCTGATCCCGATCCACAGATCCCAGCAGTCGAGGAGAGAACTGTTGGAGAAATTATGTGTATTTTTTTAACCCTCATCCTTCCCTCGGGTCATTTTTGACTCGAAACTATTATTATTAATTTTTTTTCATAAAAACATTGAGTGTTCATCAGAGGTGTCCAAGACCCCAGGACTTTAGTCGCACTTGAACCACGAATACACAAACATGTTTTTTAATAAAATTCGAGGATCAATTCATTTTAGGAATGAAAGGAATGCGAGGAATGCTTCAGGTCACACAGAAAAACATAAAATGCTCAAAATTCAAACTAAAAATGCTAAAACTGTATGTGTATCTGAAAGCAGACTGAAGAGGAATGACTTTAGGACCCAGCGGAACAGCTCATTCGCTCCATAATAGAGATATATATCAAGAAGCCATCAAGAGTCATGAAATATCATGTTATATATTATATTTTTTCCACAAGAGGTCGGCAGAGACACCCAGTGTAAGAGATTTTGAGCTGAATTAAACGGGTTATTACATGAAATTGTGAGTTATTTTGAATTTAAGTTGTAAGAATGCGAGGAATGTGCTTAAATTACTATTTAATTATTTATTTATTATTTATTGATCAAATCTAGTCATTTTAAGGTAAATTAAATTTAAATAAAAAAAAAAAAATGCATGAAAAATAGAAAAAATATTATCAAAATTACATAAAATAAACTTTCTGGACCAAAAACATGACTGATGTGTGTGTGTGTGTGTGTGTGCAGATGTGCGGGAATACGAGCCTCCGTTCGGGAAGCTGAAGGAGCATCCGTGTGTGGAGAGCATGAAGGATGATGTCATCAGAGATCGACTGAGACCGGAGATACCGGCCAGCTGGAGCAACCACATGGTAAAGCCCGCAGTACACTTCTGTCTGTGACACACACTGCATGCGCACTGAACTTGTTTTGCAGTGATCAGTTGTTCCACAAGATGGCAGCACTGACCCGGGCTGACGTTTCACAGCAGAAGACACAACTAAAGACTGAAACAGTTGATAATATATGCCTAATATATCCATACATTCAATATAAACACCATAAAGTAAACATAGTCATAATCAATCAACAGAATATTTTATTTAATTATATTAACAGCCTTTTGAAGTTTAATAATCACATTAGGCCATATTGTAATTCCCATGATTAAGACAAGGTCAAGGTCAATGTGTCTTTATGCAGACAGGAGATTCAGCAATCCATACATAAGACCATCCCCCCAAAAAAACAGTAAACATAGAACATTAAAATATAACATTAAAAAACATTGTCCAAAGCATAAAAACTTCTAAGAAAGATCATAACAATGTGCCTCTACACATAGAAGTATTCCTGTATCGTTTGGTTCTCCACAATCCGACATCCAGAGCGGAGGAGCTGAAACTCAGCATGTAAATATGAAATATGATATGATATGATGTCAATATAAAATCTGGACAGCTTTCTGAGGCGAAACAGACGCTCATGTCCCTTTTTACATACAGACTCACAGTTCTTTTCAAAAGTCAGTTTAGAGTCTGTGACTGTCCCAAGGTATTTGTAGCTTTCTACATAATCCACCGCCTGGTCTTTAATGATCGTAGTGTCGTAACATGAAGCACAGTTTCTAAAATCTATAATCATCTCTGTTGTTTTAGCCAAGTTTAACTCCAAATAGGATTTGTCACACCGGGTGACAAACTCTTCAATAATAGGACCATGACCAGACTCACCGTCACTTAGCAGACTCACAATAACTGTGTCATCAGGGGGGTCTGAAGTTTGAAATTATCGCTTGTCTGAAGTTTAAAATCATTGGTTACCCGTAAGCCAATCACATAACGTTTGGTTATGGCGTGTGTTATGCGCATGCTCAGCCGCATCGAACTTCCACTGTAAACACACGTATGATGCGAAAACAAAACCATTGAGCGAAATGGAGTGAACATGGCTGTGAATGACTTTTGCAGATTATGTGAAGTAAATCTACGCATCCACGGTACAATCAGAATCAGCGTCTACGTCACGGCTCTCAGCCCGCCCTCTGTTCGTTGATTGGCCGGCTGTTTTCAGGCCGGAGGAAAACGGAAAGCTATGACGCTGTCTCAGACTGAGTACAGAAGTGAAATGAAATTGAGCGGAAGTACGAAGTCTGACGTAGTCAGGCTACTCCTCTATGTGCTCTATGAGCAAACTGCACAGGGTCTAGAGCTCGCTCAGTTTGCCTCACAATCTCCGTCTTCACAAGCTTTTCAAAGATTTCATTACAAGAGAAGTGAGGGCAACTGGCCTGAGATCATTTAAAGCCTTGGTACTATTCTTTTTAGGGACCGGGATAATAACAGCCTGCTTCCACAGGTTAGGTACATGTTGTAGGTATAAAGACATCACTGTAGATAGAACTTAATCGTCCTGCACAGTATTTCAGAAGCTTGCCACAAATATTGTCTGGACCAGGACTCTTATTTAACTTCTGTGAAAGAAAGGATTTTTCAACTGCTCTCTCTTCCAGGATGAGATGATGATCATCTTTAAATGTACATCTCAATTCATCAACTTCATCCTTAAAATCAAACTGATCAAATCTCAAATAAAAATTATTAAGAGCATTGGCAAGCTCACTATTTGAACTGAAACCATCCATGACAATATTACCTCTATTCACAGTTTGCTGTATACCTACTATAGTTTTCACACCGAACCAAGCTGAAGCAATGTTCTTCTCAGCCAGTTTACTCTCTACCTTGCTTTTATACCATTGTTTAGCCTTTACAATTTCCACTTTAACCTCCTTTTCTGCTGCTTCTCTTTCTATTGTCCCTCCTTGATTGTAAGACAGCTTCTTCTTCTTCTGTAAACTAAACTTCACTGGTCGAACGTCTTAGTCTGCCTGCTTGGACAAGTTACATATTGATTAAAAATTTTGTCAGAGGCTTTTTTATAAAAAAAAAAAAAAAAATCACATATGTGGTTTCAACAACCAGATGCCATTTACACTTGTTCAGTTTCGTCTGGAATGCGGCCCAGACCTCCTCCTGAAGTGGTTTGAGCGATCGGATTCAAATCCGTCTCGAATGCGTTTCGGAGAGCATTTACACCTGGGGCCCTATCTTGCACCCAGCGCAATTGACTTTGTACAGCGACGCATGTATCATTCCTATTTTGCACCCGACACACAGCGGACTTTTCCCTCCACAGACGCACGCCGGTAAATTAGGGAATGAACTTGCGCTCCCGGGGGCGGTTCAGCGCAAAGAGGAGGCGTGTTCCGGCGCAAACGTTCCCTGGTGCTATTTTGCAGTTTCAGAAAACAATTCCGCCACTGACCAGGAAAAACCTAGTCTAAAGTCAGTGGCGCGTCGCGCATGTTATTCATATGCTATTTTAAGGGCGCATGCTTGGCCATAATGTAGCGTGTGCACAACGCACATATGCTTTGCTTCTCTCATCTACACAGAAGCAGCAGTTCTCATTTTTGCAAACCATACATTATTACAAGGAAAAATATTAACACATGAGGGAAATCATTGTTGTGTCCATGAAGATGTGAAAAAATAGGCAAAAAATCTAGCTTACACATTTACCCAAATTATCATACGCCTGTTTAACCGAAGCTAATTTGGGTGTGTTTCTCCATCCCCAATGTCACTTCTCTGTGTTTTACAGCCCTGACGAGAACGTCGGTCTCCTCGGCTGTGAACTGCTCCTGGCGCGCGCCTGGCAAATCCGCCGTTATAATAGCAAACCGCCATGGAACAAGCGTCCCTGCTCTTAAAGGGAATGTGAGATGTCGCTCTGACCGGTTTATTTCACGTGACGCCCAAACCACACCTATGAATAATGAAGCTACTTCAGACCAACCCATTTTAGATTTGCGTCGGGCGCAAGAGTCATTTATCCCGCCGGTAGCGCCCAAGATCTGCCCACAAAGTTACTTGCGTTTCGCGCTTGATACTTGCGTTTCAGATCGTTAAAATAGAGCCCATGGTCTTTTCACGATCGGATAGCTATCCAATCTGAGAAAACGCATGAAGTGGCCAGGTGTAAACAGCCCCTAAGACACACGTCACCTCCACGCGATTTACCTGTTGTGACTGCTTCCCGATCCGGGCGAAATGGGGTACCAAATCCATCAATAAACAGATCGCTGTCCAAGTCTTGCTCGGTAAGCCAAGACTCTGTAAATGCCATGACGCAACTGTCTCTATATTCCCGGAGGAAACGAACATTCCCTTGTAGCTCATCAAGTTTATTCCGTAAGGACTGAACATTTCCCCAAACTAATTAAGTGTTGTTTCCTTAGTCGCTGTCTGACTCCTCCTCTTTTTCCACGCTTCCTTTTCTTCGCTTTACTTGAGTTATCTCCAGTCGCAGATTTACTATATTCCCTTCGATGAATACAATCGGGAGACTGAAGATCCAACTGTAATGCAGTGACTGAATTCTGCATATTCCATTGTAACAGTTGATCTTTGGTATATCGTATCCTCGGAGATTGAAGTGTCAATCACTCCGTCACTGCAGGTCTCAGGTGCACGCCCCCCCGCTCAGCCCTGCCCTCGGTTCGTCCCCTCTGTCTCCGCTGGGGTCTGCCCACTATTTCAGCATTTTTCAAATATTTCCAGTGGGTGGAGTCAGGCTCTGACCAGGGGTTTAGTTACCCTTTAAGTTGATCAAAGTCCACAAGGCAGCTATAATTAAAAGCTCCATTTTTCTTTAGATCAATAGTGTAATGTTCGGAAGCAATTGTTCATCACAATCGTAAAAAGACATGAGTAAAACTCACTAAAAACATCAAACACAGGACGCCGAAAAGAACCTGCTGCGGGTCGCCGCATGAGCATGCGCCCTCTGACATTTAGTGCTTAGCATAGCGCAAAACGCTTTTGAAATGAAAATGTATAATAATGTATGACCGTAAATGTGATGAAACTAAACAGAAGTGTTTGTGAGGCTCTCAGTGAGGTTCTGCCATCATCTGATGGATATATGTGTGTGTGTGTGTGTGTGTGTGTGTGTGTGTGTGTGTGTGTGTGTGTGTTCAGGGCATTCACCTTCTGAGCTCCACCATCGAGGAGTGCTGGGATCACGACTCCGAGGCCCGACTGACGGCGCAGTGTGTCGTGGAGCGCTTCAGTGACATCATCAGCTCTGACATCATCAAGAGCACAGGGGATTCTGGGAGCGACGACAAGTAGAGCAATCGCCTGATCATGGACATGCAGACACACGTGTGACACGCGCACTTTACAGGAGCATGAACATTTACACGCGTCAAGACAGGGGATTTTACTCAGCTAAACTGCAGAAAACTCTTCCTCAGTGTTTCTGTCTCGTCTTCCAGCACAAACATCTAAACACTCTTATATCAGCACACATTTACTGGAGATTCACTATGACTGAAGATATTAAGTCTTGTTTTCTGAAGAATTTGTCAAAATTAATCAAGAAAATCTGCGAATGGAGTCGGAAAACAAACTTGATTCAAAGGAAAACAAGACATTTTTGGCAGATATTTGTTCTTGTTTTAAGCACAAACTCGCTCAGTTTTGATGGAAAACAACTTTATATCTTTGTCTTTTTGTTTCTCTAGTAAATGTATCTTGATTTAAGAGTGTTTCGATATTTGTACTGGAAAATGAGACTTTTTTGCAGTGTATGAACTAATATTCAGTATCAAGAGCACGTGTATGATGTCAGTTGCTCGTTATGTATCATTATCATTAAGCTTTCAGGGAAAATATGCTTCGCTGACGCGAGGAAACATGGAGGAAGAGGAAGTGAGGTCATATCTGGATGTGAACAATATTCAAACACAAAGGATTCTGGGACATGTGAACGCTGCAAGAACGTCCAAGACACTCTCTGTGAACTTACAGTATTATAAAGCCACAAAAACCTTCATGTACCGGATTATAAATCAGATCAAATCCAGCTGATTTAAGTGTTAATCACAGGAAAATACATGACATTACCAAAGAGAACTGTGAGCCAAAGATGATCCGGATTAAAGAGATGAAATATGAATTATGCTGTATTTGAGACTCTCAGGTAAAGCTGTTTATTAATGTGAAAATACAGTCACGCGTGCCTTACAGAGCAAAGACTGATGTGTAATTCATTTACATGAATGCTGATGATCAGTTAAAATCTGTTAATAATATGAACTATCAATAACATACAGTTTATAAAAGCAACATTTATAAAAGAAAAAGCACTTTTTTTGTAATGCATATGTAATCATTGTGAAAACTCATAAAATCATTGATTATTTGTGAATGTTATTGTGTGTTATATGCATGTTTCTGGTCATCAGTGCAAATTAATCTCAGAAAAAACACAAACCTTTCATCATTTTTACGATCATCTGCCACATTTGTGACCATCAGCGGGGCAAAGTAATGACAGTCAGTACAAAAAACCATGTGAACATTACATATTTACAGATCTCAAGCTAGCACATACCTGACCAAATATAACATTCATGAACAATTATGTATATTTAATCCACAATCCATCTCTGTATGGTGGAGCTCTCCATAAATTGGCACTATACAATGAATTGGTGTGAAATGTCTGTGAAAGTTATATTTGTGGAATTGTAACTGTTATTACCTTTAGCAATGCCTCTTTAGCCAGTTTGTCTGCAATCTTGTTCCCTTTAACCCCCTCATGTGCTGGCACCCAACAAAACTGAACATCTATGCCACCCCAGTGTAATCTTAGCAAACTGTGATAAAGTTTGATTAGTAGGTCTTCTCTGACCGATGCTTTTTATGACCGCTAAAGAGTCTGTGCATAGGACCACCCTATCAGGTCTGACCTCTTCAACCCACTGTAATGCAATAATGACTGCCATCAGGTCTGCTGTATATATAGATAACCGGTCAGATAGTCTTTTGAAGAAATTTATTTTAAATTCTGGGATATGAACTCCAACTCCCACACATTCCTGTTTGGATCCTTCTGTGTAAATCTTTAAATAATTATAATAACTGTTTCTCATGTAAATGCATGTTTTAGCTTCCACTTCCTCCGTTCTCAAGTGTCTTTTCTTTTCCAGGAAATTAATACTTCTGGAAAAAGCCATGGTGGAACATTACTAACTGGATTGGCCGTGGTGAAATCTAAGGCTTCCATTTCATTTTTCCTCACTCTTTTTTCCCTTGTCCATTCAAACCCAAGCCACTGAAACTTTAAATACTCCCAACATTCCTGTATTGTTTCTTTTGTTGGGTTTTCTTTCCCACGTCCTTTTAATGGGGCAGTAATTAGTGGGGCAGATTTTACATTCAACACAAACCTTTTCATTTTTTCATGCAGTGTAATATACAGACACCTGATGGATAAAATTAAATCAATATATCAAATTATAGACGTAAATTGAACTACAAATAGGCCTACTGTTTCATGTCTATTTTAATCTCATTCAGTTATGGTGACTAGACACATTCTACAAACCAATTCAGGTTTTCTTTTTTTTTTTTTTTAGCAAATCGATCAAATTATTCAGAAGATGCTCTTTTTTGTTTTTTTATTAAGATGATTTATAACTCAATTCATTTCAATCAAAAATAATTAGAACAGCATTTAAATGTAGATCGTGTTTATGGCCGCTGATAAACAGAAGTTCCCCGAGCAAATACGAACTGACTCATTTGTTCTTCTGTTTCGCCAGAGCTCTTGCTTTTCAATGGAGGTTGTTGGCAGCAGAGCGAGCGTGCATTCAAAACATTAAACACTAATTATGACACATTTAAAATTAACACATTACAATTTCAGAGAGTGTGTTATTATGTTGTAAATAGATTACGGAAGCCCTGAACCGAAACGTTAAAAAAAATCTAAAATTATGAGAAGTCGTAGCATTTCGAGAATAAAGTCGAAATATTTCGATTATAAAGTCGTAATATTTTGAAGGCAAAATTACGAGAATACAGTCTTCCGTAATTTATTTATTTATTTTATTTTTAGTAGCTAAAGAAAAGCGGGCGTGCAAGTCGAACTGCCTCGAACATTTAGGCTACTTTTATCTGGGCTTTCAACAAAATTAATTTCTACAGGTGTATCTACCAACATGGCATAACCATTTGTTTTAGGATGTTACAAAATATAGCCTAGTGCGCTGGTGTTGATCCGAATTCTGCGGTAATAATTTGTCCGGAGGTGAAATTCGGCACAACACTGTTGAGTTGTCTGTTGCCTAAGGCCAAGCGTCGGCGTTTTCACTCAGTGTGAGCGGGCGGCAGGAACACAGACACGCTTAACACAGCGTGTTAGAATGTAAAATGTAAAAGTGAAGGCAGTCGTCTGAACAAAATAAGCGGAAAAGATGGATCACACGATCTCGTTTAAAAACATTTACTGTATATGCGTAGTATTGTTTGAGCTTATTTTTCACTCATGTCTAAGTGATGCGCATCAAGGTAAGAGCAGAGTTCATTTGTTTTACTTCAGCAACAGAAAAACACGCGGTAAGTTAGTTATATATATATTTATATATTTATTTATTTAGGGTCCCGTTTATTTATTTATTTATAGTTATATATTACGCCTATATAGCCTACAACCTACTTGCTTCAAGGCCATAGCCTAACTATTTAAAATTAAGTTTTAGCAGTCATATTTTCGCATATCGTTTGCAAACAGCCCTTTTTTCGAATTGGGTTTGGAAATCTTCCTTAGGCTATGTGAGTTTCAGCAATGTTACCAGCTCATATTGTACGAGTAGATCGCATGCGATGTAAAGCCAAAGCTAACTTTTTTTCCCATATTTTTTCATATATTAGCCTAACATTTTTTTTTTCTTCTACTATTGGACATTTTGTTCCTCCACCCACAATAAACCACAATTTCCTTTCTAACCTCATAGCCATTTCATTTTCGTTTTTTAGTTAGGCTATTTCTAAATTATCTGTTGACTCCAGAAATATCCAAGGTAAATGGTTTATAATATTTTTTTGTAGAATTTTTATGTATATTCCATCTAAATCATTTTCTTACATATTTCTCATATTCCCAGCAATTTTCAAACCACAGTTTTAATCAACATGCAAGTGCTTGTTTTTGTTCAGTGCCTTTCTAATAGCATTTCATTCCTTTCTAGTGCATTAATTGAAGTAGTTCTCTTACGAGAGGTTCTCTCGTATTGCGTAAGTTGCTTACGCTACGGGTAAAGTTGTCTTTTCTCGAGATCTGAAGCCAAAAATTATCCTTAATTTTGTATTTATTGTCAACGCAGTGCGGCAGACAGCAGACCATGGCAGGCTGTATGAGCGTGCTCATTGGCTGTCCTGCGGCAACTGCAGCAGCCTACCAGTGAGCCCTGCGTGACGTCACGCCCAATGAGGGCGCTTCGCGCCCTCCACGCGCCTGGCCCGCCAGAATGGGTGTGGCTAGCGTGTATAAAAGAGGGGCTCACAGGCTGGAATTCTGGTTTTCATAGACTGAAGCGAATAAGCTCGTGGCGCGACACGGCAGGTTACGCAATACTCACGCAATACTTACGCAATACTCGTTCCCTCTTCTAGAGAGAACCGAGGTTACGTTAGGTAACCGAGTACGTTCTCTTACGAGAGGTTCTCTCGTATTGCGTAAGTTGCTCCACGCGCCTGGCCCGCCAGAATGGGTGTGGCTAGCGTGTATAAAAGAGGGGCTCACAGGCTGGAATTCTGATTTTCATGTCTTCAGCGAAGCTCTTCGCATCGCTGGATCTTGAGAGCCGCCGCCGTTGAAACAAGCGACCAGCAAGCCTAGGAAGCGTCTGAGGAAGCCGGCCGTCTTCGCCGCCTTCAGCCTCCGTGCCTGCTACGCCATCCGGCGACATATCCTTTCTCTGCTGTGTGTGTTCGCCTTTGCGTCACACACTTTCTCTCTCCTAAAAGAGCACGAGGCGTTTTTCTAAAAATACCTCGTATTTCCTGCGGCTCGTGCCGCTCAGCAACAGAGACCGCCATGTCATCTGCGCTCTCTGCCTGGGCCGCTAGCACGCCGCCACCGCACTCCCCGAGTGCGAAGAGCTCTCAATGTCGACCCTGCGGGCTCGACTTGAAGCTTTCAACGCAAGCTGTCACTCCGCCTGTCCCTGCGGGGCCGCGCAGAAGTAAGCGCCGCCCCCAGAGACCACTGAAGGCCGTTGCGGCAACGAGAAGCTCGCCGGATCCGTTCCCTCGAGCTTCTCTCTCCCCCCCTCCCGGCTGCGCAGCCGCCGGCACTCGCCCGCGCCGCCGCCACTTCAGGGGATGAGGCAGAGGAGCTGGACGAGGACGCCGCCGCTGTAGCTCCCCTCTGTTCGAGCCGCGCAAACGGCGCCGCTCACAAGGGATATGTCACAAAGCGGGCGGCCACGGGATAGCTTCCTTTACGTTACAAGAAAGCTACCCCGCGTCCCGTTTGTGCGCGTCACTCTGGTAACATCAATATTGCAGTAAACGAGCCTGTTATAAATACATGCACGCCTGCAAACAAACGCCGTCGCGACGAGCAATGTTCAGCACCCCGCGTGCCTCACTCACCGGCGAAAGGAGAAAGAGAGGGTGCTGAGTCCCGCTGAGGCCGGACCAACCTCCAATTCTTGCACATTTCCCAGTCCCCTCTAAGTTCAGGTTACTGGAAATACGAATATTGCAGTGAACGAGCCTGTTTTAATACACGCGCGCCTGCAAAACGTGACGCTCTTTATGCTCGCGCTTACCGAAAGCTTATGTGTTCTCCCCCTGTGGCACAGTGGCAGAACCCTAGACTTTCGCGGCAGAGACCGATGTTCGAATCCGGGCCTTGGCAGCTGATGAAAATTATGCTGTTCGCACCGAGCTCGCGGCCAGCTTTCTTACTTCAGAAAGCGAACCCGCCTCTAAGATGCCTCACTTACCGGCGAAAGGAGTAAGAGAGAGTGTTTTGAGTCCTGCTGAGGCTGGACCAACCTCCAATCCTCACACATTTCTCAGCCCCCTCTAAGTTCAGGTGGCTGGAAATACTAATATTGCAGTAAACGAGCCTGTTTGATACACGCACGCCTGCAAACGATTGCCGACACTAAACGTGACAACCTTTTTATGCTCACGCTTACTGAAAGCTTATGTGTTCTCTCCCTGGGGCACAGTGGCAGAATACTACGCTTTTGCACCAGAGACCCGTGTTCGAATCCGGGCTCTGACAGCAAATAAAAATTATGCTGTTCATTTCGAGCTCGCGGCCAGCTTTCTAACTTCAGAAAGCGAACCCGCCTCTAAAATGCCTCACTCACTGGTGGAATTAGGAAGAGAGAGTGTTTTGAGTCCCGCTAAGGCCGGACCAACATCCGATCCTCACACATTTCTCAGCCCCCTCTAAGTTCAGGTTGCTGGAAATACTAATATTGCAGTAAACGAGCCTGTTTTCACACACGCACGCCTGCAAAACGAACGCTGACACAAAACATGACGCTCTTTTATATGCTCGCGCTTACTGGATGCTTATGTGAACTCCTCCTGTGGCTGAGCGGTAGAACACTAGGCTTCCGCGCCAGAGACCTGAGTTCGAATCCGGGCTCTGACAGCAATTACAAATTTTGTTTTTGTGAAGCATATGAGCCGTCAAAGCATTTCGCTCCGTCAGTCCCCTGAGAAGGCGACTGCGGATGTGTATTTTGCAGCCAACGAGCGCGTTGTACAACCCGCTCTCCTGCACCCAAACACCGTCTTCACGGCACCCCAGAGAAATCTCTTAGGAGCACAAATTCTGATGATCCGGCTCATGCCGTATGTGTTCCAAGTGTAGAAAATGTGCCCACGTTCTGTGCTCACCCCTACACACAAGCACTATGAACTCCGTGTCTCTATCAGAGCCCACTCTCATAAAGCGGACTAAAGCCGCTCGAGTATTGAATGTAGGTCACGTGTCCACAGCCCCGTGCCCACACCTACCCACTGCCCGCTCTGTTACACGGCCCCTCTCTACCGGCCACTCGCTGTGTGTAAGTCCTGTGCCCGCCCCTAGCGCTCACACATACTGACAAACACTGCACCCCCGGCGCCGCTTCGCGCGCCGTCCCTCGCACAATATGTTCCCCGTCCAAAGCCACCGGGACAATGTGTGTAAAACGGCCAGCCATCTCTGTATGCGAGCCGCCGTATTCAAGCACCAAGAGCGCGCGCGCCGCGCCCGCGCCTCCGAATCAGGTTCCCGAGCCCGTGCATCACGGCTATCGGAACCCGGAGGTCATTCTGCCCTTAGCTGTACTATTATTGCAGTAAACGAGCCTGTTTTACACACGCACGCCTGCAAAACGAACGCTGACACACAACAGGACGCTCTTTTATATGCTCGCGCTTACTGAATGCTTATGTGTTCTCCCCCTGTGGCACAGTGGCAGAACACTGGGCTATCGCGCCAGAGACCTGTGTTCGAATCCGGGCTCTGACAGCAAATAAAAAAAAATAATGTTTTTTATGAGCATATGAGCCGTCAAAGCATTTCGCTCTGTCAGTCCCCTAAAAGGCGACTGCAGATGCGTATTTTGCACATCGCATGCCCTGAGAGGTCAGGGTATGCGAATTTTGAACTATCTGGACGATTGGCTGATTCTAGCACAGTCAGAGGAAGAACTGATCTCCCACAGAACTGTGCTTCTCAGCCACCTGGAAAGCTTGGGTCTCACGGTCAACTGACCAAGAGCTCATTACTGCCCAGTCAGTCAACCCCTTTTCTGGGCTTGGAACTGGACTCTGTGGCAATGACGGCCCGGCTGTCGATATAGCGCGCGCGCCGTATCTAGCGCCTGGCCGCGTCTTTCCAGCTGGACAGCGCCGCACCCCTGAAAACGTTTCAGAGGATGCTGGGTTATATGGCGTCAGCTGCAGCAGTGCTTCAGCTGGGTCTATTACATATGCGCCCCCTACAACACTGGTTGAACGCCCGTATGCCTCGCCGAGCTTGGGCGGCCGGCGGCATACGAATCAGAGTGACTCAGAGCTGCGTTTCAGCGCTGAGACCCTGGTTAGCGGCCGATTGGTACCAGCAGGGAGTGATAATGGGAGCCGTTTCACGCCGCAAGTTATCTCGACGGATGCATCCAACTTAGGTTGGGGCGCTCTGTTCGAGGGCAAACCGGTCTTTGGCCTGTGGTCAGACCAGGAAAAATGCCTCCATATAAACTGTTTGGAGATGATAGCGGTCGAAAACGCGCTCAAGCATTTCCTCCCACATATACGGGATCCCCACGTACTAGTCCGTTCGGACAACATGTCTGTGGTGTCCTATGTGAACCAACAGGGCGGTGTCAGATTCAGAAATCTCTGCAATCTGACGAAGCGCCTTCTAGTGTGGACTCACCACTCGTTGCGCTCGCTGAGAGCCGCGCACGTGCCTGGCCACCTGAATGTCGGTCCAGACGGACTGTACAGGTACAACATTCCCCCGGGAGAATGGTCCCTGCACCCTCAGACAGTCCAGCTGCTGTGGCGCCTGTTCGGCAGGGCGAAGTCGACCTATGTGCGTCAAAAGACAACGCTCATTGCCCGAGGTTTTTCTCAAAAGCGAGAATGCGTTGGCCCAAACCTGTCCCAGCCGCCCGCTGTATGCTTTCCCTCCGATCTCTCTGTTACCACAGGTAATAAAGAGGGTCAGGGAAAACACGCCACTCAGTGCTCCTCATAGCCCCGCGATGGGGGAACCAAATTGGTACCCAGAGCTAGTGAGGCTGTCGCACTCACCCCCCTGGCCGATCCCGGTCAAGAGAGATCTCTCTCAAGCCGGCGGATCGATATGGCATCCCCACCCAGAGCGCTGGTCGCTGCACGCGTGGGTAATCAACGGATACCCGTTGAATTGTCAGAAGGGGTCATAAACACGATCACGCAGTCTAGAGCCCCTTCCACGAGAAGACTCTACGCGTCTAAATGGTCAGTGTTCACTAAAGGGTGCGCCACTAGGAGCCTGGATCCACGCACACGCGGGGTCTCGCGGGTGCTCTCCTTCCTACAAGAGCTGTTGGACAAGGGCAGGTCCCCCCTCCACGCTCAAAGTATATGTTGCGGCTATCGCAGCGTTCGCTGAGACGACGCGCAGCCATGCAATAGGAAGAAATGAGCTCATTATCCGCTTCCTTAGGGGAGCCTAGGAGGATGAACCCCCCGCAGCCCCCCTCGGTTCCTATCTGGGATCTTTCTTTGGTCTTGGAGGCCCTGAAAGCTTTTCCTTTTGAACCATTAGATTCCGTGGATTTGAAACACCTTTCGCTTAAAACCGTTTTTCTGATAGCTCTGGCATCAGTAAAACGCGTGGGGGATTTACACGCGCTGTCTGTCAGCCCTGCGTGTCTCGAGTTCGGACCTAATGACTCTAAAGTCATCCTCAAACCGAGACATGGTTACGTCCCAAAAGCGATTGGCACTCCCTTTAGGGCGCAGATCATCTCCCTGTCGGCTCTGCCTGCATCTGACAGTGATGATAGTGATAACCTCCTATGCCCCGTCAGGGCGCTGAGACTGAACATCACACGCTCCGCCGCCTTCTGGCGTTCCGAGCAGCTTTTCGTTTCGTTTGGTGGGCGCACCAAGGGTCTCGCCACCTCGAAACAGAGTCTGTCCAGATGGATAGTGGACTCAATCGCAGCTGCATATGCGTCCAAACACCTGCAGTGCCCTATGGGCATCAGAGCCCATTCCACCAGAGGCGTGGCCTCTTCGTGGGCTTGGTCTAGCGGGATTTCTATTCACGACATATGTATGGCGGCAGACTGGGCCTCCCCCTCCACATTCGTGAGATTTTATAATCTGGAAGTCCCCGCCTTGCAGGCTAAACTGTTATCAGTCTAAGCGGGATGTATGTTCTGCCCAACTATTATGCGCAGACTACTCCTATGTATTACTAGCTTTTCTGGTAAGCTGCACTAGGGATAAAAGTCTCTTTATACAGACCGGTGGTTCCGCTCTGTATTTTTCCCCATCATGCGCTGACGTATTAGTGCAGGCCCGCGTTGCTGGCCGCCTAGTCTTCACTTGTGGCGCTAGGGCTTACACTTTTCATACATGGACCGGCGAGGCCGCTCTATATATTTTCCCTGTGATGTGCTTGTGTACTGTGCTGGCCCGCGTTGCTGGCCGCACTCACCTCGGGTTTATACACAGACCGGCAGTGCCGCTCTGTACCCTTATGAAGTGCTTATGACATGTGCTGGCCCGCGTTGCTGGCCGCCTGTTCTCGCATGTTATTTTCCCCGGGTTCCCTGGGAATCATGCATTGATGCTCGGCGCGCACGGCGTTGACAAGGGGTTCCCGTAGCGTAAGCAACTTACACAATACGAGAGAACCTCTCGTAAGAGAACGTACTCGGTTACCTAACGTAACCTCGGTTCTCTCTAGAAGAGGGAACGAGGATTGCGTAACCTGCCGTGTCGCGCCACGAGCTTATTCGCTTCAGTCTATGAAAACCAGAATTCCAGCCTGTGAGCCCCTCTTTTATACACGCTAGCCACACCCATTCTGGCGGGCCAGGCGCGTGGAGGGCGCGACGTCACGCAGGGCTCACTGGTAGGCTGCTGCAGTTGCCGCAGGACAGCCAATGAGCACGCTCATACAGCCTGCCATGGTCTGCTGTCTGCCGCACTGCGTTGACAATAAATACAAAATTAAGGATAATTTTTGGCTTCAGATCTCGAGAAAAGACAACTTTACCCGTAGCGTAAGCAACTTCTAGAGAGAACCGAGGTTACGTTAGGTAACCGAGTACGTTTTCATTGCTTCTATTCTAATTCATTAAAGCTCTGTGTTGTATTTTATTTTATTTGATTTAGCTGCAGCTCTACAGTATATATCACACATTCATAGACTAGACCTCTTTAATGCTCCGTATGAGAGATCCTTTTTCTATTCAAAATCTTATTAGATTTAGTATATTTTCAGCATTCATTGAAAATGTCATTTTATAATTTGTTTCTATTTATTAAATGTCATATGAGTTTGTAATAGTTTAAACCCTCATTTATAAGGATTAATATTTTACCTCGTTTCAGAAAGCTCTATCATCAGCATATAGGGCTTATATATTTACATATTATATACATTATACATATTATATATACTTATATATTTTACAAAGTATTGGACAATAAGCACTTCCTAGGTTGTCTGTATCTTTCCATTCACTTAGACTTGCAGGGTATCATGATACTATTGTAAGGTCAATATTGGAGATTTTGTTTCTTTTAATATCTAGTGTTTCACTTTTAGCTACTATTTGATTTATAGTTTAGTGTGTGTTTAACATTTCAAATAGTCGTGTCCATATTGATTTCATGGTGACTTTAAAACATCTGATCACTGGTGTAATGTATTCTTGGATAACAGAATGTGTTTGTGTTTCATTTGTTCCTCAGAGAAACACTTCCTCCATTACAAGTTTACAGTCCTGACCAAATCAGACTCATTCCCAGAGTTCAGTGCTGTGTGTGTTTATGATGACAGACGGATCAAACACTTCAGTAATGAAGAACGAGTCTGGATTCTGACTGATAAAGACTGGACTGAAGCTCCTGAAGATCCTCCTGATTCTAGAGACTGGTTCATACATCAGATCAGGACTCTGTCGTCGTTTTCTAGTATCAAGTATCAGGGATTATAGTTTAATAATTAATAGCGTCTAATTAGTGATTTTGTTCTGTGATTGTAGATCATGTTCTTCAGAGAATAATTGGCTGTGAACTGGAGAAACTTCCTGATGGATCAGTGAATCTGACTGTCTTTGATGAATATGGATTTGATGAAGAAGATCTTATATCCTTTAATCCTGACACTATGCAGTGGATTGATAAAAGCCCCAAAGCCAAAGAAACTAAAATAAAATGGGATCGTCACACAGAACGAAACCAGTTCATCAAACATTTCCTCAAGAACTGTGTAAACTTGATCTCTACATTTGACAACACAAATAAGAGTAAGTTCTGATCAGATCACTTTAATTATCTCCTGTCTCATGTGTGTGAGTGTGACAAGTTCAGCAGGTCATCATTTAGTATAAAATAAATTCTGATGAGTTGAAGGTGTAAAAATGTTGAAGACACATTCAGAAATGTTGAAATCTTTTTTTAAATGTTTTATTTAACTTTCTCTGTAGTGACACATCAGCAGCCCTTCACATTGCAATTGCAATTATGAAAATATATAGGCTATATTTGAAGGTTGTGCTCATGTATGCAAGGGTTCCCTTTTCAGTCGGTCACATTCGAAGTTACGCCAACATCACCGACGTATTGGGATCTTGCCTGAGAGTAAACTAAACGAGCCAATGAAGATTGGCGTGTGAGATTTGCATCTCGCCCTACGCCACGCAGCACGGGTTTAAATAAAGAAGGGGTGTCCCACTTCACTAGGGGTGTCCACTTCCTGGGCGTTGGCACAAGGCGGCTCGCTGACAGATATTTTGAGAGATGTGGGTGGGAAACACCTAACACGTTCGCTAGGTTCTATAGCCTTTGTGTAGAGCCAGTATCCTCCTGTGTACTCGCTTGCCATAGCCAGTAAATAACTTTCGCCAATCCCTTCCTATATGAACCGGATATGTCCGCTTATTTGCTCCAGTGAGTTACCCGTTTGGCGAACCCTGTTGAGTTCCTCCACCTCCCTTGGCAGTGCCGGAGCGTCCGACACCAGGCCGAACACTCGTATGCACTGGTGGAACCTGTGCTGGGCTGGGTATCCATATGTTGTGTCCCCTTTGGCAATCCCATATGTGTATTCTTCCACGGTACGGCTCCCTACGGTGACTTTCCCTCTGCCGTCTCTCCGAGTGTTGACTCCTTCCTAACTGGGCCGGAGCCACCTCAGAGACATTCCCTATCTTGTACTGTCCTAATTGTGTTCCTTTCCCACTAAGGAAGGGCACGCTTTCCCAGTGTTATCCAATAGGCTAGTTGCACGTGGCCGCCATTTTGGATTTCGGATCAGCGAGTGTGCGCTGATCAACTTCCGGTTTCGCATTACGCCCGGTGCAGGGAGCCGGAGAAAGCCGAAATGTATCTTTTATAGTTGTTTATAGAATCAATTATCACTTAAAATACTACTAAGATCCATATTACTATCACACAAGCCAATGGCAATTAAATGCACGGATTCATAGTCAGATTAATGAATGAAATACAACTGTAATCTTCATGAACAGAAGATTGTGTTTGACTCATGCTGCATACACATACGCAATGACAATTATGCCTACTGTAAATATAGAGTTACAACTACGGTTAGAGTTGTTTGCATAAAATGCCCCGTGAACATTCACACGTTGAATGTCATATCCAAACGTGTGAATGTTCACAATGTTCGTAGTTGTAACTCTATATTTACAGTAGGCATAATTGTCATTGCGTATGTGTATGCAGCATGAGTCAAACACAATCTTCTGTTCATGAAGATTACAGTTGTATTTCATTCATTAATCTGACTATGCATCCGTGCATTTAATTGCCATTGGCTCGTGTGATAGTAATATGGATCTTAGTAGTATTTTAAGTGATAATTGATTCTATAAACAACTATAAAAGATCAATTTCGGCTTTCTCCGGCTCCCTGCACCGGGCGTAATGCGAAACCGGAAGTTGATCAGCGCACACTCGCTGATCCGAAATCCAAAATGGCGGCCACGTGCAACTAGCCTATAGTCTCACTGAGTGGGAACAGCAGTGATCGACAGTCTCTGCATAAGCCCTCTTCCATCTTCCGCCTCAAGGGTTGCAGGGGGATTGTAATGCCTACGCAGGGCACTGTAAGTGCCGCTTTATTAGGGATCCCAATACGTCAGTAACGTTGAATGTGACCGACTGAAGGAGGGAATGGAGATGTTACTTCCCGTCGTCACAATTGTTCGTTTGGTCCGGTGATTGGGCTGTCAGGCGAGATCCCAATACGTCGGTGACGTCAATGTAACGTCTCTGTTCCCTCCTTTAGGGAACGAGGGTTACATACATAACCAAGACGTTGTTTCTATACTTCTTGTTATCGTTTACTCACAAAATGTGTCTTTGTTTAATGAATATAAAGACTTTTTTATTTATTTTTTTACACAAAAGTCTTTGTAAATGTTTATTTGCATACTTATTTTCTGCTCCAGGTTCACCAGCTGTTCATGTCTCTATGAGGAAAGCTCCTGATGATGAAAGTAAACTGTTTCTGACGTGTCTGGCCACTGGTTTCTACCCCAGAGATGTCCAGATGAACATTAGAAGGAACAAATACATTGTTGAGGATCAAACATCTTCTGGAATCAGACCAAATGATGATGAAACCTTTCAGATGAGAATCAGTGTGAAGATCGACAGAAACCGTGAAGGATCTTACGACTGTTTGATCACTCACAGCAGTCTGACAGAACCAGCTTCATTAAAGTGGGGTAAATATTATCAAAAATTCAGTCTTGAGTGAATATGTGAAGAATTGCCGTTATACAGTAACACTGCTTCTGCATAATTGTCATATAAAACTAAATACAAGTCTCTCAGTATGTAGAAAGAGAACATAACACTGATGTTGCTGGTCACAAACAATTACAGTACAAGTATTATTCATTCTATCTCTATCTCTAGCTCTAGTTGTAGTCCTCATGTGTATTTGGGTTTCTCTGCCTAGAGAAAAGTTCAAAAGGTGAGTTCTGAATTTTGAACACTGTTGCTTTAAATGTCTTGATTTTAAACATCCTAGTTTTAGACATTTCATAATGAGTGATGTTTTGACAGTATATACTGTATGACAGTAGAAATATTAGTAAAGATTTTGATGATGATGAGATTTTTAAACATTTTTTATTTATTTGATGGACAAGTCAAGATCAATAACAAATGAGAATTGAAATGTGATATCTGTTTGTACTCAAGCTAAAAAAAAACACATAATCTGCTGTATTTTCTATAATTAAGATGAGCAGTAATGCTGATAATAGTAGAAAGAAGATGATTAAGAGAACAGAATATCATCCTTCACACAGCGCTTCTCCTCGTCCGGGCGGATGAAGAGATTTGTCAACAACTTAGGCCCCGTTTACACATACATGATTCTTTTTTAAAAACTGAGACATTTACCTTCGTTTGTGCCCTTCGTTTACACACAAACGGAGAATTCGCCTCTGAAAACTCCAGCCAGAGTGGAGATTTTGGAAAACTTGAGTTTTAGGCAGCCGACGTCACAGTATGCGACAAAACTTGCGCCTGCGTCAAAAGTGCGTTCAGGATTCTGATTGGCTAACGCGGGCTTGAACTTCTCGTTACACTGCCACCTACAGGTTTGGCATGCTCTTGACGGCATATATATATAGTTTTCAGAAAAGTGTTCGTTTACATTAACCATGTTCAGATATCAAGGTTTTTAGAGGGTTTCAAAATGCAAAACGCACACGGTTTACAATTTCAAGGAATTTGAGGTAGAGAGGAGAGAAGGAGTGGGTTTGATAAGCCTGTGGTGTCGGGCGAAGAGTTTTGAATCCTTTTATGAGCAACACAAACATGCTGAGAAATAATACTGAAACTTTCAACAAAGATCGGTCCTCAGCACAGCTCATACACTCTTAACCATCCTTTTTTCTGTTGTGGCAAAAATATTCATTCATCACTGCGTAAGAGACATTTCTGAGTCAAATTGTCATTTTAAAAGATATTTATTCTCCTCCATGAGGCTTAGTCACAAAATCACAGCAGCTACCCCGTGACGTGAGCAAGACCTGACACCCAGCCCAGGAAATTCACTTCTTATACTCCTTCTTCAAGGTCTTTCCTCTGTAGTTTTCCACTCACCCAGCATGGCCACATCTAGCTGAACCATTTGTCTTACTGTGTGTGTCTTGCTTACGCCAGGTGCACAAACATACATATATCCTGTTTACATTCCACAATATAGACATGTGACACATTACTTTGCAATATATGTTGAAAATAGTCTGACAACAGCCGGGATGATCTGATCTCACCATCATCGAGTCCGTCTGTGATTACATGAAGAAACAGAAGAAACTGAGACAGACTAAATCCAGAAGAACTGCGGGAACGTCTCCGAGACGCTTGAAGAATCCTTCCTGCAAAGCTTCCTGAAACACTATGAGCAAGTGTACCTGGACAAAAGCCGCTTTAAACGCAAAGGGTCGTTACACCATATATTGATTTGAATTAGTTAATAGAAGTTAAATCATAAATAATTTCAATTTGTGTTTTTTATTTTTGAAAGCATTCTCACTTTACAGCATTTTAACACGAGTGCCAGTGCTTTTCACAGTACTGTAGCTTTGCAGGAAGGTTTCTTCAAGCGTCTCGGAGACGTTCCCGCAGTTCTTCTGGATTTAGTCTGTCTCAGTTTCTTCTGTTTCTTCATGTAATCACAGACGGACTCGATGATGGTGAGATCAGATCATACCGGCTGTTGTCAGACTCCTTGTGCATACACAAATCTCACTGGATTATTACAATTAATGGCAAAAAGAATGTTTGGAAATGTAAACTGATATTTCCTACTGACACACTACAGCAAAAGATATAAATAACTGACAAATAATGATATTAACATGCCTAAGACTTTTGCACAGTACTGTATATGTGGATGGACAATACCAACATCAAGTGTTCAACGTGTTAATGTTTTGACTGATAATAGAGAGCCAAAAAGAGTTTGTTTTAAATTATTTCATCATAAGTTTGCATATTATAGCACATGTTAGATCTCACCTGTCTGAGCCAGTGTTTTGGAGGTGGGCTCTGGTAGTGCACATAGCCAGAACGTACCAGAGAGACATGAGTGTTAAATGTTAAATGTTTGAGTTTGTGGTTGTATGTTATGCATGTTTGTATTATGATTATTGCATGTCAGAAATGAGTTCTTGAACATTAGTTATATTATTTAGTTGCCAATGGTTTGCTGTGTAATTCAGTGGTGAGTGTTACGGGGAAAGGTTCCACCCCGTGTCAATGGTTCGTCCCAGTAGTGTTTGTTGGGACACTTGTATATTTAAACCACTGTCAGCATGTGTGAGGAGGAATGTTGTATCCTGTGTATACTGTGCAAACGCTTGAACATGTCCGAGGTGAGACATGCTGATGTTTTTGTGGATGTGCCACTACTGTTTAGTGCCAGTTTTGCTGCTCACAGCAGTTTTTCTTTTGTTTTTAGCACCAGTAGGATATGTTGCATTAAGTTTTTATTTTTAATTTTTTTTTGTTTCTTTGTTCTTTTTTAAAAACTTTATGTGGACTGCACATTGTGAAATGCAGCTTCTAAAATAAACCACAACTGGCATTTTGAAAACCACTGCATTGTACTTAGCCTTCCTAAACTGCTCCCAGGCCTCTCGACAACACATATCACTCCCATTATAAATCTTGGAAGAGCCAGGATATTTTAAGAATAATGAGGAATTTAATTACTTTGAAAACCCATGTGGTTAAGAGTGAGCTGTGCTGATCTTTGTTGAAAGTTTCAGTATTATTTCTCAGTGTGTTTGTGTTTTTCATACAGGAAATGATTCTAAACTCCATGACACCACAGAGGCTCATCAAACCCACTCCTTAGCTGCATTCCAGTCCAAAATTGTCATGCCCTTCACTCGCTAACTCCCCTCCGTCTCGTTCACTCGGATGTACGTCATTGCTTACGTTGGACGAGTGCCCACTACTGGTGGAAACTGCGGCGGGCCGAACTGGAACGCCCTTGGTCACTTGGGGTTGGGGTTGGGGTTAGAGCTGTGGAGTTGATTTATTATTTACATTTTATTCCCTTTAATAATTTGTTTAATTCAGCATCCAAATGTATATAGGTGTATTTGGGTTGTTTTAAATAAAAAAAAATATATATTAATATATCATAGAGTTGTTGTGGTGGTGATTAGACGAGATTTGTGGTGATGTCACAATCATACTGCATTGTGGGACATATAGGTGCCTGAAGTGTACATATGAAGTAGACTCGCTCCCTCGGTCAAAATCGAATGAACGAGGGTCTGTCCATATACACTTCCCTCGTCCACTTTACGAAGTGGAACGCACTTCAAAATGGCGGCAGGGATTCCCCCGAGGGGAAGTGCTTAGGGAAGTTCGCAAGTGCGTGTCTAAAAGTGGATTGGAACGCAGCCCTTCTCTCCTCTCTGCCTCAAATTACTTTTATTCTGTGTAAACCATGTGCGTTTTTGTCATCTTTATAGCATCTTTAATTTTGAGGCGTTTTTCGACCTCTTTGCCTGATTTGCTAAAATCAAGAGGGAGATTCCCAGAAAAACCCTGAGAGATATCGTCTGCATAAGAATTAAAGGTGATTGTTGTAAACTAGCTTTCATTTGTGGGTTATTCTTCACTCTCAGAAAAAAAGGTACAGAAGCTGTCACTGGGACAGTACCCTTCAAACCCCTTAGGTACTAATATGTACACTTTTGGTACCAGTATGTACCTTTGAGGGACTAATATGCACTCTTTAGGTACAAAGGTGTACCTTTTGAAAAAGTACCACCACAGTGACAGCTTTTGTACCTTTTTTTCTGAGAGTGTTTAACTAGGGTACTTTTCTTGTCTCTGGATGAAATAATAAAATCTAAAAAACATTTCTTCTTTTTTGTTTTTGTCACACTTCACCCTAAGGCTCAATCATTCTTTTTATTATATAATATGAGGCCTTTTATGCATGGTTTTTACTGTTTTCCCTAAGCCAGACTTTGTACCTTCAACCTCGCTTAATTCTAAATTAAATATTTAAATAATGTAGATTTCAAGTACAAATGATAAAATAATGTCTATTTCAATTATACATATTATATATTGCAATATTTATTCACATTTTCCTGTATTTTTCATGCCCTTGGGTTCACTGTCATTTCCACCACACTGTTAGAATCCTGAAGAATAGAAGGTTTAATCATCTTAAAGATGATGTTATTTTCAGTCTTGTGGGAAGACAAATAACCTGGTTTGACCATATCATACCATTTCAATTATATCCTTGTGTAAAAAAAAAAAAAATGTTTCCATAATGCCTTTGCTGTGCATCTAAGTGTATTTTACATGTGATATGATTCAACTTAATTTTAAGTTTTTATATGTTTGCAGTCATTTTTATTTTTAAGATTGCTCTTTTAATGTGATTATTGTTCATATCAGATATCTTACCAATTCCTCCCTGAATTTTTAGGTTCTTGGAGTACAATGCATCAGGGCAACAGACAGATGTCACACAGCCAACTATAGCATCATCGTTCACGCAGAAAGCACAGGTCTACAGCCTACAATCGCCAAGACAATAAGCCATCAGTAAAGCCATTATCCAAGATTTGATAACTGGGTGTTGTCTGCGTCTAATACTTGGGGAAAATGGACATTTTAAACACTTTACACACCAATCTCTAGAAGAACGATTTCTGAGAAACAGATACCAGTGTTGGTAAGGACTGTCAAGGAAACTGTTTCAAAGAAGCTGGAGACCCGCCAGTCATGTGTTTCATTCACGTCTGATATCTGGTCTGACCGCAGGTTGCGCTCCTTCCTTGGAGTGACTGCCCATGTGTGGAACAAATCAAATGATTCAGATTCCTATGAACTCAATTCCTACTTACTGGACTGTAGGCGTTTTACAGGCAGACAGTGGGGAGCAAATTGCTTCTGCCTTTGAGGAGGTCACAGGAATATGGTATCCGTCAGAAGATAAGTTATATCATCTGATGACAGTGATAGTGAGGGGGAGAATCTAGATGATGAACACTTGTGGGAGGACATGAATTTCGTGGAAGACTCAGAATTACCACTCTCCGCCGTTGGTAATGGGCTATTTCAGTGGCTGTGGTCAGTCTGAAAAGATTCTCTGGAATCTTTATCAAAACGAACATTGACAAAGAGAGTGGAAGAGAGGAACCCTTTAACCACAATGTGTACTTCTTAGCTATACCATGCTGGATCCACAGTTTGGCTTAAGTTGGGTGTGTCTGGATGTTAACAATGGAGAAAATGTAACATCAGTGATGACACTAACAGGTTAATATACACTACAGTACATTATTATCCAGTGAAAACAATAGTCTTGTCATTTGCAACTACAAATCTTAAAATGTCCTACATTTTTTAAATAGTAGTTGAAAGGCCTAAAAATAGCCTTAAATGGCATTTAAATTTTTAAGAGAGTTTATTTTTTGTCATAAAACAAACTCACTAACTGCCTGTCATGGTCACCTGTAGAGATAAATCCAAGAAAAGTCTTGTACTTGCCCATCTACTTAAGTAAAAAAGTAGGGCAACAGTTAAGATTTATAGTAGCACTATATCTAAATACAGGTCATACTAGGATAATTGTCTTACTTACCTGTCATATTCCTACCTAAAACTGACCTCTGAGGTCAAATATAATGATCAAATAATAACTGGATCAAATATCCTGTACTTAAGTTTATATTAACACACAATGCTTATTTAAATAAGAAAAAATAACGTGTCTAAAAATTCTTTGAAATTTGTCCTAAAAGTATAAATGTAACTCTCTGATATGTGTAGACACTATATCTCTTTAGATCTAACTCATTTATCATGTTTTTGTTTCTCAGATTTGTTGATCTCAGAGGTAGAGAAAAGAATGAGCAGTGCATCTGACTCAGGGGCCATGAATGTGGATCCACCCAGTGATTCACCAGTCAAATGCCCGCGCCACCTTTCCCGCTACAAGGCTCGCAAGAAGCGCAGCTCAACAACCCAGGATTCAAGTATTGAAACACAGATAAGCAAATACTTTGATGCCATCCATGATACAGATACTGACACTGACAATGCACTTGGCCTTCTGGGCCGAAAACCATGACAGACTCCCTCAACTTCACAGTCTGGCAATGAAGGTGCTGTCGGTCCCTGCCTCCTCGGCTCCATAGGAGAGAGTTTAGTAGAGGGGGAATTATAATGAGACCCCATCGTGCACGTTTAGGTAACCAAATGTTGCAATCTCTCATGTTTCTAAAATGTAACCAAACTCTACTTTAAACTAATTTCCCATTGATAATATTTTTGTTTTTCCTGGTTAACTACACCTTTATGTTTATCCCTGGTGGCGAGCTTGTGAGGAGTGTTTTTTGCCACTGCAGTTTATTCAGGTTTGGCATATGATGTCATCATTGTTTAAGTTACTCCCAATTACAATTATTGTAATTGTATGACTGAAACACCTGCATTGTGTTAGGTGGATGGCAAACCATGGAAAAGGAGTTCTGAATAAATGGTTAAGTTGATTTCAGCTCTTTAGTGTTTGTTCACATTTATTAGCTAATAGAAGACAAAGATAAATTCCCACATATCTGCAATAACTTTTGATTATTTTATCAAAACTTCTCTCATGGTACACACACACACACACACACACACACACACACACACGAGAGAAGTGCCAATCAAATGCATATTCCACATTTTACCACAAGTGTTTCATGCAGTGTGGGGACTTGCACTGGTCTTGGTCTTGACTTGGTCTCGAGTCTCTCGGCCCTTCAAAGTCTTGGTCTTGTCTCGGTCTCGGCCTGTCTTGGTCTTGACTTGGTCTCGAGTCTCTCGGCCCTTCAAAGTCTTGGTCTTGTCTCGGTCTCGGCCTGTCTTGGTCTTGGTCTTGACTTGGTCTCGAGTCTCTCGGCCCTTCAAAGTCTTGGTCTTGTCTCGGTCTCGGCCTGTCTTGGTCTTGGTCTTAACTTGGTCTCGAGTCTCTCGGCCCTTCAAAGTCTTGGTCTTGTCTCGGTCTCGGCCTGTCTTGGTCTTGGTCTTGACTTGGTCTCGAGTCTCTCGGCCCTTCAAAGTCTTGGTCTTGTCTCGGTCTCGGCCTGTCTTGGTCCTGGTCTTGACTTGGTCTCGAGTCTCTCGGCCCTTCAAAGTCTTGGTCTTGTCTCGGTCTCAGCCTGTCTTGGTCTTGGTCTTGACTTGGTCTCGAGTCTCTCGGCCCTTCAAAGTCTTGGTCTTGTCTCGGTCTCGGCCTGTCTTGGTCTTGGTCTTGACTTGGTCTCGAGTCTCTCGGCCCTTCAAAGTCTTGGTCTTGTCTCGGTCTCGGCCTGTCTTGGTCTTGGTCATGACTTGGTCTCGGTTTAGGTGGTCTTGACTACAACACTAAGACACAGCGATGTTTTGGAAAAGTATTCTTCACTTTTGTCTAAGCGATGCGCTTCAAGGTAAGAACAACAGAGTTCATTTGTTTTACTTCTGATACCATATTTTCGACTATCTTTTAAAACAGTCTTTTATGAAATTGTTCTTATAGACTCCCGTAAGGGTGAACACTTCAGTCAATCTGTATTTATAGCTATATTTTACACAAACTAAATTGACCCGGAGTGCTTTAAAATAAGAACTATAGTAAGTAAGGGAAAAAAAATGCATCCATACATTCAAGCTCGATCTCATCTCACAAAGTGGACGAGGGAACGACACCAGAGGTTGGAATCACGTCAGGAAGTGTTCGGTGTTTTGTGCCAGTAAAGTAATTATAGACATCATGAACTAACGAGAAACATAATTTCTTTACATACTTTTAGAAACAATGTTAATGTAAATGTATTGTTGTTTGTTTACAAAAAAGTTTGTAAAAAATAAATAAAATGTTAGCTCAAATGGTTAAAATGTATATAATCAATTGTTTTAGCTTTCTTTACAAGCTTTTAAAGACCTTTTTGAAGACCTGTAGAAATAAAATAAATGCCATGATGTGGACAGGGTAAGGAATAAAGACGGCAATTTAAACAACATTGGCTAACTTAAATGGTGTAAATGTGTTATGATACATTTTAAAATAAAATTTTGTATTGTTTTTATAGGCTATCAACAACACGATGTACAGAAGCACATGACTGTCTCAGCGTACATTACAGAGTATTTCTACAGCATGAGTTTTATGCATTACTGACAGGGTATTTAACTGACCTTGTACGAGCATTAATATAAAGACTAACTAGTCTCTTTCACAGCCTCATTGTGTTTATAATCGGGCCATTGCAGACTATTCTAATGCAAACTTTAAGGGAAAATGTTTTCAAATAAACATTGGCAGAGTTGTTGGAAGCTTGATGGTGGTGACATGTGAGTCGTGTCATGTGACCTTAGCGTTTGTTTATTGTTGGTGTTCATTTGTGAAAATTATCATGATGAACAAAATGTGTGAGAATCAAACTTTAAAAATCATATTGGGTTATGGTCGAGGGAACCAGTGTGATGCGAATTATGATGCGAGTGTGACGTCACACATTCGAGACAGAAACACAACATGATAGTAGTCTAAACAAAACAACAACAAAAGAATTTGCTGTGACTTATTTCTGCAGGGTTATGTTTCTGACTGGAACGTGTGATATGTGGTAATAACAAACACCTGATTTAGAGGTACGAGTTTTCCAGGTGCAGTTGAAGGCAGCATTTAGTTTCTTTATTTATGTGCTCATAACTCGTGGTTATGATATTTCCGACTCCACTTGAAGGACACATTATTAATAACTTCACAAAACAATCATTGAGAAGCACTTCGACCACTATCACGCCTGCTCTGCATTTAATCGATCGATTGTGTCGTTTGAGAAGTGCATCTGCAGAAACAAGCCACACAAATACTAGACTAATGCAAACAGTGCAACTGTTCAGAACAATGTCAATGTGAGAAAACAAAATCAAGTCTTGGACTTCTTAGGCAATTAATAAATCCTGGCCTTATGTTTTTAAAGGTCTGTGTTTTTAAAGAGGATGTACTGTCACTATAAATGGCATGCTTCTTTTGTGTGTGTGTGTGCGTGTGCGTGTGTGTGTGTTTTCATTGTTGTATTTTACACTCACCTAAAGGATTATTAGGAACACCATACTAATACTGTGTTTGACCCCCTTTCGCCTTCAGAATTGCCTTAATTCTACGTGGCATTGATTCAACAAGGTGCTGAAAGCATTCTTTAGAAATGTTGGCCCATATTGATAGGATAGCATCTTGCAGTTGATGGAGATTTGTGGGATGCACATCCAGGGCATGAAGCTCCCGTTCCACCACATCCCAAAGATGCTCTATTGGGTTGAGATCTGGTGACTGTGGGGGCCATTTTAGTACAGTGAACTCATTGTCATGTTCAAGAAACCAATTTGAAATGATTCGAGCTTTGTGACATGGTGCATTATCCTGCTGGAAGTAGCCATCAGAGGATGGGTACATGGTGGTCATAAAGAGATGGACATGGTCAGAAACAATGCTCAGGTAGGCCGTGGCATTTAAACAAGGCCCAATTGGCACTAAGGGGCCTAAAGTGTGCCAAGAAAACATCCCCCACACCATTACACCACCACCACCAGCCTGCACAGTGGTAACAAGGCATGATGGATCCATGTTCTCATTCTGTTTACGCCAAATTCTGACTCTACCATCTGAATGTCTCAACAGAAATCGAGACTCATCAGACCAGGCAACATTTTTCCAGTCTTCAACTGTCCAATTTTGGTGAGCTCGTGCAAATTGTAGCCTCTTTTTCCTATTTGTAGTGGAGATGAGTGGTACCCGGTGGGGTCTTCTGCTGTTGTAGCCCATCCGCCTCAAGGTTGTGCGTGTTGTGGCTTCACAAATGCTTTGCTGCATACCTCGGTTGTAACGAGTGGTTATTTCAGTCAAAGTTGCTCTTCTATCAGCTTGAATCAGTCGGCCCATTCTCCTCTGACCTCTAGCATCAACAAGGCATTTTCGCCCACAGGACTGCCGCATACTGGATGTTTTTCCCTTTTCACACCATTCTTTGTAAACCCTAGAAATGGTTGTGCGTGAAAATCCCAGTAACTGAGCAGATTGTGAAATACTCAGACCGGCCCGTCTGGCACCAACAACCATGCCACGCTCAAAATTGCTTAAATCACCTTTCTTTCCCATTCTGACATTCAGTTTGGAGTTCAGGAGATTGTCTTGACCAGGACCACACCCCTAAATGCATTGAAGGAACTGCCATGTGATTGGTTGATTAGATAATTGCATTAATGAGAAATTGAACAGGTGTTCCTAATAATCCTTTAGGTGAGTGTATAAGTTCCTCAGAAAAACACTTCCTCCACTACAAGTTTACAGTCCTGACCAAATCAGACACATTCCCAGAGTTCTTCTAGTTTTGTTTTTGTTCCTTCAGCCATCAAAGATCTCTGCTTGTGTGTCACCTCTACTTGAATCATAATACATAAAAGTTTCCATTACATAAAAAGCATGTGGGACTGTATGAGCTGTGCTGAGGGCCAATCTTTGTTGAAAGTTTCTGTATTATTTCTCAGCGTGTTTGTGTTTCATACAGGAAATGATTCTAAACTCTTCCCATGACACCACATATGCTCATCAAACCCAGTCCTTCTATGGTGGCAGATTTGGCTCAAATATTATTCAACCTCTTGCTAAAACAATTGTTCAAATGGATGACTTGCAACCTTTTTTGTTTCTTTTTTTTTAAAGAATTACAGTAGGAATGGTAAGATCATCTGTCTCGGAAATCTGAAACAATAAAACTACATAATATATGCAGAAAGAAAAAAAATTACTGACCCCAAATTACTGACCAGTAGTGCATATTGTTGTTACAAAAGATTTCTATTTTTAAAACATTTGCTTCTTTTTTTTTTTTTTTTTTTTTTTTTTTACTTTTTATTCATCAAAGTATCCTAAAAAAGTATCACAGGTTATGAAAAAATATTAAGCAGCAGAACTGTTTCCAACTTTGATAATGAATCATCATATTAGAATGATTTCTAAAGGATCATGTGATAGACTGGAGTAATGATCCTGAAAATTCAGCTTTGCATCACAGAAATAAATTATAATTTAAAGTATAATAAATTAAAAACCAATTATTTTAAATTGTAATACTATATCACAATATTACATTTTTTTTTCTATATTTTTGATTTAAAAAATGCAGGCTTGATGAGCAGAAGAAACTTCTTTCAAAAACATTAAATATAGTAGCCTAATGTGTCCAAACTTTTGGCCTGTACTGTATATTATCATGTGTGGTGGACAGCACAGGACATGAAAATCCATCAATACTAACAATAAATGTTTATGTTCACATGTGGACTAAACAGCAGTTAATAAACTATTGCTTCAACTGATCTCTAACTTCTTTAAGTTCAGTTAACACAGAAATGAACGATAAACTGCACATATCTCTTGCTCTGCCATGAACTGGTCGAAATCTGATGATGTAACATGCAGGTACCCGCCCTGTGGCCACATCTGTGTAGGAAGGGTCGCGCTGCCAGGAAAGTCTCACAAACAAACACACACACACACACACACACACACACACACACACACACACACACACACACACACACACACACACACACACACACACACACACACACACGTTTTTTTTTTTATTGATTTGAAGAATTAGAATTACAGTCAGGGGGGTACAAAGAGTAAAGCAGATAAACAAACATAAAAAGACATGTACATAAACAGTGACAAACTTAAAAGTTAAACACAATTTTTAAAATGTTTACAGATTGAAACGCACTTTGTAGCTTTCTTATTTTTCAAACCCAATATTGTGTTTAGGTATTGTAAAATTTCTGCTCTTAAAATGAAAAACAAAGGCTTGTTTCCTCCAAATTTACACTTATGAATACTAAATTTCGATAAAGAAGCAGATTAATTAAGTAATATTTCTTATGAAAGGATTTGTCATAAGAGAAAAAAACAAATAACACATTTTTAAAGCACAGTTGAAAGCTGGGCATGATATGAGCCTTAATAAAGGAACAGAAATCTGACCAAAAACAAACTGTGTGAGGACAACTCCAAAATAAATGATAAAATGTAATCACAAAATGTACAAAATGTATCAATATCACAATTAAATCTGTTCACAAGATAATAATTACATGGGTAATAATATGTATAAATGAGTTTAAACACACACACACATCCAAGGCGATTCACACACGTGAATGAGTTGCACATTCACATTCGAGGATAAACTCGTACATTTGAAACATTCAAAGTTTTGTTGTGCACAGTTGTATATCTACGAATTGTGTTTTGCATTTGTGAAATATATTTTACGAATTTATATTTTTATTTTGCGCATGTGAATTGCTTTTTGTGAATATAATTTTTTTCACGCACGTGAATTTGTGTGTGTGTGTGTGTGTGTGTGTGTGTGTAGCCTACGTGAATCATGCATGTGAAACTGTTTACGCATGTATGAATCATGTTTTTTTGCGTGAATAATATTTGAGACATATCTGCCTCCATTCTTCTCTCCTCTCTGCCTCAAATGACTTTTATTCTGTGTAAACCATGTGCGTTTTTGTCATCTTTATAGCGTTGTCATATTTTCTTTCTATTTGAGAATGAAAGCTCTTGGATTGAGGCTTCGGGTTATTTTGCTTTCCAAAACCCTCTAAAAACCTTGATATCTGAACATGGTTAATCTGTTCCATGTTTTAAATAAATGTGTGAACATGCTTTAGTGAGGTATATTGTTTAACATAGGCTACTTATTCTAATGACGTCATTCTGAAACTGATGGTTAAGGTGATCTTAATATATAAAGAGACACGGGGGAAATTTGCCTCTTGGACATGTTCTCTCTCAGTCAGTCAGTTTCGATTGGGAAAATCTTTAACATTTTCAGCAGCAACATGATGACGAGATCTCCAGAACAAAAAAGGCTGTTTCACAATTTTGAGGCGTTCTTCAACCTCTTTGCCTGATTTGCTAAATGGGATTTGCTGGGAGATTCCCAGAGAAACACTGAGAGATATCGTCTGCATGAATTAAAGCTGATTGTTGTAAACTAGCAGTTATTTAATGTTTCATTTGTGTGAATTTGAAGTTGCTTTATTTTGACATATGCCGAGCTAATATCAGACAGTCCGGTATAAAGAGACTACCCACACAGCACTGGGTATGGAGGCTACTGACTGAAATACATGATTGATATGATTTGTCTGCATTTTTCAAGCAGTCGTGTTTACCATGTTTACTATGGTAATGGTTACCGCTCAGTCTTTTGCATCGCATATAAATATTCATGCTTTATATGGTGATCAGAATCCCCATCGGATCACAAACAGAAGTTAATTCAAACACTCGCTGCTGTCTGAAAGTGAGTTTTGAGCTCAAAATGATCTTTAATGGTCTTTAATACTGATGTTACTGATAGGCCTATATCATCCGGCGATGCACATTTTTTTTCAGAGGCCGTTTTATTTAATGGATGTCAATGGAGAAGAAGCTTCACTACACGGAATAAACCGCCTTTGTGAAGAAATAGCTTATCATTTAATGAATTGACTTTCTGTCTAATCTTTGTGTTGTTTTACGCTCAACAATACTTTTGTTGGGAACGATATGTAGATTTGAATAATGATAAATAGGTTATTTGATAACAGAAGGCAGAGGAGGGAATGTCGCGACAGATAGGACTCATTTACGGCATTACCATATATTATAGTAATACTGAGTGATATTGTATGTTGTCTAAATAAAGTTAAAAATAACAGTGTTTTCTTGACTTTCAGGTTTTACCAGTTATGCTAAGACTTGAATTGTAATGACTATACCTGCATGCATATGACGCTGATATTATGCATTTAAATGAATAAAGAGAATATAAATAATTTTATTATAAATATTGTGTTATATTGAATGTTGTTTAATGAAAAAAAAAAAAATGAAGTGTTCTTTCTATCGCTGCCAGTTTATAGCCTATTGTAATGATTTATGACTGCTGTGTGCCAAAATGATGATGATATAGCCTAGGTTAGTCAATAGTCATCATCATTTAGGCTACTCACTCTCAAGTTTCTTTCTTCTTCTGAACAGAAAATAATATATTTTGAAGAGTGTCTGTAACCAAACAGTGGATGAACCCATGGGCGTAGATTACGCGGGGGACGCGGGGGACGTGTCCCCCCCACTTTTTATAAAATGTAAATTCGTCCCCCGCACTTTTTCATAGGGCAAGTGTGTCCACGACAAGCTGAGGTTTTCGCGGGTGTGTATAGCCTACATCGAGATTTAAAATCCAAAGAGTCAAGTCTATCTACATACGTGACTTTCACGTTTCCATGGTAATCAGTCACTCGTGCATCACGACACGCCCATGCTCGCACCCGCGCCCAATCCATTTTTTTTCATAGAGGTCGCAATGAGTTCAAAACGGCAAAAAACTCTTCAGTCTTCACTCGATCCTTTTTCACGAAAAAGTCAAGCGCTGTAAGTAAGTTGTCATGTGGTATCCGAATTGTGTTGCACAATGATGAATAACTCTGCCTATTTCTCTTGTTGAATAATTAACAAGTTTTGTTGTAAATTGAAAATATTCACTACCCGCACAAACGTGCGTTTATTTTCAATCTTTTTTTATTCGTAATGTCTTTTATTTTCGCAGATGTTATCAAAGCCCTTCAAATTAGAATAAACATGGTGATTGTTAGCCTAATGCTGAATTTGTATTTTCATGCATTAACAGCCTGCTTGAATCAGGCAGCGTTGTAACATGTGTACATGATGACAAACTTTAAGTTCTCTTGAAAAAGCCTAACCAGAAAGTTTGAAGTAGTTTTAAAAGCTTGAAGTTTGAAGGTTTTCAATTGGAAAGTTTTAGTTTAGTAAGATAGATAGATAGATAGATAGATAGATAGATAGATAGATAGATAGATAATAATAAATAGTATTATATTAATAATAAATAGGGAATCACAGATAATGCAAGGATGATTCTGATTTAATTTAATTTAATGTTAAGTGGCGATTGATAGCCTATTACACTGACGGTAACAAAGTTTCAATTTGGAATGAAAGATGGAGCATAGGTTACATTTAATAAAATGAAGGAAAAAATGCCCTTTATAAAGGTAAAAAACGTATTCTGATAAGAGTGTTTTCCAACAGTGATGTAATAATTGTAGTTTGAATAATTGTAATGTGATGATCAGATACCATCATAGGTTTGGGCGGTTGGCGGGTGGATTATTTATTTTTAACAGCAGATTCGGGTGACTCAAAGTGCACCAGATAAATGAATTTATCTTTAAAATGTACAAATTTTCTTCCAGGGGGGCATGCCCCCGGACCCCCCTAGGGGTACCGAGCTCCACCCACAAACACAGTAGGCTATATGATGGTCTATGAAAAATACAAATTTAATTATCTTATTATTAAAATGCATGATCAGGATTTTACCACTTCCGCCTAGTTTTGAGCCAGGAAAAACCCTGCATGTGCAATATAAAGTAATGAACATCTTTCTTTCTTTCTGTTTTATTGCTTTAAAAATAAATAGAATATTAAGCCAATTAAGCAAAAACCTGTCAACAAAAGTCTGAAAAAAACTGGTATTACACTTGACATTCTGTCCCCCTCACTTTTGAAATGATGGCTACGCCCCTACCCCACTGACTTCCATAGTATCATTTTACCAAATATAGGCCTAGAACATTTATTCACAAGGGTTGGAAACTGTAACTTTTTTTTTTTTTTTTTATAAACTTTGCGGGCACTGAAGTCACTGCCATAATTACACGATAGACTACTGAGGTGCCTCACGTGATCCGAGTTAGCCGTTACGCTTTCTCCAATGGTGAGAGATTCAGACCCTCTCGATCTTCCTAATAAAACAGTCTCTGAATCGGTTTCTCACCACACCTGTCCTGGTCGGGTCTCCATAGGACACATTGCCTATTTGATTATTTCATAGAAAAAGAACATTGTGGACGTTGCATTTCTGTTCTGTTGCAAGAATATGCTGACTTAAAATTAGTTTAGTAAAAACAGCTTCCATATTTTAGCCTATTTAATCCATTTAAACTGGGCAGCCAAATCTACTGTCTTTCTCCTTATAATGTCCTGAGACTGGAAAAGAGGACTAGAAGAGCGGTTCCTGTTGCAACATGAAGTCAGTTTCTGTTCTACTCACCTTAACTGTGTTTCTGTGTCACACGATCTCATGGAGCGCCAATATCATCAGCCATGGACGAGGTGAGTTCAGGTCAACTGATGATGCAGGAAATAATGTTTCAGACACAGAGAAATATGTTTAGATAAACTTTCGAGTTTGCATCCATGTTATATTTAAAATAGTTTCAGCAACCATATTTTTGACTGTCGTTTTACATTTACTAAGTGTTATTTATGGAAGCTAATGGAATATTCAATTTGAAATGTAATATGCAAAATCACAATGCAATATGTAATGGCAATGCATTTCTGTAGGCTATTTACGTTTTAATTTTCCCATACATCTGTGCAACGATTGGTGCAAAATGAAAATGAAAATGAAATTATATAATACATTTGCCATTTCATACACTAGTTTTAATATGCAAATTGAATACATATTTTAACACTTTATAAGTTATAAAATTAAAATGTATTACAGAAATGATTAGATAGCCTATGTTTAACATGTTCAAGCAAAAACTGCTATAGCAACATTACAATTTAAATGTAATGTTTTCTTAATTGCATTTACACTCACAGTTAAGACACTTGCGATTGCATTTCGATTAAGTGTCCCGCAATGAATGTAGCAAAATTCAATGTGCAATTTGAAAATGCATTTTGAGCCGATCACGTGCCCGCCCCGCCCTGTCAATCACTGCGTGAAGGCGGGGCTCGGCAACAGGTAGCCTAAACATAGGCTATGGTGCGTATTTAGAGGTGTTGGAACTGAAGGAAACAGTGCGGCGGCAGAGCTGATACGAGCGTTACATTCACTAGCAGATGAAGTGGAGCGTGAACAGAGAAATGGTAGGCTAGTAGGCTTATTTCCGAAGATTATTACGCGTCTGCAGGTGATAGAACCAGTACGATGTTGGCATGGCGCAACTACCCAGTGTCAGAGGGGTATGCAGCAACAATTTTGGCGCCCCCCCCCCCTGAGAGATGTCGATGTAGCTTTAAAACCATGATGTCAGTGGGCAGCTGATTATTTTTCTCTCCTCATCAGATCAGCATCACACTCTTTTTCTCTTTGTTTTTCTCTCGCCCTATCTCTTCCCCTCCTAAAGCTGAGCTTTGACTGATATAGGCTGATAGGCTTTTCACGTTTGTCTGTCAGTGAAGAAAGTAAACATAGGGTCAAACTGATAGGTTGATTTATGAATCATTTTCTCAGAAGCATTCATTTACTGAAAGCTAAATCTAGGTAACTAAGTTTATTAAATTCATTCACAATATGTACACATTCATTACTGATCTAATGCCTAATTCAGGGCCGTAGACAGGGCTTTAAAATCAAAGAAGTCCTAAATTTGAGGTTGTTAGGGAGTTCAATTTTTTATTTCTCTGATGTGCATTTCAAGATGTTTGAAGGGCAAAAAAAAAAAGAAAAAAAAGAAATAGCTTTAAAACCATGTTAGCGGGCAGATTATGTGTCAATACCTTCTCTCTCCTCATTTCTCTCAGTCTCTTCCCCTCCTAAAGCTGTCAAGAAGGGTTATAGTGTGTCACAGGAGCGCATTGGGGGGTCTCGGGCACTGTGATTAAACAACGTCACACAAAAACATCATATCCTTTCAAATAAAATCATCTAAGTCTGCTGACTGAAGGGTCTTAGATAAAAATCATCAGACATGTTTAGAGAGATGAAGAAACATACAGCATATGAATGGGTCACAACATTTGCAATGTTTAGATAAAATAAAAATCATCTTACATTTTAGAGAGATGAAGAAGTAGCTCCTCCTAACAGCACATATGAATGAGTTAAATATAAATCACAGAGTGGTTCTCTCTCTCTCACACAGCTCCGTCTGTCGGTCTCTGACTCGAGGGTGTATTCAGTGATCAGAATGAGACATTGTGAATGTTTTGTTAGTGCGTGTGTGTGTGTGTGTGTGTGTGTGTCACGCAAGCAGCGGCATCGCGCTCCCTCCCACCCTTCGCATTTGAGCTCTGACATCTGAAACATGATCCCCCTCCACATTTGAGGTAGTAATGAGAAAGGGGTTTCCTAATAATGTTGTATAGTATATCAGACTAACTAAAGTCGAAAAACATTCTGTTCCTTAAAAGTGTATAAATGAAATGTTTATAATATAAAATAAATATCTTGCTAATTTAACTAAAGTTGAAAAATGTTTGAATTATATTTTTTTGTTTGTGACACTAGAGGGCGTATTAGTATGTGAGTATATTTAAGGTGATGATGAGTTACAGGTGGGGAGATTGAAGGTCAAACAAACTTTTTTGACCGTGCTCATAGTATACCAAACAGTTGTTAGCAATAAGTCAAAGTATTGAGTATAATTTGTGTTTGTTTTATTTGTTATTTGCGATGCCATAAAAAGGGACAATAAATGGATTTGGCATATCCGAATATTGAAAAGGTATGGACAATGAATATTTTATTCCTAAAGACAAAGCACGCGTCAGAAACAGACTAAGCCATCTGCGTCCCTACACATTCTATTCTTTAAAACTATATAAATTAATTGCTTATAATATTAAATATATAGGCTAATATAAAATATATAGGCTAATATAAAATCCCAGAGTAGTCTCACACCAGCGTTTGACAGTCTCTGACTCAGAGGGCAGTATTGCCTTTTTTTGCAGCACAAAACGTTTATCGGCGCAAATTAGCACAAACATATGAGACTATGGTGAATGTGGAGCAGGTCGGGGGCTGGTGACGTCATCGTCTATAATTCGGTCTAATATTTCAAAAACTGAAGCAGCACAAACCGAACGGTTACAGAATGACCTATAAATATTCTTTTACTATCTAAAAAAACAGAAGCAGCACAAACAAACAAAAATTACAGCACAAACGAAGTAAAAACGATTGAGCCTATTTTGCCGACATTTTGCATTTGGTTGGGGGCGGGGTCAACTTCACGCAGTGATTGACAGGGCGGGGCGGGCACGTGATCGGCTCAGAATACATTTTCAAATTGCACATTGAATTTTGCTACATTCATTGGGACACTTAATGGAAATGCAATCGCAAGTGTCTTAACTGTGAGTATAAATGCAATTAGGAAAAAATAACATTTAAATTACAATTTTGCTACAGTTTTTGCTTGAACATGTTAAACATATCATATTGCAACTTATAAAGCGTTAAAATACAGTACAGGTCAAAAGTTTGGAAACATTACGATTTTTTTATATTTTTGAAGTCTCTAATGCTTATCAAGGCTGTGTTTATTTGATAAAAAAAACAGAAAAAAAAAACAGTAATATTGTGAAATATTATTACAACTTAAAATAATAGTTTTCTATTTGAATATACTTTAAAAAATAATTCTTTCCGTGATGCAAAGCGGAATTTTCAGGATCATTACTCCAGTCTTCAGTGTCACATGTGACATCCAGTCTATCACATGATCCTTCAGAAATCATTCTAATATTGAACTGCATTTATAAAAAAAATAAATAAAAAAAATACTATAAATCTTCTTTACTATCACTTTTTGTCAATTTAACACATCCTTGCTGAATTAAAGTATTGATTTATTTTTTAAAAAAAGAAAGAAAAAAAAATGACTGACCCCAAATTACTGACCAGTAGTGTATATTGTTGTTACAAAAGATTTCTATTTTTAAAACATTTGCTTCTTTTTATATTTTTTTATTTTTAATTTTTTACTTTTTATTCATCAAAGTATCCTAAAAAAGTATCACAGGTTATGAAAAAATATTAAGCAGCAGAACTGTTTCCAACTTTGATAATGAATCATCATATTAGAATGATTTCTAAAGGATCATGTGATAGACTGGAGTAATGATCCTGAAAATTCAGCTTTGCATCACAGAAATAAATTATAATTTAAAGTATAATAAATTGAAAACCAATTATTTTCAATTGTATATCACAATATTACATTTTTTTCCCTGTATTTTTGATCAAATAAATGCAGGCTTGATGAGCAGAAGAAACTTCTTTCAAAAACATTAAAAATAGTAATGTTTCCAACCTGTACTGAATGTATTCAATTTACATATTAAAACTAGTGTATGAAATGGCAAATGTAAATTTTATAATTGAATTTTCATTTTCATTTTGCACCAAACGTTGCACAAATGTATGGGAAAATTTAAATTTAAATACAGAAATGCATTGCCATTTTACATATTGCATTGTCATTTTGCATATTACATTTCAAATTGAAATTTGCTACCCATAAGCTTCCATAGTTATTCCTTGTTCTGAGACTTTCTTAAGGCAGCCGTTCCCTTTCGAGGGAACTCGAACTGCGTCGGTGATGACACTAGGGGAACGCCCTTCAGCGTAGCACGTCTGAATTCATGAATGAAAACTAATCCAATCCTATTGGCGTTGCGAGATGACGTAGCGTGTGACGGCATATACGGATGTGTACAAAAGCACGCCGGCACACAGAAAAGTCAGCTTTTTGCTATTCAGCAAGCGCTCTGTGTGTGTGAAAATCAGTTCGTCCTATTTGGTGTTGTTTGTCTGTTCTATATATATATTCTCATCATGTCAAGTGAGCAATTTAAAAAGTGCGTGTTCCCATGCCCTCGCTATATTACGGCTGGGGACACACACGAGATGTGTGTGTCTTGTTTGGGAATGCAGCACGCCCAGGCAGCCCTCGAGGGGGCTGCTTGCGGCCACTGTGAGTCTCTTTCAATGAGAGTGCTGCGTTCCCGCCTGGCTTTGTTTTCCGAGGACGGCCAGATGCGCGCTCCCCGCCGTTCAGGTCCCGCATTTGCCGAGGCGATGCGGCGGCTTAGATCGTGGGGCTCGCAAAGAGAGCTTTCAGAGGAGTTCGGGACTGCCGAGGCACTTTCCCGATCCTCATCTGAAAGCTCAGATTCCCCTATCCCCCATTCGGGAGCCCGCCCCGTGGCTTCTCCCATTCGGGATGTAGACCCAGTACTGCAGCTGTCTGATTCTGAGGAATTAGACGTGCTCAGTATTGTGGAGGGGGATTTAAATGAGACACAACAATCTGTCCAGTCTGCACCCAGTTATGATGAGCTTTTGGAGGTTGTAACGCGGGCTGTGGCAAAACTGGATATTAGTTGGCCACAAGAGAGGCAGGAAGAGCGCGTTAGAAGCAAATTAGACGAGCGCTTCCTGCAGCACCGCACACAGCCTCCGCGCCTGTCTTTACCGTTCTTCCCGGATTTACACAACGAGTTGTGTAAATCCTGGAACAGGCCATTTTCAGCGCGCCTGTCTAACCCCCCAATATTCAATTATAGTAATATTGTGGGGGTTAAGGAGAACGGAAATGGGATGATGCCTCGGGTTGAGGAAGCTTTGGCCAGCTATCTTTCACCCGACCTTGCATCATCCCTTAAAACACCGGCACTGCCCAACAAGCCATGTCGTACTACATCTGCTTTGGTGGGCAGAGCTTATATGGCGGCAGGTCGGGCTGGTGCGAGCCTGCACACGATGGCTATCTTGCAGGCGTACCAGGCCGACCTGTTAAGAGACATAGATCAAGGCGAGGGTCCTACTATGGAGGATATAGCCGAGCTTCGCAAAGCCACAGATCTGTCTCTCCGGGTTACCAAAGAGACGGCCCGTTCCATCGCTCAATCTATGGCAGCACTGGTAACCACGGAGAGGCATCGGTGGCTTAACCTCCCAGGCATCAAGGAGAAGGACAGGGCGTTCCTCCTTGACGCACCCGTTGCTACCACTGGTCTGTTCGGCGAGGCGGTTAATGCTGTCGTGGACAGATTTCAGGACACAAAAAAGCAGAGCGAAGCATTTAGGCAATATCTCCCTCGCCGTTCAAGGTCTAGGAGGGCGGCTGCTAGAGAGAATCAGTCACAGCCGTCATCCAGCTCTTCTTATCGCCAAAGCCAGAAAGGAAGTGTCGCTTCTAGAGGTCCCCCTCAAAGAGCTTGGGACTCTAGGCGGCGCTCTCACCCACAGCCTCCCGAGAAGACGGATCTGAGGACCGTCATCCAGTCTAGGAAGGCGAAGGGAAAGAGGTCCTAACTACTATGAGACCTCGAAGGGCCGCCCCCCCCCCCCCCCATCACAGACCGTGCTGAACCACGCCCCCTCGCCACAAAAAGCATGTCATTAAACGCAACATTTATAAAAATAGAACTTAGCCTCATCCATGAACATGATTTTTCGATTCCCGTCTGACTGATTTACATCCACGGTGGAGTTTAAAACGACAGTTCCCATCATTCCACGCTCCTTCACATCGTCATCAAGCTACGCCGTTGTTGTTGTTTGGAATGTAGCGCCCTCTAGCGGCAAATAATTCTTGCATATTGTACCTTTAATATAAACATGTATTAACAATGAACAAATAGTTTGCAACAATTCTAAGGACTGGACACAATAAACATTTTGTCCAAAGAGACCAGTTGCATTGATGAATAGGTCTCATTTAGATTTTGTATGTGGAATTTGAACGATCAGAGGTTAAATTAATTGATGTGTGACTATAGCCATGCACATGTTCTATGCATATTACAGTGTTTACATACAGGAAGTTGACAAGACTGTAAGGCTGCAAAATTATTTAAAAGAAATCATTAAAATAATTTCCCATGTCATATGTATGAAGGTGAATAATGTATTATAGATTTGCATGATGTGGATAATTTTAGCCTGGAATTTATAGTGTTTATCTATGCCAGGTAGAGATGTTGTGAGGCTGTAGTAGTGTTGGTGTGTATTGTGTATCTCAGATGGGTGGTGTCTATCCTACCGTAATCTGTGTTGCATAATTTAGTTTCGGTACACTGGAAGGCCACGTACAGTAGCTACTTCTGTAGTGTTATGAGGTGTGGGCGGCCTCTTGAAGTTTCTCCACCCCCATCTCTTACATGTAAAGTTGTGTGTGTCCTGCCCGATGCAGGTGGGACCAGACTTGTGTTGAATCTGGTTCTGAAGAAAGTCAGTTGTCAGCCTTTAAGGGAGATAGACCTAGAGAGAAAAAGGCCAACTAAACTGAGTGATAATGGTTAGATCTGACTGCTGTTGCAGTTGAACTCACACAGTCTGCTGTGTTGTGACATTAGGACATCCAGGTCTGCTAGGGAAATCTCTTTATATGATGCTGTTTATTTACACTAGCCAGATCTGTGTTCAGAGTGATTAGATCACCAGGTGTGGTGCTGTGCTGTGCTGTTGTTTAGCATTTGGTATTTATGGTGCCATTGTTAACATTTCACACAACTTTCCTTACATGTCCAGTAAAATAACTTCCCTAGTCAGATCCCATGTGAGCTGACGCTTCAGAGAGGAGTTTGCTAACACTTGCACCATTTTGTTTGTGGTTTTGTTACAAGGGAAAATTAAAACTTGTACCTCCCCTTGTCACTGTCTCTACAGAGTAATTTGTCCAGAATGACTTGTTATCATGTCACTGATCTTTTAGGCATTTGGCCCTGCAGCTACAGACGTGGGTTCAATCATTGCTCAATTTAAAGATTTTTGTGACTGCAATATAGAATTGGACACTTTAAAAAAAAAAAGTTTTTTGGGTTGAGTTATCAATTGCAGTCAATTGATTTATCTTTTGAGAATCTATTTGAATACGATAGAAAGGTTGAACAAGCACAACCCTGGTGAAAAAAATAAATAAAAATGCTAAGTATACTTACAGCCAGACTATTTATCAGTATACTTCAAGTGTGTTAATGATTAGTTAACTTGCAGGGTGCTATTTTGAAACAACTAATTGTGTGCTAAGTATATTTTAGTTGTAATTAAATTGTAGTAAACCATAACTTTAAGTATATTTAGTGTACTTTTGTGTACTAAATTGGACCAACTTCAAGTATATTTAGTGTACTTTTGTGTACTAAATTGGACCAACTTCAAGTATATTTAGTATACTGTAAGTATATGCCTGTGTAGGAACTAATTATATGCTTGATTAGTGATTTTAAAGTGTACTTTATTTGTGTTACAAGTACATTACCAATACATTACGAGTGTCTTTGAAACATATGATCAATATACAATAAGTGTATTTATATACAGTGTATATATATATATATATATATATATATATATATATATATATATATATATTAGAGGTGGGCATAGATTAATTTTTTTAATCTAGATTAATCTAGATTAATTTTGAAATTAATCTAGATTAATCTAGATTAAAATGGCTCATTTGAATTCTGCCGAAGGCATTCAGAATATGTGTGCTACCCAAATAATGACTATAAAAGTAAGTCTTTGAGAACGGGTTTCTCAAGCCAGGTGGCGCATTAGACCAGGGGCTCATCTCCTGTTTCCAAAATGCATCACAAACTGCTTGAGAAAGCTGTTCTACTCATAGACTGTAAAAGGTTACTACTGTACTGTTACCGTCCGTAGGCAACATTAGGTAGGCCTATGTTATTATCAACTACTATAGGCTATCAATTAGGGATGGGCGATATGGCCTAAAATCTATATTGTGATATACATTGCAGCCTCTTGCGATAACGATATACAGTATATTATAATAAAACCATTTCAGAACAGATTACACAGACCCATGCTAAACAACTGCTAAATGTATTTTTTTTTAAAGGGTGTATGTAGTTTTGAGAACATATATTGTGCAAAACTGTAAGTATACAACATAATTTTGCAGATAAATCAAATTTAAGTACACTAGCTGCAGAGACTTAAGTAGGTCTAATGTTTATTATGGCTTGGAGCTTATGAAACCCCAAATTTAAAATTAGAATATTGTCTAACTGATGTCTTTTCAGTTAAAAAGAAACACAACAACGATTCTTAAAATCGAGATTATGTGCTACACCACTAAGATATATTGGAATGGGAATAATACGCGCGCGCTGGTATTCAGTGATATCATGTTTCGTTTTGAATTTGAGGTGGTAGAACGGATTAGTTGTGTGTTAACTTACCGAACTGTTACCCCACACACTCTGTATATAGTTTGCTGCTGCTCGTCTGACGGCGTAAACCCGAACCAAGTCCAAATAATGGATGTTGCACCGATCTTTTTCACCAGCTTTCACTTTCAGCCGTGTTTACTTAAGATGACGACGAATATGCGTTGCAGCCGGGTTTACCTCGCGGCCGCGGGTAGATTGCGTCATCATAGCTTGTGTAGAGCCATCTCCCAACCCAACTTTGAGAATAGATTAACGGCGATATTTTTTTTATCGCGCGATAAGAGTCTCGCGTTAACGCAGCACGTTAACGGCGATAACGGCCCACCACTAATATATATATATATATATATATATATATCATTTATATAAAGGCGTTTTTGCCTTTTATTAGGATAGGACAGTAGCTGGACAGTAGCTAGACAGGAAGTGAGGTGGCAGAGAGAGAGAGAGAGAGAGAGAGAGAGAGAGAAAGAGAGAGAGAAAGAGACAGAGAGAGAAGTGACAGGAACAGGAAAGGTCCACAAGCCGGGTGTAACGATCACCAGCTGGAGTGCCCTCGAGAGCCACCAGAGGGCGCTCCACAATAGACTATGATCACTTCCTCACAAACTACATTTCCCTTAACTCACTGCCTGGACTCATCAGCACTCATCTCATTCACCTGTGTCTTATCACCTTGTTTCACTCACACCATAAATACCTGGTTTTCACATTCACTCAGTGCAAAGTCTTGTTGTACTGTTACTGCATTTCTGAGCGTTATTTACCCGTGTTTGATTCTTGTATTGCTAACCTTGGACTGTTTCACCGTTTCCTGATTGTTTCTCTGCCTGGCCTGACTTGGATTGTTTATTGGACTCTGATAATTGCTGCCTGCCCTGACCTCTGCCTGTTATTCGGATGTTCTCTGTGTTTCCTCCATTGATCTGTTTGCTGTTGTTGACCCTGCCTGTACGACTACTCTGTAATAAAGCTGCATTTGGATCTTCACCTTCGAGTCTCGGAGCAGTTCATAACACCGGGACTCAAACTCGGGTCTCCTGAAGCACAACAGCGCACTTTCCCACAAGGCTATCATGGTGTGATATATTTGAGTAAAAAAGTATTGGCTAAATTAATACATTTGGCTTATTCCAAATACTACAAATTGCACACTTTGTCTTCAATAACAAATGTACATTATTAGACAAATAAAACTTAGCTATACTTTGTACAAAATACTATTGTATATTATAATGTATTTTGAAAGTATACTTTCAATGCATTTTTACAATGATCATTTCCAGCACTCAGTTAAAATATACCTAAAATATATTTTTAATAAAGTGCAAATAAATACACTCAAATATATTTTTAGAAAATATACTAAAGTACAATTATTTTAAAGTGTATTAAAAGTTGTTTTGTGAAAATAGGTAAAAGTATGATGCTACTATACTTTTAATATATTTAAAGATAGTACAATATTTGTTAGTATATTAGCAATGTACTATTGAAAAAGGGAATATATTTCAAATACAATAAAGTATACTTTTTTTTCACTAGGGAGGTCTGATGGAGAGCACCAAGATTGTTTTTTGGTTTGTTAATTTTGTTAGTCTCTTTTAAACCATGAAAAAAATACAAGAGTGCATCGATTGCAAAGTCTGAAATAAGACCAAAGTTAAAGCTATGTTTTATAATACTGAGCCTTAAATGGTGTTGTTTACATCATATTTTGTGACATCAGTCATGAACGTTTTAGCTCTCCTGAAAGATTTCAAAGAACAGTGATTTATTTGATGCAATTCATTTTGTTGAATTAAAGCTGAACAAACTTAACAAGCTGTGCATGTCCTCTGAATGGGTGAAACTCTCAGGCCTGGCTACAAGCCTCTTAGTGACACAATAATTAGTATCATGTGCATCAGTGTTAAAATGTTGTGTATTTTTCCGAATATCAGTCTATAGGAGTTTTGCATGGCAGCTGTTCTCTAATTTTTCCAGATAATTTCTAATAATTAGAAAAATATTCTAATTTCATTGCACTTTTTTTTTGTCCTACTTCACATTTCACACTCAAAGGATTCCAGTGAGAGATTTTTTACTATTATCTTTTAGTTAATCAAATCACAAGTTAAAGTGACCATTTGCTTATTTTCAGTGTTGCAACGTTGTTGCAGCAAAGCAAAAAATCAAATGTAACTGGACATTATTTACCTCAGAATTTAGGATTTTAGTTTACAGCCCTCTATTGAGTACCAGAATAAAATTGGATGATGTTATTCCAATTTAGGCGTCATCACTTTTTGCGTTGGCAAACAAGGAGATATTTAAAGTTAAAGCAAGGGATATCCTATCTCATCTATGCTCCCTGGTATGTGGTTGTGTCTTATTCTCCACCTCCACCGGATTTTACAGTTTCCGGTCTATCCTGGGTATTGCCGACCTAATCAAAAAAATGTGTCTGTGTGGGATGCGTCTGTCGTCTGTCTGTCCCTCAACATTTATAAAAGCCAAATAAGAATTGACTTACCACAACAGCTGAAGAAAGAGATGATCAAACCTCTTGCTTGTTGCAAGTCCCAATATTTCGCTGTAAAGACACTCGCCATCTGGAGATCACGTCGGGGTCACCACTTTATAATGACCCGTCGGCCCAACATGGGTATCCAACGTTGTGGGCGAAGGTATATTTTGTGCATGTCTTTTCAGCATTCTGTGAAGTTCACTTAATTTTTAGAATTGAATTTAAATTTTGCTTAATCCGACTCCAATTTCAAATGATTATCAAATTTAGATTGTGTTTCTTATTAGAAAATAATCATAAATATTGATTATGATTTAATTTAGATCTTTGATTATTCTGGGTATCCAATACTTTCAATTAGTCGTTCATTAAGGGACCCGGTGTTGCTTTGAGACTGCACGTCACGAATAAGAGCTCACGGACACAAACTAGCCAGTTCTGAAATTACTCAGAGGATGCAGTGTGATTTATTTTACCTTTAAGTGGCCACTCTCTGCTGTCTCATAACAAAAAGTGGGGGTTGGGGACGGGGGGGACGCGTACCCACCAGATTTCGTCATGAGTCATTTTGTACCCACCACTTTTAACTTCCGTCCATATTAATTTGACTTTTGGTCCGATTTATTTTTTACCGTTTTCAGTGGTTATGAGGAGCAATATGAGAGAGAAATTTGGTAATCATTGTCTGACCCAACAAAAAAACATTATAATATTCATTTTATTTTATTTTTCGTGTTCGCATTTATGAGGGAAAAAACATCGTGTCAAGCCGCCTTAAGTTCTCCGGTACGGACGTGAGCGCTCTGAAAGCGGCACTAAAAGACTGCTTTAAAACTTTCACAGAGACCTCAAACAGAACAGCTGCCTTTCTTTAAATTGAATTTCGTTTTGTATTAATTATATCTTAATTTTAATCAATGTTTCATGAACCAATTGCCTGGATTTAATAAATAAGAAGTAAATATAGCAGAATCACGACATGGAGGCGCCGGCGAGTGAACTGGAGTTCGTCTCATAAATGAACCGAAACTCAGCGTATAATGCACATTCACATTCACAGCGTATTTAGACACATTTAGACGCATTCATAATCATTACTTTTACCGGTTCTTTGTGGCAAGCTTTATGCGTGCGGTCGTGCGCTTGAGTGCGGCTATATTACGTAAATGCTCATTATCCTGTAGGCTATAAGTAATTAAATTAATATAAAGGGGCGATTTGTCCACGAATGACTTAAATGAACAACTAGCCTACTAGTCGACTAGAAAAAAAACTTTTAGTCGGAAGCAGCCCTTATTCCACATATTTTCGATTCGAACCAGGCAACAGGACATCTGGGTTGAGCGAGCGACCCTGCGGAATGAACGAGCGGAGCGGAATATTCAGAAATGCGCTCTCCACTCACGAGCTCTGATCGGAACAAACCCGAACCTCACTGTCTGCTGAACTTGAGCAGAAACATCAAAATATAACCAGCTTTTTAAAATGGTTTTTAAAACTAAACACTATTTTAGCACAAATTATTAGTTTATTGGCGATAAAAAAATAAATAAAAATAAAAATATATATTATTGAAATGATTGACAAAATTCGAATAGGCTATAGTAAAAGTTCCCTTTCAAGGCGGAACTTCGACATTACGGATGTCGTATTTGGGAACTCCTCCCCTACTCCACTTCTGCTGAAATCTTATGGCTAACGCCAGCTGACAGCTGGCCAATTGACGCAAATATGCAAATACTGACAAGCCCGCTGGCAGTATAAATGCAAGCGTCGCGTCAATTTCGTCAGAATCTCTCTCTTCACGCTCAAATCGTGTGCTAACTGAGATATCAACCTAAACAACCTAAATCAACCCACTATTGATTCGCTGTCGTTGTAGGTGCAAGGAAGATACGTGGATTACTGTCTTCAGCATCCGATGGCGACCACGTGCAACTTGTGCTCAGGCCCCATTGTGCCTCCGGACACGCACCTGTTCTGCGTCGCGTGTATGGGACTGGCTCACGCCGAGGCAGCCCTATCGGACGGCATGTCGTGCGAGAACTGCGCGGACCTGCCGATGCGAGCTCTCAAAGCCAGACGGGACGAGGCTCGCGCAGCAGCGGGGATCGGGCCCACCGCCGCCACAGAGCCGCTGGTGAGCCCCCCCAACCGAAGGGACAGGGAACGGGAAGCGGTGAGCTTCCCTGACGCCACCTTTCGCCCCCCTCTCGAGGTCGCTGACTTCGTTTCCTTCGGAGCCAATGAAGAGGGCGACTCGATGTCCCTGTCAGCGTCTGAGAAGGACTGGGGATCCGAGCACACCCGGTCGGAGCAGGAAAATCCGATGGACCTCCAGGACGAGCTCCTTAGGATCCTATCCATGGCCGTCGACGAGCTCGACCTCTCATGGAACGCTCCGGACGAGCCGTCCAAGAGTAAGCTCGACACGTGGTTCCTCCAGTCGAGCCGCCGGCAGGCCGCTTCAAAAAGGGGAACCCCGTTCTTTCCTGACGTACATGACCAGGTTGTGAAGTCTTGGGCTGCACCCCAGTCGGCGTGCACCCTCGCTTCTACGCAGGCCATGTTCGCCCCTGTGGACGATGCAGAGGCTCACGGATACCTGCACATGCCCCCCGTCGAAGAAACCGTCGCCGCGCACCTGTGCCCGAACTCGACACCTGCCCTGGGCTCGGACCGCACTTTGCCGTCCAAACCCTGTAGGTTCACGGCCCACCAGGCGGACAAGGCCTACGGGGCAGCAGGGGAGGCGGTATCCGCGCTTCACGCTATGGCTATCCTACAAGTCATGCAAGCAAAGCTGCTTAAGTCTATGGATGGCGCCGCCTCGGCAGATGCTGGCGTTATCCGAGACCTGCGCTCAGCGACGGACCTCGCGCTCGTGGCTACCAAGCGCGCGGCTCAGGCTGTCGGCCGCTCGATGGGGTATCTGGTGGTCCTTCACAGGCACCTCTGGCTCACCCTATCGGATGTAAAGGACGCCGATAGGAAGACGCTACTCAACGCGCCAATCACCTCGACCGGCCTGTTCGGGGACGCGGTGGATAAAGTCACGGAGCGCTACTCCGAGACGCAGAAGAAAGCGAAGGCGATGAGTCACGTCATCCCTCGCCGCGCACCGCCACCTCAGCCTCGCTCCCGCTCTTCGTCGGCCTCGCGCCGTCCTCAGGCTCCTGCCAGGCAGCCATCAACCCCCCGCACCGATCCGGATCGCCGCGGCGGTCGAACCGGCCAGTGGCAAGGCGCAGGGAAGAGGGGGGCAGCCCGAAGGAACAGCCCGCGCAGAGAAAGGGGGAAGCCAGCGACGAACGCGGCGGCTTCAAAGCAGTCGTCCTGACGATCCGGGCAAGAGGGAGAGAGAGCACCAGGGAGGTCCTTCCCCCAAGCGTCGTGCTCTAACGCACACAGTTCCTCAGTGTTCGAGTCTGAGCGACGCGTGTTCAGTATGTGTGAATGTTGTTGCTTGTGTTCAAACAAAAGAATGTTCAATAAAGCAAATTATCTCTTCACAAAAAGAGCCTTTTCTCCCTCTTGCACCCTACACTGTGTCATTCGCCCTGCCCTCAAGCAGCGCAGAATCACGGTTCATAATTATAAACCCACCTCGTGGGCGCGAGGTGTCCCCCCCCACTCACAATCCTCCGGCAGCGCCGGCGACCTCAGCGGCGATGACCGCAGGTTTAGAACCGTGACCACTGAGTCATTTTCTAGCCGCGTGGGAAGCTATTCCGGGCATTTCGCCGTGGGTGTTAAACATAATTCGCCACGGGTATACACTTCAGTTCAAACGCAGACCACCCCACTTCCGCGGCGTGATCCCGTCATTAACTTTGCCCCAAAACGCTCACATTCTGAGGCAGGAAGTTTGCAGCTTGCTAGAGAAGGGAGCGATAGAACCGGTCCCCCCGAGCGAACGGGAAAACGGCTTCTACAGTCGCTACTTCGTAGTGCCGAAGAAAGGCGGAGGTCTCCGCCCAATCCTGGACCTGAGACCCGTGAACAGAGCGCTGCACAAGCGAGCTTTCAAAATGACGACTTTGAAACAGATCCTGACGCAAGTTCGCCCCGGGGACTGGTTCGCTTCAGTGGACTTAAAGGACGCGTACTTTCATATCCAGATAGTGAAGCGTCACAGACGTTTCCTGAGATTCGCGTTCGAGGACGCGGCGTACCAATACTCGGTGCTCCCGTTTGGACTGGCCCTGGCCCCCCGCACGTTCTCGAAATGTGTAGATGCGGCGCTTTCCCCCCTCAGATCGAGCGGAATGCGCATCCTGAACTACCTGGACGACTGGCTGATTCTCGCCCACTCGAAAGAGACGTTAATCGGCCATGTGGAAGCTCTGCTTTGCCACTTGAAGACGCTGGGAATGCGGGTAAACGTTCAGAAAAGTGTGTTCACTCCGAGTCAGACCGCTACATTTCTGGGGGTGTGTTTGGACTCGGTAAAGATGCGAGCCCGTCTCTCCACGGAGCGGGTAGAGGCTCTAAGATCATCTCTGGGTCTCTTCAGGCCAGGCAAGCCCGTCCCGCTGAAGGTTTGTCAGAGACTATTGGGACGGATGGCGGCGGCTTCCTCAGTGTGTCACCTGGGTCTGCTGCATATGAGACCGCTTCAACTCTGGCTAAAAGCTTGAGTTCCCCCGGGAGCGTGGTCGTCCGGCCACAAGCGCATCATGGTTACCCACAGCTGCATTCGTGCTCTGGCGCCATGGAGAAACCCGGGGTTATTCAGCTCAGGAGTCCCCTTGGGCGTTGTGACACGACGCACAGAGGTTTTGACGGATGCGTCGACCTCAGGTTGGGGAGCGGTCTGCTTGGGCGAGCCCGCTTCGGGTCAGTGGTCGGAGCCGGAGAGGGGATGGCACATAAACCGCCTGGAGCTAAAGGCGGTCTCCCTAGCCCTCGAAGCCTTCAAACCCCTGTTGTTACAACGGCATGTGCAGATTCGGACCGACAACACATCCGTGGTTTCATACATAAATCGTCAGGGAGGTGTTCATTCCAGAGCCCTTTTCAAGCAGGCGGAGTCCCTCCTGCTATGGGCGGACAGACACTTTCTCTCCGTGAGAGCAGCGCACATCCCCGGTGTTCTGAACCGCGGGGCGGATATGCTGTCGAGGAACGGGATTCCCCAAGGAGAGTGGAGGCTTCACCCAGGGACGGTTCAGCTGATCTGGAACCGTTTCGGCAGAGTGGAAATAGACCTCTTTGCCACGGAAGAGAACACGCACTGTCAGGCGTTCTTCTCGCTAACTCGCTCCCCGCTGGGGGGAGACGCGCTGTCTTCGCGCTGGCCGAAAGCCAGACTCTATGCCTTTCCTCCGGTGAAAACTCTGCCCACAGTTTTGTGCAAAATCAGGGAGGAGAAAGCGTCAGTGATCCTCGTAGCTCCCAACTGGCCGAACCAGCCGTGGTTAGCAGACATCAGGGAGCTGCTGGTGGGGCAGCCTTGGGAGATTCCTCTCAGGAGGGATCTGTTATCTCAGGCGAGCGGCACGATCTGGCATCCCAACCCCGCGTTGTGGAACCTCCATGTGTGGACGCTACAGGGTCGCTGAGCGGGCAAGACGCGCTGCATTCGCGAGCTCTAAACACCATTGCAGAGGCGCGAGCCCCGTCTACCAGACGTTTGTATGCCTTGAAATGGGGAGTTTTCTCTAAATGGTGCAGGGATATCGACATCGACCCGGGGAGCTGTTCCGTGTCGGATGTTCTGCGCTTCCTTCAGTACAGGATGGATAACGGGAGTTTGCCGTCCACTCTGAAGGTTTACGTGGCCGCCATCGCCGCGTTTCATTCCCTGGTCGACGGACAGTCTATCGGTAGACACGCGTCAGTGATTGGCTTCCTCAGGGGAGCTAGGAGATTATGCCCGGCGCGACCGCCGTCGGTGCCACCGTGGGACTTGGCTCTGGTTTTGAAGGCTTTGTCTCTTCCACCATTTGAGCCCCTAGCTTCGATCGCTATAAAGGAGCTTTCCATTAAGACAGCTCTACTTCTCGCTCTCGCTTCCGCGGAAGCGGGTCGGGGATCTGCATGCATTCTCGGTAAGCGTCGACTGCATTCGCTTTGGACCGGGAGACTGTAGTGTTACTCTCAGACTGAGACTAGGCTATGTCCCTAAGTCGCTCAATACTCCCTTTAGGGCGCAGATTGTTACCTTGCCTGCCTTATCTACTGAGCCGTCAGCCTCGCGGGATTCTGACGCTCAAAGTTCTGTTTGCCCAGTCAGAGCGCTGCGGGAGTACATTAATCGCTCGGCCGCTTTTAGACAATCGGACCAGCTGTTCGTGTGCTTTGGCGGGTGTAACAAGGGACGGGGGTCTCGAAGCAGAGGCTCGCTCACTGGATCGTGGACGCTATCGTGTTGGCTTATGATAGCCTAGGGCAGGAATGCCCTCTTAACATCAGAGCCCATTCGACGAGGGCGGTTGCCTCTTCATGGGCCTGGACTATGGGTATGTCTATTCAGAATTTATGCCTTGCGGCTGGCTGGTCGTCTCAGAACACGTTTGCCAGATTTTATAGGTTGGATGTACCCTCTGTAGCGTCTCAAGTACTTTCGGTGAGTTAAGTCCCTCTGCACAATAACAGTTATCTACTCTGCGCGTTAGCTCATGAGTTGTTCTGTTGTATGAATGTGTATGCTTAGTGCACTGTCACCGCTATGCGTTGGCTTGTTCTCTACTGTTGTTGCCCTGACTGTTTCAGTGCAACCTTTCCCCGGTTATACTGCTTGGTATATGCAAATTCGCGCAGGGTTTGGAAAGGCGGGTGATTGGTTCAGCTCGGCCTATCAGGATGAGAAGCTCGCTATTGGCCAGCTTCGGCCTATCAGGCGCGTGTATTCCGGGGGGGCGGAGTTTGGTCGTGGGTTCTGTCAGTCAGTGGCATGTTTCATCTTCCACGGCGGGATTCTATACAGTTCCCATATACGACATCCGTAATGTCGAAGTTACACCTTGAAAGGGAACGTCTCCGGTTACTTTCGTAACCTCGGTTCCCTGAAAGGCAGGAACGAGACATTACGCTCGCCGCCGTGTTCGCTGTTCGATTCAAGCGTTTCGTTTTGATTCTGACGAAATTGACGCGACACTTGCATTTATACTGCCAGCGGGCTTGTCAGTATTTGCATATTTGCGTCAATTGGCTAGCTGTCAGCTGGCGTTAGCCATAAGATTTCAGCAGAAGTGGAGTAGGGGAGGAGTTCCCATATACGACATCCGTAATGTCTCGTTCCTGCCTTTCAGGGAACCGAGGTTACGAAAGTAACCGGAGACGGTTTTTTTTGTTTTGTTTTTTAACGTTTTGGGCCTGTTGAAAATTGGGGCCGTGCCTGAGCTACAGGACATCGTCTTTCAAAACATAACCTGCGCGAAAGAGAGAAAAAAAAATGAATGCGTCATTCTACCCAGCACTTCTGAAAATGCACTTCCGAATGCGTCTCTGTCCCCAGCACATTTCAAACCAAACTGACGCCCATGATTCATGCCAATTACACAATTAAAGAATTAGAAGCCAATTCAGATATAATAAATACATAACATCAATTGCTCAGAGATGACTCAGAGACTCACGTGTGAATGGGTTCCAAGTGCAAGACTCGGGAAAACACTGACACAGCACTGCATGGGGGTTTGCCTGGTTACAGATTCCCAAAGACTGCTCTGCAGGGGGAGGGTGCAAAGGAGTCGTTTTATTGGTTGACGCCTGGCCAATGAAATGGGGCTTTTGTACGCGATGATGTCATGACAACCGCGGAAATGTTCATGAAATGTTAATGTGGCTTAATAATGTACTAGGACAGTGATGTTAAAAGACCAAACTCAGTACACACCACACTAATAAAGCATACTATGTACAGAAAAACAGATGAGCCTAGAATATGACAAAAGAAAGGAGCTGGACATAGGGTTAGGGTTTCATACTATGGAAGTCAATGGGGACCATCAACGGTTTGACCAGCAAAACTCCAAAGTTAGAGAATTAGTCCCCGCCATCTCCTTATATTCGGAACGTCATGCTTTAAGACTTTAAGAAATATAGAAAAACTTGAAATATCAACTGCAATGACAAAACAGCATGAAATCCATGCAATTTCTTGAGCTGGTAATTATTTACTGCTTTTCTTTTTCTGTTCTTTAGAGCTTTAGCCAATGACAATTTGTTAGTGATTTTGTACTTCTGAGTGTCTTTAGTCTATTTCACAAAGCCTTTAAGCTGCTTTATAAGTTATCACACATGTACCATTTATTCATTTGATTTTATTCATCTTTCCTAAATTTTCCATATTCATATTGTCCTCCACAATCTTTCTGTACCTTTGCACTGGTTAGCTATAGGGCTTTTCACACTGCGCTTAACCCCGGGTTATCGCCGTTCTAAACAAATCGCGGTGCCAAACTTGTACAGTGTGAAACGATGCAGTGTTAGAATATTACAACTAGATGCTTAGCAACTGACAACCAATTCATGCACTTTGGGCAGTCACAGAAACAGAATGATGTATATAAACAGTCGTTTCTGCCAGAGGTGTAAAGTCCAGGGGTCAGAAAGTAAAAGACCTGCCATATGTTTATTACACCCATGAACTCAGCCAGCTGATTCACTAATTAGTTCAAACTAAATATCTCCTGGCTGAAAAACTGTGCTAATTACTGAGGAGGACTTTTACTTTCTGAACCTGGACTTGCGTATGATAGGAAAAATATCCAGCGGCGATATATGCAACAATTTGAGTGAAGAAGAGATTATTTCATTCTTCCCCTTTTATATTTCGAAAAGTTCACTTTGAAAAAACTTGATATTACAGTCAGCAATGTGTAATATGAGGACGCGCAATGCTAGAGCCTTTATGTAAACAGGTCACATGCTGCGTTTGTCTAGTAACACTGACATCGCAAATATACAAATAAAGACTTTATCCCAGGGTTCAGGAATGTGCAGTGTGAAACGTCAGCTTATGAATACCCAGGATTAACTGTTAAGTATGAACGTGAATAAAGATAACCCAGGATTCAGTTTACCCAGGGTTTAGAATGACCCTGGGTTAACTGTTACAAGTGTGAAAAGACCTTATGTGTCCCAGACCTTGATATTTATATTCGACACAGAAGTTGCACTAGTCTTTTCTTGCCTATTGTGACGTATATCTGAGTGAAATGGCTTCACAAACAAGAACAAATGTGGGCAGGGCTTGATTTTGTCTGTAAGGAATTGATTGGATGGTGGTGGTTTGCTATTGGTGGATCTTATGTGAGTGACAGGTTGCCCTGCCCTTGTGTCCCTGTTGATTACATGGTGACTTTAAAACATCTGATCACTAGTGTAATGTATTCGTTGACCGGATACGTTTTCATTTGTTTGTGTTTCATATGTTCCTCAGAGAAACACTTCCTCCACTACAAGTTTACAGCCCTGACCAAATCAGACCCATTCCCAGAGTTCAGTGCTGAAGCCGTGGTTGATGACAGACGAATCAAACACTTCAGTGATGAAGGACAAGTCTGGATTCTGACTGAAGAAGACTGGACAAATACACCTGAGGATCCAGCTGACCGTAAAGACTGGTTCCTACATCAGATCAAGACTCTGTCAAACTGCACAGGCTCACAGTGTCCCGGTGAGTTTAATGCTTATTATCAGGCATTATATTTATTGTAAGTGTCTAATTAGTGATGTTGTTCTGTGATTGTAGAGCTCCATACATTTCAGAGAATAATTGGCTGTGAACTGGAGAAACTTCCTGATGGATCAGTGAATCTGACTGTCTTTGATGAATATGGATTTGATGGAGAAGATCTTATATCCTTTAATCCTGACACTATGCAGTGGATTGATAAAAGCCCCAAAGCCAAAAGAACCAAAGTGGAATGGGATCGTCACACAGGACGAAACCAGTTCATCAAAGATTTCCTCAAGAACTGCACTGACTGGATCTCCACATATAACCACACAAATAAGAGTAAGTTCTGATCAGATCAGTTAAATTAACCTGTCTCTGTGTGTGAGCGTGACGTAAGTTTAGCAGGTTGTCATTTAGTAAAAAATAAATACTGATGAGTTAATGAAAAACTGTTGAGGACACATTCAGAAATGTTGAAAATCATCCGTACCGTCCCGGGGTGAAGCCTTCACTCTCCGTGAGGAATCCCGTTCCTTGATATCATGTCAGCTCCGCAGTTCAGGAGACTGGGGATGTGCGACGCTCTGATGGAGAGATTTATGTACTAAACCATGGACATATTGTCGGTGCGAATCAATACATGGCTTTAGAAAAACCCCTGCGGTAGAAAAACCCTCAGGGCTAAGGACAGCGCTTTCGACATATCTGTCGTGACCACAACACATGTCGTCACCAGTCCAAAGGGAACCCAGAAGCCTCTGAAATTTCCTCAAGGACACAGACCGGCCCTGTCTGAAGTGACGCAGAGCTGACGGGATGGTCTCTATGGGCTCTTACGAGCGCAGCTCAAACGAATAGCGCGGTTTCGTTTTACTTTCGTTTCGTTTGCCGTTTGATGTTTCTCGTATGTATGTAACAGAAGTTACACCTCTTATCAATTGGAGAACATGGTGGTCGCCTCTTGTCGCCCATTTGGTCGGAGTCTGGAGCCCTACTTGCATAAAGTGTGGCTCTTGTCCAGGTCCTTTTCCCCTTCATCTTCATAGAAGCCAAAGTTACGCTAGATTTTAATGCAGAGGGTGCCGGTCGGATTTCTCGCTCAACCATCATGCATCTCTGTTATGTGCCACAGACTGTCCAGGCGCCTTTTGTTTTTCTGTCAACATTACGTTATCAATTAACATTTTGAAAATTGGTTTTTGACATTTGTGATTCGATTCAGAATCATCCACATCCACAAAAAAAAAAAAAAAAAGAATCATCCACATCGCGATGCATCTAAGAATCGATTTTTTCCCTACCCCTAATTCACACGCAGCCCCAGGGACTCCAGATGTCGAAGCAGCGTCTCCGTATGTCTGATAAGCACATCTCGTGAATGGGGTAAAACTAGCCAATTGTCCAGATCATTTAGAGTGGGCAAAGCGCTCACTGTGTCCACACACTTTGAAAATGTGCCAGCCTTTTGCCTAAAGCCAGCCCGAACGGGAGCACTGAATACTGGTATGCTGTGCCCGCGAAGACAAACCTCCTGGAAGTGCCTGTGGCGCGGTGCTTTCTGAACATTGAAGTAAGCATCCTTCAGATCTACGGACGCGAACCAGTCATTTGTGCCAGGATCTGCTTCAGTGGCTACGGACTGTAAACACCTTAATCGATCGGATTGAGCTCGATCCAAATGAAATTTCGATCGGATTGAAAGGGGTGGTTTATTCCTTTTCTAATCCGATGGAGAGGACATGTAAACACTTGATCGGATTGATAACCGAAACTGAAAGGACTGCACATGTTCAATGATGTAGCGTCTTCAATCCTGCTCCTGGAGGGCCACTGTCCTGCAAAGTTTAGTTCCAACCCTAATCAAACACACCTGAATCAGCTCATCAAGCACTTCAGAATCGCTTGAGTATTCAAAGGCAGGTGTGCTGAAGCAGGTTGGAACTAAACTCTGCAGGACAGTGGCCCTCCAGGAGCAGGATTGAAGACCTCTGATGTAGCGCAATGACGTATGACGCGTAGAACGAGCTGTTATTCCTGTTGAATAAAGTGTCATATAAATGAGTTTCCCGTCATCCTATAATTCTCCTTCACTGTGTCTGTGAAGTAAAGCAGGACAACATCCCACCAGTCCTTGTTTTGGATTCTCATCCACAAACGACTGGTTTGGGGCATTTTTACAGCGTGATAAATATAAGCAGCATGGCACAACGGTTCATATCAACGGTTCGCCATCCCTCTTGGACACCACAAAATAGCGGCTGTTCAACCGCTCTCCACTTTGCTCGGAGGGACACGCACTATCGCTCATTTTTTCAAACAGACTGTGAACTTCCGGTCTCAATACAGGGGCATTTTTTGCTAATGTCATGACGGACTACAAAAATGACCCATTTCGCTTGGCGGTGTGCATGGCATTTTTTGTCTGCACGTCTCATCACACCGGCACCCAGTTTGCACGTCTAAATTATTTGCTTATATTTACAAAATGAGCCTATACAATAGCATAATGAGCATTTTAACATATGAGAACATAAAGGTCAAGGTTTAATAAAAATGTTCACGAAACTAAATTAAAATGTTTAAGAGATTCTGTTTGGGCCTAGTGATGCTTTTAATGCCAGCACCTATGACTTTGGTTATTTAACCCAATGGGTCACCCCGTGTGCAAAAAATTTAGGTTTTCGATTTGATTCTGGTCTTAAGTTTGATAATCAGATCAATGCGGTAGTTAAGTCGTGTTTTTTCCATCTTCATCGCCTAGCTAAAGTCAAATCGTTTTTATCTTTAAAAAATTGTGAAAAAATTATCCATGCATTCATCATTTCCCGTCTAGACTATTGCAATTCGCTCTATTTTGGGATTAATCGGTCATCTATGGAGCGATTGCAAATGGTCCAAAATGCAGCTGCCAGGCTTCTGACTATAGCTCACGTAAGTTTCAGCACATCACTCCAATTTTGATCTCCTTGAAATGGTTGCCGGTTAAATCCAGAGTAGAATTCAAAATCTTAACCCTCATTTTTAAATCTTTACATAATCTTGCACCCGTCTCTTGCTGAGTTGGTGCACTCACACACCTCTTCGCGCCCACTCAAATCGGGACATTTAGGAATGTTGTCCATCCCTAGGTCCAGATTGAAACACCGGGGTGATCGAGCTTTTTCTATTGCTGGTCCAACACTCTGGAACAAGCTCCCTGTAGCCATCCGTACAGCAACATCTTTTTTTGTTTTTAAATCTATGCTTAGATCCTATCTCTTTGAACAGATGTTGTTAGTCTAAAATATATTATGTAGTTGTCTTTTATCCCTTTGTAAATTGTTATGTACAGCACTTTGGTCAACCTAGGGTTGTTATTAAATGTGCTTTATAAATGAATGAATGAAATGAGATGGTTAATTTAGTGGTATACATACATGTTCTCATATCCATATATTTTGTTCTAATGTTTACTAGGTTTTACACGATTCTTTTGTAGCGTGGTATTGGTGGTGTACTAAAATAAACATCGTCACATGTGTACCGGTGTGTACCTTACTACTTCTCACCGCTGTTTCCTGATTGTTTAGAGGACAATTACTCCAAGTCGCCCTCTGTCGTTTCAAAGAATAGTATAACGGTACTATTCAGTACTGGAATCAGACCAAATGATAAAGGATCCTTTCCGATGAGAATCAGTGTGAAGATCGACAGAAACAACAGTCTGGTCACTCACAGCAGTCTGACAGAACCAGTATCAGTAAACTGGGGGTAAAATTGACCATAAATTCTGTCTTGAGTGAATATATGAAGATCAGCCTTCATACAGTAACACTGCTTCTGCAAGAATAACAGATGAAATTTAATACAAGTCACTCAATATGTAGAAAGAGAACATGATGACACTGAGGTTGCTGGTCACAAACAATTACAGTTAAAAGTGCCTACAGTTAATAAGATAACTACACATCAGCAACATAAATTCATCAACTAACCATTCAGAAATGTTGTCTACATGTTGTCACTTCTTCTTGAGTCTCTCTATCTGTCTGACTCAAGTCTGAACATAAAAGGCTAAACGTTTTTTAAATTTGCAGTGCATGTGTGTGTGAGGTCATCGACGCTGTGACAATTTTAAAGTGACAATTTTAACATGATATATAATAATATCTGTGGGGTATTTTGAGTTAAAACTTCACACACACACTCTGGGGACATCAGAGATTTATTTTACATCTTGTGAAAAGGGCATTATACCACCCCTTTAAAAACATTTATAATGTTTGTGTTTTTATTTTCCATTTTGTTTGTTGTTTGCAGTGGGAAATTGTGCTGGCTGTGAATCTCGATGGCGTTTTACAGCAGTATTATCAGCAGTTGCTGCAGTTCTAGTGTTCACTGTGATTGGTTACTACATCTACCTAAAAAATGGTCAAATGGTGAGTTCTAAATATATTTTATGCAACACTGTTTCTTGTTTTTCAATATCCTTGAAAAAATTTCAAAATGTATAATGTTTGGGAGTATATACTGTATTACAGTAGAAATATGAGCTAGTGCAGATTTTGATAATGAGATATTTTTTTTGGTTATTTGAAATGTATTTGTATTTGATTTGATTTATTTGTATATTTTCTAGGTTTGATGAGCAGTTATATTGATAAATGTTGAAAGAAGATACAACAAACCATCATCCATCACATCAGACCTCAATAGTCCAGTGTTTTCATCAAGAGTTCATCAATGGATTAACAGACTGGACTGTGATGAACAGAATTTATGAACTGATTTTAACAGCTAAACAGTTCAACTTGAACACTGTAAAAAAAATCCTGTAAATTTACAGCAGCAAGGTTTTTTTTTTTACATCACTGATGAATATGCGCATCAGTATAGGCCTACGTTAAGTAAATGCGCCAATTCTTCCACAAAAAAAAAAAAAGAAAAGTAAAAGAAAATTAGGGCAATGTGTGATGCTGGTCATCCAATTTGGCATGTGGAAATACGGATTAAACTGCAAAAAATTGATAAACCTGCAAAAAAGTACGCTAGTACGCTGCCATTATAATGAACAAATCTGTGTACACTGCTGTTTAATGAACACGCTCGCATGCGGTGTGGATAGATCTATTGATTATAATGGGAATGGTTTTGTTTAGTTTGGTGTAAACTAGGTGTATGTGAGTAAAATGTCTTTAAAGGCAGGAACTTTTTAATTCAATTCACATTTATTTGAATAGCGCTTTTCACAATACAAATAGTTTCAAAGCAGCTTTAAAGTAGCTAATAATGTATTCATTTAAACAGTGTATTAATTTAAGGCAGAAGCAATTAACTCATTGAAGTAATGAATACATGTTTGTTAAAAAATTATTAGGATGTATAGACAAATGTACCATTGGTGCATGAATAAAACTATCATTTAATATATTATTTTTTATCTTATGACCACAACATTTTGAACGGTGCTACAAAAGCTTTTGGTTTGTGTGGAACGTGTGACATTTATTTCTATGATATATTATTATTTCTATGATATATTTTTAGGATTAAATTGTGCATAAATATGTTAAGCCAAAATATTATAAGTATTATTAGTGTATATATTACGCACACACATCTTTCTCTGTGTGTACAGAACAGATAATAGTTTAGGTTTATATAGGCCTGTTCTTTATTGTTTGTTATTACATGGCTTGGTTGAATTCTGATGTAGAATGCGGTGTGTTATTTCTTGATATCAGACGCTGCTAAGTATAACACACCGTTGCCATGATAAACAGAGCGTTGCTATGGACGCAGGATTCTAACCGTAGAGACGGAACAGACTATTTTCTTTAGCGACAGCAATACAATTGTTTTTAAATCAATAAACTCCTTTTTAAATCAACATTTTGTGTCAAATTATTGATTTATTTGGTGGGTATGTAATAAGCGGGATAATGTAGTGCGAGGCGGTTGTTATAGCGAATACAAGCCCTTCAGGATTCAAGCTCCGCTTCGCGTCGAGGTCCCGATCAGCCTGTGGGGGTTGTATTCGCTATAACAACCGCCTCGATATACATTATCCCTTACTTGTTTTGTTTTTTTGTCAAAGTGACAGAAAACATTTTGAATTTTCCATCTGTTTCTAAAAGTAAATGAGTGAATTATTTTTGTGAGATAATCAATCCTTCAAAACAAAAAAAGCCATCAAGACAATTTCAAGGTTTTTATATGGTGTAACATGACATTTCATAGATGAGCATGGTGCTGTCTGATCTTAGTTTATTTCACTTTTTAATTTGTATGTGCAGAGAATCAATATGCTTTAAACTTTTCACATTTGACAGTTTCTTGAAATATTTTAGATCAATAACACTTAATACTTGTTATATGTGTACCAATATTGTTCTCCGTTGTTGTTTCAGGGAGATGAAAACCGTGAATTAGGAAATGCAGTGGAACTTTAGGATTTTAAATGCTTCCGGACTCAAAGAAAACACGGGAAAAGAGAAATATAAAGAGACCAGGAACTGCTCAAAATGCTGACAGAGAGTGTGAACTCAACCAAACAATCAAACAAGACTCTATACTGAATAAAGGCAAAAGGTGTTTAAATAGACAGGGTAATGATCAAATGAAACAAGACTGAAACAGATGAGCAATAGAGTACCGGGAATAACAGTCCAACAAAACAGTGAGGGACTAGGCTGTCATCTGTTGGTACGTGATGACACCTGCAGCTGACAGATGTAACAGCAGCATTTCTCCATAATTACACATAATATAGTCATTTAGGGCTTAAAAGGACATCTAATAAATAAATGTTTTCACAGCCTTTTCACAGCCAAAGTTAATATTCATTTTTGACCAACAATACACATATTTATTTCTGGACTCTTCCTGCATTAAAGAAATCAGTCAGTCCCAGAGCTGATCCTGAGAGGATCCGTAAATTAATTCTGATATGATACTGAACTATAAACCTGTTGAGAAACAGAAAAATACAACTTCCAATAGAAAAATAACAACAAAGCAGAATAAACTGTATTGATGTCAAAATCCTTTTATTTGACTTGTATATTCTTGTCTCTTTGCAGCCCCTGTTTGAAAACACCTTTATAGTACAACTGAAACTTAATAATTACAAAAACTAGATGCTCTACTTCCAAAAATGAAAGAAATAAGACTTTTTTTAAGTCTTTTAAGTCGAATAAGATGTATTTAAGATTGTAAAATGGCTGACTAGTTGGGGGTGGGGGTATGGAAATAAGCCTATAGGCCTATAAGCAAAGGTATTCTTTTATGTATATTAGCACTACCTACCTGTCTTTCTTGGAATTAAATAGGACAGCGCACCAGATTCCTCAGATTCATAACATTGAAGTTATAAATATTGACAATGAATTTAAGTAGGCTACGTTTCTACGGCTGTACTTTTCCCACATGCGTGACCTGCATTTCAGGAGTGCAGGAATGAAGACAAAAGTGTGATTTCATCACTCAGCCATGCAGTGACAGGCAGGAATGCACTCAATACTCCCAGAAGAGATAAAGGTAAAAGGTTTGTTACCTTCTGTTCAATGATCTGCTAATACATCATGAATGAATGAATTGTGTGGGGGTTCCCTCTTTCTTTATTTTTATTTAGGCCTAGGCTAAAAATGACTTGTGAGCACAAACCCTTGACAAATAAATAAATGTGTAATTGGATAAAATAGTGTGTTTGCTGAACTGCTTAATGGCACTTAAAGAAGGTTAAACAATTCATCAGCAAACAGCAATATAGCCAACCTTTTCATAATTCTGTGGTAAATGTTGTATGATCAACCATATCTATTTGTCCTTATCAGGCAAAACATTGATGTTTTCAGTTTACATGCACTTTTAGTGAAAGTATGGAAAACAAATAATTTTGCCTAAAGCGCGTGCAGTGAAACCAGCCGCCACAGCACGTGTACTAAACTGAATCTTCAGCGCCTTATTGCGTTCGATGTGTCAAAACACACAAAGTTCACAAACAGGTGGTCTTGTCTTCAGTGAATGTAAACATCGGAAAAAAAATCGTGTATGCCCTAGTGAAAACAATTACCAAAATGTATTTAAAATAGCCTACATTTATTTCATAGGCCTACTAAGTATAGCCTACAAATCCATAAATATATTTATATATATATATATATATATATTTACTGACATATCGCTTGAGACTTACTGATATAAAATTACAATTAATCTTTATTTGGAGTACTTGTTTTTTGCACAATGCACATTTCTTAATAGTAAGCTCTGGTTCTCTTCGTTTAGGGGTCACACTTGACTCCTTCGCGGTCAAAAGTGACTGAAGCCTTAAAATGTAACTTATTTTTTCAGGAAAACCAATGTTTTCCCAAAAATATTTTTGTTCAATAATATTTTTTGATTATTATTTAGAATTTTGAAAGGTTTCTCTGGTACTATGCAATAATTATAAAAAATGTATGAGCATTTTTTTCCATTAGAATTTTTTTTAAATTATTATTATTATTATAAAATGTTTTTGTATATATATTTTTTTTCAATAAATGCAACATTTCACATTAAAGGGTAACTAAACCCTAACAACTTTTTTTAGTTAATGATCTGTAAGACTGGGGCTTTATTAATGCTGTTCATTAATTCAAGTAATTTTATTTTTATTTTTTTTGACATTTGGGTATAAAGGATTTTAATTCTGAGTGCTGCCCTCTTCAGGTTGAACGGAGGCTACTGCAGTTGAATTTTCTTACTGAAAGTTGTGGTACCCTCTGACGTCAGAGGGCACCAGCTAACCATGCCCTTGCCTACAGAGAGACGCGTCTCAGATGCTCGCCCCCTCTCCACTGGGCTCTGCCCACTTCTCCAGCATTTTTCAAATATTGCCAGTGGGTGGAGTGGGGCCCGTTCTTCATACGTTGCTTAAAACATCTGAGATCAAATTACACATCCAAGATGATATCATCGTGCTAATCATGATCCGGCTAATTGGGTTCTTCAAACACACTTGCCGGATATGATTAGTATCGCTGGATTGAGTTATCTGAGATAATTGCGCGTTCATGCGCTGGTTTAAAAGGGGATATGTATCGATAGTAGAAACATTGATCAGCAACGCTGCTATTGGCTGTTCAGCGTGGCCAAAGAGCGCGCTCAGTTTTTCTCCTCAGCAGAGCAAGAACTAATAGTCGAAGTTTATTCGGAATTTTAATGTTTAATCAAAACGCCAGGGAACACCTCAAAGTCTGCAAAAGCCAGGAGAGAGGGCTGGCAAAAAGTAGCAGACAATTTAAATCCGTTAGAAGTGGCCATGTTAGATGTTTTTATCACTTATTAGCCTATATATTTGTATTTTAATAATTGTATAATTACTTTGTTCATTGTAATGTCAGAGTCACCACACTAGAACATGGGAACACATAAAAGTGAAGTACAAAAATATTTTACATATAATGGTAATTTTTAGTTATATTATAGTCTCTTTTATAAAAGGCACTGTTAAATAAATGGTTGTCTGTTTATAAAAGCAACCAAGAAAAAGGCTGAAAAAAAAGGTCCTATATCCACTTCTTAGGAGGTCCTTCAAGTCAGGGGTCCACTGCTGCTGGCACGTTTGACATACATATAGTGGCTGATGCAAGTCAAAACGCCTTTGGAACAAAAAAATTATTAAAAACATAATACACATTTACCACATACTTAATTTTACAATACTTGGTTCATTCTTCACATTGTGAATAGTTGAGAGACATTGCGCAAGTTCCTATAATCCCACAATTATATTTGTCTAATTCACCAAATTCCACACTGCTGTGTTGATTGGACTTCATGCTGGAAAGATGCTAACTATTGTTTTCTTTGCGGAGGACAAAAATAAAAAAGATATCTGTCTTTGTTTCAGTTAATAACAATACCATGTGCTATTCCATAGGTTTTGACACTTCTGCAATTGTAAGCACAATGCCACAGCACACTAGTGTGAAAAACATCAAATCTACGATAAAAATCGATGGTAATTAAAATCACTGGTTTGCCTGGTAACACAGTAAAGTTTGTGCCTCCACAGGAGCAGTCTGGCACCTTCACAGTTGGCAAAATGCAAGCTGGCAAAAAAAAGGAAAACCAATCATTTAGATTATCTGTAACTGTCTGCAGACACACATTGAACAGCAAAATTAGGGCTTTCGTGAGAACGTACCTTTCTCATAGGTGCAATATCCATCTTCCCCTTTAATGATGCATGAGGTCGGAGGAATGGCTTAAAAAAAAAAACCCCACGAATCACGCATTCCCTGTTGTGGAGTGGCTGTTTTTTGTGATGCAATACATCACAGTCCCCACAGAACCACTCCTCAGGAAGACACTCTCTGCACCTAGGGAGAAAATAAAACAATATTATAATATAATACATTATTTCAGGTGAATAACTCATATAAAGTACAGTATACTCAATTTAAGCTATTTCAATTTTACTAGGTTTGATTTTATTGTAAAGGATTGCATAGTGGCTCAGTGTTTAGCACTGTCACCTCATAGCAAGAAGGTCCTAGATTTACTTTTCTCATTAATGTGTTTTTCATCTGGGTATCCAAGTCTTCTCCCATCCCAAAAGACATGTATCTTAGCCTATAAAGCAGGGCACTCAGCAAATCTACCCTGGGTAATTGAAGTTTGATATTAATGAAAACCAACCTAATAACAGCAGGCTTGTTGCAAAGGCAACACAGGGGATGACCAACAGCCTCTTTTGAAATAAGGCATTTTAGGTGGTATGGTCTTGCTTCTTTCCAGCGCTCATAGGCTTTCTGCTGCCAAAAAGACCTTGATGATGCAGAGCTTCTTTGAGGCTCAGCAGCAGAAGGACATGACGCCAAAATATCAGAGAGCCTCTCCATATTTTTTTCTGTAAAGAAAATACGAAATAAAGCTTCACTGCCCTAGGAGGCCACTCCCAAGCCACGCCTACCTTTCATCTGGGAAACTCAGGAAATGTAGTTCCTGAGTGTATGACACCGTGGGGAAAGAGGACCTCTAGTGGTTACCCAGGGATACACAAACCAGACACTGTGACACTATGAACCTACGTGAATATGTGTATGAGCAGACCTACACACAACAATACTTTTAACAGAGATGTTGCTTTTTTAAAGGCATGCAGTGGAACAGAGTCAGAGTCTGAGATAGACCATATGACAGGCAGCACGAAGCAGAACACTACTGATCCCCTGTCAGTGATTGACCTACAGCCTGACATGGACACTGCTTTGACTGCCACAGGAACTACCACAAAAGCTGAGGCCATGCTCATGATTATGAGCCATGCAGAAAAGCATAAAATAACTGGTTGCCAGTTACATGATTTACTGCAGTTGATAAATAAATTGTTTGGGCAAGAGGTTGTACCTCGATCCAAGTATCTTTTTTAACAGAGTGTTTAAAAACAGTTGTGAGGGAGTAGAATTTCAGTTCTACTGCGAAAAATGTTACTTCAACATAGGAACAGTCCAGGAAATCAGTGACAAACAAATTGATGAATGTGGATCATGTGGCAGCACTTTTGATTCTGGTTCTATGAATGGAGGTAACTTCTTTATCAATGTTCCTCTTGCCCCACAAATTCAGACTCTGCTTGAAAGCACAGAAGCGAGTGCCCATTTGAATTATAGGTTTGATAGGCAAAAGAGTCATAATGAGATGTTGTCAGACATCTATGCTGGGGGGAAGTACAGACATTTGAGACCCTCCATCACTCTACCTGCCCTTACAAGACCCTCCATCACTCCACCGGCCCTTACAAGACCCTCCATCCCTCCACCTGCCCTTACGAGACCCTCCATCCCTCCACTGACCCTCCATCCCTCCACCTGCCCTTACGAGACCCTCCATCACTCCACCTGCCCTTACAGGACCCTCCATCACTCCACCTGCCCTTATGAGACCCTCCATCCCTCCACCGGCCCTTACGAGACCCTCCATCCCTCCACCGGCCCTTATGAGACCCTCCATCACTCCACCGGTCCTTACGAGACCCTCCATCCCTCCACCGGCCCTTATGAGACCCTACATCCCTCCACCGGCCCTTACGAGACCCTCCATCCCTCCACCTGCCCTTATGAGACCCTCCATCCCTCCACCGGCCCTTACGAGACCCTCCATCCCTCCACCTGCCCTTATGAGACCCTCCATCACTCCACCGGCCCTTACGAGACCCTCCATCACTCCACCTGCCCTTATGAGACCCTACATCACTCCACCGGCCCTTACGAGACCCTCCATCCCTCCACCTGCCCTTATGAGACCCTACATCCCTCCACCGGCCCTTACGAGACCCTCCATCCCTCCACCTGCCCTTACGAGACCCTACATCGCTCCACCGGCCCTTACGAGACCCTCCATCCCTCCACCTGCCCTTATGAGACCCTACATCACTCCACCGGCCCTTACGAGACCCTCCATCCCTCCACCGGCCCTTACGAGACCCTCCATCACTCCACCTGCCCTTATGAGACCCTCCATCCCTCCACCGGCCCTTACGAGACCCTCCATCCCTCCACCTGCCCTTATGAGACCCTACATCACTCCACCGGCCCTTACGAGACCCTCCATCCCTCCACCTGCCCTTATGAGACCCTACATCCCTCCACCGGCCCTTACGAGACCCTCCATCCCTCCACCTGCCCTTATGAGACCCTACATCCCTCCACCGGCCCTTACGAGACCCTCCATCCCTCCACCTGCCCTTATGAGACCCTCCATCCCTCCACCTGCCCTTACGAGACCCTCCATCACTCCACCTGCACTTATGCACTTATTTATTACTTTTTTGTCGTTATTTTGGTCGAAAATAGGACATCGGTATGTAGATGTCAAGTTTTGACATCAGTTTGATTTGCATATTTGACTCATTTTTTGACATCAATGTTTGACATCAATTTGCTGTCTTTTCAACATCAATTGCCCACTTGTATATTTTTGTTTTCACAAGGTGTTATTGTGCCGAATTTCATTCCTCATAGTGATAAGGATTTCTGGAAGTTATTAAAAATGTTTTTGGTTACATTCATAAAGGCATATTCATGTGTTGATTGGTAAATTTCCACTACGGTGACTTGTTGTATGATCTGAGAACTGGTATGCATGTAAAAGGGAGAGAAAGTTGTTTTTGGACATGCAATACAGGTAAAGAGACATGTGAGTTACTTGAATATGGTCTCTTGATTTTTTGTATACAAGAATATCTCAGATCAGTTTTATAAATGTGTAGACAATTTAATTATAATATTCTCTATATATATATATAGCGGAGTATATATATACAGCACAGTCACTCTTACATTCTGCTGACTGTGTGACTGTGTGCCTTTCTTGCAATAAATAAACCATTATAATCATTGATTGGGCATTTGTATCTTATTCATAATTGTGTATTGTTTATTTGCCACAACATAGACCACATACAGAATGGACAATCGCGAGAAGACAGATCCGTCACTTACCGGAGCAAATGTCTGACTGAGGTGAAGGAACTGTTATTGTTGAACAGCCTCACCGCAACCTGCTGTATGGCAATCCGTTTGAACAGTTTAGACAGTTTCTCCAACTAAGTACCAAGCTATTTTTAAGGAGTTGGTGACGAGCTTCGAACGCCGAGCTTCGACAGAGAGTTGACCAAAATGCCTCCAAAGAAGAATGAGGAGATCGAAGAGATAAAGAAATCGCTTGATTTTCTGTCTGAGGAGATCTCGACTGTCTCTAAGCAGCAGAAAATGATTGATTTGAAAAAACGAATTTTCATTGATTTGATGAGCGAAGTTAAGGAACTGAAAAAACAAAATGAGGAGAAAGACAAGCGGATCGCCAGCCTGGAGTGCCGCGTGGCAGACATGGAGCAGCATTCCCGCATGAACGACATTGTTGTCAGCGGATTGGAGACCAGGCCCCGTTCTTACGCCAGGGCGGTGACAACGACAGGCAGTGGGGAGCTCATCGATCCAGACATGGACTTCGTGGAGCAACAGGTGACTGCTTTTTTTCACAGCAAAGGCTTATCAATATCCAAAACCGATATTGAGGCTTGTCATCCTTTACCCCGGAAAAACAAGAACGACAAACCTGCAATAATAATTCGCTTTACTCAGGCAAGGGAAAAAGCTTAGAGGGACTGATGTTTATGTGAACGAGCACCTGACGAAAAAAAAATGCAGACATAGCCAGAAGGGCACGCTTCCTAAGGAAGCAGAGGAAAATCCAGTCAACCTGGACAACTAACTGCAATGTGTTCATTAAACTTAACGGGTCACCTGAGGAAGCAAGAGTACTGTCTGTTAGATTCATTGAGGAGCTGGACAAGTACCAGTGAATCATGAACATGTAACTTAGTAAGGGGAGTAATTTGTATCAATGTGTTTGACTGATTTGAATTATAATGGCTATGGACTCTTTTGAAGAGCTTGACTGTTTAAACTTAACAACAGCTGGAAATGAGAGTGACGATGATGAAAGTGAAGGTTGGAACTTAAAAACTTTCAAATTCACTGATCATAATCTACATGGTTTTGAACAAGATCTTGACCCTGAAAACAATTTTCTTAACAACATAAACAACAACTGTTGTTATTACTCTGATGATCAATTCAACATGAACTTAAAATCTGATTATGGATTGTCAATTATTCATTTTAATAGCAGAAGCTTATATGCAAATTTTCTTTACATCAAAGAATACTTGAGTCATTTAAACAACCCATTCCAGGTGATAGCCATATCTGAGACCTGGCTCTGAGAAGGGTGTTGATTATGAGTTGAATGGATATGAATTGAATTATGTTGATAGAGAGAATAAGAAAAGGAGGTGGAGTGGCATTGTATGTAGATAGAAGATTAAAATATAAAATTGTGAAAAATATGACAATTAACATTGATGATGTGATGGAGATAATAACGGTCGAAATTAATTTGGAAAAAAATAAAAAAAATAATTGTAAGCTGTGTATACAGAGCCCCGGGTTCAAATATCGAAATGTTCATGAACAGTATGGAAAGTTTATTTACTAAGAATGATCAAAAAGCGGTGTTCATTTGTGGGGATTTTAATATAGATCTCTTAAATCCCAATAAGCATAAACTGACAGATGAATTTATCGATTTAATGTTTAGCATGAGTCTTTTCCCACTTATAACTAAACCAAGCAGAATATCATCACACTGTGCAACTCTAATAGACAACATATTCACAAACCGAATGGACAACAGTCTAAAGAGTGGGTTGTTACTAAATGACATAAGTGATCATTTGCCAGTTTTTGTGATGTGTGTTTGTGATCATGTGAAGTATAAGGAAGTTAATGAGATTAGTTACAGGAGAATCAGAACAGTTGAATCATGCGTTGTAAATACACTCAGAAGCGAATTACTTGCATATAATTGGAAAAAATTGTATGATGAGACTGATACCAATAATGCATACGCAACATTTCTGTCCACTTTTAAATCATTATATGATAAACACTGTTCTTTAAAACAATTTACCATAAAGCACAAATTTAAAGAGAGACCATGGATGACAAAAGGATTGAAAAATGCTTGTAAAAAAAAAAACACCTTGTATAAAGAATTTATAAAACACAGAAATAAAGAAGCTGAGAATAAATACAAAAGATATAAAAATAAATTGACCAGTATCATGAGGATAAGTAAGAAAGATTATTATAATAAAATATTAAATGATAATAAAAATGATACCACGGGTATATGGAAAGTGCTAAATAATATTATAAGGAATGGACCAATGAATAAAAAATACCCTCAGTATTTTATAGATAATGAGAGGACTTTAAGCAACATGAAAGATGCGGTCAATGGGTTTAACAATTTCTTTGTAAGTGTGGGAGCAAAGCTGGCCGATGTAATTAAAAATCCACAGACTGAAGGTGAGGTGAAGGCAGTGGATTATTTAGCCAGTAACCCTAACTCTATGTTTTTGAAACCAGCTGAGGAAATTGAGATTATTGAAATTGTTAACAATTGTAAGAATAAAAAGTCAACAGACGTGAATGATATTGATATGGTTTTAATTAAGGATGTCATTGGTGCAATTGTTAAACCGTTAACTCATATTTATAATTTGTCCTTCAAAACAGGTGTATTTCCAAGCAAAATGAAAATTGCTAAAATCATTCCACTATATAAATCTGGAGAAGGAAATCAATTCACGAATTATAGGCCATTGTCTTTACTCTCTCAGTTCTCTAAAATATTAGAAAAATTGTATGTAATTAGATTGGATAATTTTATTGAGAAGCATGAATTATTGGTTGATAGTCAGTATGGATTTAGGTCAAACAGATCTATACCAATGGCATTAATGGAGTTAATTGAAGACATTACCAGTGCTATAGATAATAAACAATATGCAGTGGGAGTATTTATTGATTTTAAAAAAAGCTTTCGATACAATTGATCATCGTTTGTTAATCAATAAACTGGAATGGTCTCAGAGGAGTTGCATTAGATTGGATGAAAAGTTACATAAGCAACAGACTACAATTTGTTCAAATGGGGGAGTACAGATCGGAGTGCTTGGGTATCATCTGTGGAGTACCACAGGGGTCAATATTGGGTCCAAAATTATGTATTATGTACATAAATGACATATGTAGGGTGACTAACCTCTTAAAATTTGTGATTTTTGCTGATGATACTAATATATTCTGTTCAGGGGAAAATCTGAAGCAGCTTTTGGGGGAGATAAAACCAAATTTATGCTGTTTGGTAATCGTAAAACCGACACACCAGTAAAAGTTATGATTAATAATGTTAAAATAGAAAGAGTGTATGAAAATAAATTTTTGGGTGTGGTTCTTGATCATAAAATTTGTTGGAAACCCCATATCAAATATGTTAGAACAAAAGTAGTGCAGAGTATTGGAGTAATGGGGAAAGCAAGGCATGTATTGAGTAAAAAAGCACTTTTTATATTGTATTGTTCACTTGTGGTGCCTTATTTAAATTATTGTGTTGAAGTATGGGGCAACACCTACAAAACCAGCTTACAAACATTAAGCACAATACAAAAAAGAGCAATTAGGATAGTAAATAAGGTAGGATATCATGAGCATACTAATTTACTATATTTAAAATTGCACACTCTAAAGTTTAATGATCTTGTTAAATTTAACCCCTTCCTCATCACCCCCAATTTGGGCGAGTGATGCATACATGACATACCCAAAATAAAAAGGTTGCTGCTCACAAGTCATTCTGAATAGACACATAACCAACATATATTTAGAAAGCCAACCCTTGAGAGTTTACAGTTCAAGACTCAAAATTAACCAGACTGTTATTAATATTGAGATATATAAGCTCAAACATAAAAACAAAAACAACAAATATTAAGACAATATTTATTAAATGTATAAAAAATATTATGTGAATTTAGGATAGCAACTTATAACCACAACTAAAGTGTAGCCACAATTGTGGTCATGCTTCATTTCAATTTTGAGGATGATATCTCTAAAATTATGCATTTTATGAAGCCTATTGTGTGACCATGTCAGGAGAAAGCTCCTGCAGCAGGCACATTAGCACAACAGGTAGCCTCGAGCTACATGACACAATTTAATTTATTAATATTATACTTTTATTTAAAGCTCAATTTAAAACACCATTAAGTATTTGTATCATATTCCGGTCGCGGTTTACAATGCTTTCAAGTCATAAAAATATTTTGAAATATGTTATATTTAGCATTTTATATGAAGCTATGCGCTATGCTTACCTATACCTATATTCTTTATGCATATAAAAATACCCCAAATCGCACGAAAATCACCCACAAAACACACATACTTAATTCGTGCATTTATTAACTTCTTGTTTCAGGTGTAGAGATGTTACTTTCGCTTTGTTATCACGGATGTCCAGAATCAGGAAGTGTACACATGACGCGTCATGCAGAAGAGGTCACGTTGAACCACGTGGATGATTGACAGCTGCACAAGCAAATTAATATTTGTTTGAGGTCACATCTGACGCAAATCAGGAAGAGGAGACGCACATCTAGCTCCGTTAGCTGTTTGAGCTCTTCAGATCGCATTATTCAGTGGAAATGAATAGAAATCGTTATTCTGTATGCCTAAATTTTTTACTAGCATGTGATAATTAATAATTATTTCTCCAAATATGCGCACCATTGGACTAAGAGCCCTGGTGGATGCTGTATATTGCATGTATTTGAGCACAAATAAACCGGAGAAGACGAGAATGAATGTTGTGTGAGTGATTATTTCTATTCAAAATAACGATCGTTACAGATTAATTATTTTGCACTCCTGGCATAAATTAAGAAATTAATGTCACTGCAAACCAGTTTAATCATAAACAGTGGTCAAATATCGAAGCTGGAGTCTTAAACCTTTCTTATAATGCTGAGTTTGTCCAGATCAAGTAAGAGTGTGATGTTTTGACGAGAAATGAATTTTGAACAACAATAATCCGGGATCACCAGTGATCCCTGACGAGGAAGGGGGACCGCTCAATTAATTTATAAAGCAATAAATAAACAGTTGCCTGGAAACACAGATAGGATTGGGGGTTATAATTTGAGAGGGGATTTAAATTTGAGTCAACATAGGACTCGGACAAAACTCAAAAGTATGTGTATTTCGATTTGTGGGGTGATTTTGTGGAATGGTCTGAGCAGTTCGATCAAACAAAGTGTTAATATGTTGCAATTTAAAAAAAAGGTACAAACGTTTTATTTTTGATAAGTACATAAGTGGAGAGGGTGAATGATAATTCATTATGGTTGTAAATGCTGCTTGATAATGGTTTTTGTTTATGCTTTTTTTTTCCCTCTTTATCTTAATATTAAGATAAAGCATTATTTTAATTTAGTATTTTTTTTTTTTGTTGTTTTTTTTTTTTTTTTTTTACACGTTATGTTTGATTTATCTTGATCGATTGTGAATTGGTTTGGGTAGTTACTGGGGGTAGGTCTTGATAAGCCTAGGGCTTCTACTTATCCCCTTTCGAACAGGTTGATTATTATGCTAAACTTTTTTTTTTTTTTTCTTGTTTATTTATTTGTATGGATATTTCATACGTATTGCTGTCTTTTTTATTTTATTATTATTTTATTAAATAAAGATTTCATTCATTCATTCATTCATTCATTCAATGTTTAACATGCTTCCTCTCAGTGCATGAAATCAGGATGTCAAATTACATAATAATTACTTGTTCTTGACCATGGCTGACTATCACTTTCTACAATAAATCAATCAGAAGATCTTCTGTTCCTCTTTTTAGCAAATATGGATTTTTTTTCTGAAATAAAACTTTAGATGTTGTCATTGATACTTTGAGGTTCAGTATTATATGATGGAGGCCCTGATGAGGAGGATTCTGATTGGACGAGACTCGTTAATAGGCGTGTCCAGTTTCTGTAGCGTTTAACTGCTTAACTCCTGCTGGAGAGACTCAACATAACAAATACAATATAAATAGAGATGGACTACTGTTATGGAGCTTTTGTATTGTTTATAATTTTTCATATTGATAACATTTTTAATTGGACTACAGGCCTTCATTTGCCTGTTTGGACCTATGCGGCCATTATGAAATTTGTGTTCTCAAACTAGTGAGAGTCAAATGTGTTTTTTTAAACGTTTAAAAAGAGATGATGTTGTTGACAATGATTTTAATTTTTTTTAACGGCTGGAAAACGAAAGTGTAATTGGATCAATCAGCCACGCGAGGGCGCAGTAACAGGCACTACTGATGCGCTCTCGTTAAAACGTGTTCTGCATAGACAAGAATGGTTTGGCTTATTCTTTTATTGTCTTTTCTTTTCTCGTCAAAGCAATGTGAAGCAAGGTAAGCACATCATTTTCTGATCGATATAACAGTAGGCCTAGTAATGTAGGCTACCAATGTTGGCTACTGTCTATAAACCTTTTGCAGGGTTTGCTTTTTAGACAGTAGCAATTAAATAACTGAGTTGCAAGATTACATTTAGTTATATCTTTGTATAAACTAAATTTACTTTTTACAAACCAGATTTACAGAAGCCTCTGTCAGTTGGAATAAAACAGCAGATTTTAACAGCATCAATAAGCTCTTGTTTAACCTGATAGATTTACTTTTTTTAGACATAGGCTCAATGATAATGCTGAAATTTAGATTTTAAGAGAGAGAACATTATGTGAATGAATTACTTTGTTAGCGGCTCTTCAAACACCTCTGTGAGCATCAATCATAGGCTAATAAAAACATTGTTTTTATGTTTTTTATATCAGTATTTATTTATTGATCCTTATTTGTATCATATTCAGTTTCTGGCTGTTATTTACAGATCAAAAATGACTGTGGGTTCTTTTCTGTTGTGTTGAGGATTTATTCTGTGTAATTTTGCCTGCTATACAGTAAAACACAACAGGAGCAGCAACATCCCCCCAAAAAGTCCATGGTGACTAATGAGTACAAAGTCAGTTATGAACGAGATAATTGTGTGGACGAACATACGAACAGCTGATGATGCAATTGTTCTTTTCATTGTGGTTTATGTTTCATATGTTCCTCAAAATAAACTTTCCTCCACTGCATGTTTACAGCCCCAGAAGTCGGTTATTTTCCCGAGTTCATGGGCTGTGTGTGTTTATGATGACAGACAGATCTCATCTCACACTAGAAAGAGCCTGTGTAAGAGAGAATCTGACTAGATGACTGGACCTGAAACTAGAGACAGGTACAGATCATCTGAAGACTCTTTCAAACTGCACATTATATCTGCAGTGTTCTGGTGAGTTTATTGATTTCTCTTATCAACATCTTATCCACAAAAGACATCAGAAATGAAAATGAAGGTGTTATATCCTAAAGTATAGCCACTTTGTGCATCCATATACCCTACTGTCTCAAAAGGCACCCACTCCCAAGAATACAGAAGTATAATTTTGTGCTTGTGTGTGTGTGTGTGTGTGTGTGTGTGTTCAGGGCGTTCATCTTCTGAGCTCCACCATCGAGGAGTGCTGGGATCACGACTCCGAGGCCCGACTGACGGCGCAGTGTGTCGTGGAGCGCTTCAGTGACATCATCAGCTCTGACATCATCAAGAGCACAGGGGATTCTGGGAGCGACGACAAGTAGAGCAATCGCCTGATCATGGACATGCAGACACACGTGTGACACGCGCACTTTACAGGAGCATGAACATTTACACGCGTCAGGACAGGGGATTTTACTCAGCTAAACTGCAGAATACTCTTCCTCAGTGTTTCTGTCTCGTCTTCCAGCACAAACATCTAAACACTCTTATATCAGCACACATTTACTGGAGAAACACTGACTGAAGATATTAAGTCTCGTCTTCCAGCACAAACATCTAAACACTCTTATATCAGCACACATTTACTGGAGATTCACTATGACTGAAGATATTAAGTCTTGTTTTCCAGCACAAACATCTAAACACTCTTATATCAGCACACATTTACTGGAGAAACACTGACTGAAGATATTAAGTCTCGTCTTCCAGCACAAACATCTAAACACTCTTATATCAGCACACATTTACTGGAGAAACACTGACTGAAGATATTAAGTCTCGTCTTCCTGCACAAACATCTAAACACTCTTATATCAGCACACATTTACTGGAGATTCACTATGACTGAAGATATTAAGTCTCGTCTTCCAGCACAAACATCTAAACACTCTTATATCAGCACACATTTACTGGAGAAACACTATGACTGAAGATATTAAGTCTCGTCTTCCAGCACAAACATCTAAACACTCTTATATCAGCACACATTTACTGGAGAAACACTATGACTGAAGATGTTAAGTCTCGTCTTCCAGCACAAACATCTAAACACTCTTATATCAGCACACATTTACTGGAGAAACACTATGACTGAAGATGTTAAGTCTCGTCTTCCAGCACAAACACCTAAACACTCTTATATCAGCACACATTCACTGGAGATTCACTATGACTGAAGATGTTAAGTCTCGTCTTCCAGCACAAACATCTAAACACTCTTATATCAGCACACATTTACTGGAGATTCACTATGACTGAAGATGTTAAGTCACGTCTTCCAGCACAAACATCTAAACACTCTTATATCAGCACACATTTACTGGAGATTCACTATGACTGAAGATGTTAAGTCTCGTCTTCCAGCACAAACATCTAAACACTCTTATATCAGCACACATTTACTGGAGAAACACTATGACTGAAGATGTTAAGTCTCGTCTTCCAGCACAAACATCTAAACACTCTTATATCAGCACACATTCACTAGAGATTCACTATGACTGAAGATGTTAAGTCTCGTCTTCCAGCACAAACATCTAAACACTCTTATATCAGCACACATTTACTGGAGAAACACTATGACTGAAGATGTTAAGTCTCGTCTTCCAGCACAAACATCTAAACACTCTTATATCAGCACACATTTACTGGAGAAACACTATGACTGAAGATGTTAAGTCTCGTCTTCCAGCACAAACATCTAAACACTCTCAGTGTTTAGATGTTTGTGCTGGAAGACGAGACTTAACATCTTCAGTCATAGTGAATCTCCAGTAAATGTGTGCTGATTCGCCCAAGAGGCGAAACTCTGTTGTGTTATGAGTAACAGTCTGTAGATGGCGCTGCGGAGGCGCGTCCGCCATTATGGACTGAAAGCTCTGTTCTTGCCATTGAAACGTGTGCACTTTCACTGAAGATGTTGAAAAAACAAGTTGTTAATATTTTTGTGATATACTATGTAAAAGATTAACTGTCTTTAGAAATGTTCATTTATAATTTTATTTATTTATTTATTTTTCCAAATCATATATATGGTAATGTTCACTAATTTCAAAATCAACATTTGAATAAATATCTTATTACTGTGTGTCTTCCTATATATTATTTCATGAATTTCTGTTATTCATATAACAAGAAAAATGCATAATAGAACATAAATATTGATATAATAAAGGTTTGCAGTAATTTTATAATTGTGTCTTTCCAAACCGTAAGTGGTAGACTAATGAAGCCGATTCGGTGGGGGACATATACCCTTACGAAAAAGTACTATAGGAATCTTATAGTATTTTGGGACAAAATATTATAGTAATCTTATAGGAATACTATAGTAATTTGGGACATACTATAGAAGTACGATAAGACTACTATAGAAATACTATAGCAGCTTTAAAATATTATAGAGGTATTACAGAACATCACAGAAATATGTTATGTTCTGTAATACCTCTATAATATCCTAGAGCCGCTATAGTATTTCTATAGTAGTCTTATAGTACTTCTATAGTAATATTTTGTCCCAAAATACTATTTTCCTAAGGGTAATTAGGCCATGCATAACCGACACATAGACATAAAATTTTCTGTCATTTAACGTCATTTAACGTCGGTCATCCTCATTAATGTATTTTAAATTGTTTTCATATTTAGATATGACGGCCAGAAAAAATTAAGATTACTTTACATTTGTTATGTTAAGTTGGTTCAGTGCCATTGACTCCCATTATTTTTCGGCGTTTTCCTTTAGTTTTCAGTCCATAATGGCGGCCGCGCCGTCACGTCATGGGGGCAACTGTTGCTATGGAGCGTTCTATTGAGTTTCGCCTCTTGGGCTTCTATACTCTTTGGTATGAACTAATATTCAGTATCAAGAGCACGTGTATGATGTCAGTTGCTCGTTATGTATCATTATCATTAAGCTTTCAGGGAAAATATGCTTCGCTGACGCGAGGAAACATGGAGGAAGAGGAAGTGAGGTCATATCTGGATGTGAACAATATTCAAACGCAAAGGATTCTGGGACATGTGAACTCTGCAAGAACCATAGACAGTATATAAAGTAAACTGGACACAGCGACCCCATTGGATTCAACGGAGACAAGTGAAGTCAATTAGAAGCACTTACTTCCTGATGGTCGAGCGTACTGCGCAGACTCAAACTGAGCTTGACGACGTAGATGTGACGTGAGCAACCCGTCTGTCTTCTAGTAGCTGTGCCGAGAGAAATCTGAATCATTCCCTTCCGAAACTTGCAGAGACGGAGAGCGTGAGTAGGAGGTGTCCATGAGCTAGGAGCAGGAGAAACTTTTAGTAGGTATTCTGATTAATTATTTTGTCATTTTGCCTCCATGTTCCCCCGATTACGCGCAAGCTTCTCCTCCTGTCCATACGGTAATTCTCTAATGTGCGACAGAGAGTCGCGTGGTTATGACGCAATCGTTAGCCTATTTTTACAAAAACTGCATCTACCTGGGCCATAACGTAAGATACAAGGAAAATTGTATAAATTTTCGTGTTTCTTTAGAAATAAATAATGGACAAATGGAGTCTTTAAACGCCTCAGATGTAAAGTTATTCGCTGTCAAAGTGACGCCAAAATGAATGGGAGTCAATGGGATGCTAACAGCAGGTGATGGTCCGCTGGCTAGCCAATGGCGGCGCCCGGGGAAACTTCAAAATAATATGAAACCCTGCCCCCCTGGCAAGAACATCCAAGACAATCTCTGTGAACTTACAGTATTATAAAGCCACAAAAACCTTCATGTACCGGATTATAAATCAGATCAAATCCAGCTGATTTAAGTGTTAATTACAGGAAAATACATGACATTACCAAAGAGAACTGTGAGCCAAAGATGATCCGGATTAAAGAGATGAAATATGAATTATGCTGTATTGAGACTCTCAGGTAAAGCTGTTTATTAATGTGAAAATACAGTCACGTGTGCCTTACAGAGCAAAGACTGATGTGTAATTCATTTACATGAATGCTGATGATCAGTTCATTTTTGTAAACGAGTATATGAAATATCAACAACATCCAGTTATAAAAGCAACATTTATAAAAGAAAAAGCACCTTTTTTTTGTAATGCATAATCATTGTGTAAATGTGTCTGTCATTGTGTAAACTCATAAAATCATTGATTATTTGTGAATGTTATTGTGTTATAAACTGCAGCTGATGCTTTTCTCAATTTACTTTTTTAATTCATGTTTCTGGTCATCAGTGCAAATTAATCTTCAGAAAAAACACAAACCTTTTAAATGTTTTCATGCAGCATATACAGACACCTGATGGATAAAATTAAATCAATATACCAAATTATAGACGTAAATTGAACTACAAATACGGTTTCGTGTCTATTTTAATCTCATTCGGTTATGGTGACCACATTTTACAAACCAATTCGTTTTTTTTTTGTTTTTTTTTAGCAAATCGATCAAATTATTCAAAAGATGCTCTTCGGATTGTTTATTAAAATTATTTATTACTCAATTAATTTCAAACAGAAATAATTAGAACAGCATTTAAATGTAGATCGTGTTTATGGCCGCTGATAAACATTAGTTCCCCGAGCAAATACGAACTGAATCATTGTTCTAGTTCTGTTTCGTCAGAGGATGCTCTTGCTTTTCATTGGAGGTTGTTGGCAGCAGACCGACCGTGCATTTAACGCACTGAAAATGGTCTTCCTGCCGCCCGCTCATTCTGGTGCAAAAACGCCTACCTAAATTCTAGGTTAACAGTCATCATCAACGGAAATCTTGAACCGAAACCAAAGCAACGTAAAAAAAAAAACTAAAAAAAAAACAAAAACTTGCGGTTCAGGGCTTGATGACTGTTGACATCGAATTTAGATAGATGCATTGGCGTTTTTGCACCAGTATGAGCGGGAGGCAGAAGACGCTTTTCACAGTGTAACATTTTTAAAGTGAAATGGAATAAGTGGCAAAGATGGATCACACGATCTCGTTTAACCCTCTGGTGTCTGGGCTGTTTTTGGGGCCCTTGAGATGTTCTGACATGCTCTGACATTTGTGCTTTTTTCAGTTGCTTATAAACATATTAATGGCAAAGGTGTAAATTCACTCTATAGCACAAACAGGACTACAATAATATGTGAGCCACGTGTATGTACATGTTTTCATTTTTGAGAGAATAATGTTTATGCGTGGTTATTGAAATAACTAAAAACTAAAATGTCTGAAATAAGGCCACAAAACACATAGTAAATATGTGTCAATAAGACTTTTGACTAATGGATGTCCTCGCCTAGAGTTTTTTCTTCAAAATTATGTGAAAATAGTCTTGCTTTATCGTTCTCATAAAACCATACATTGATTTAAATTGATGTAAAACAGGTTTTGCTTGGAAAGCCAATATGCGAGGGGGGCGTGAACGAGGAGTGGTTTACACCTTAGAATACAATGTCCCACCCACTCTGCATAATGATGAGCCATTCACTCAGGTGTGACACTGACTGAGCCACAATGCAAGGACAAAAGATATATTTAGAAGAAGACTTATATTGACCATTTAAGATTTTGCTTACATCTATCTTGTAAATATGTTTTGCTATTTTATTAAAAAGGTTACAATTACAACAATAATTACAATTTCAACAATATTTCAAGTGTACTCTTTCTTTGTAAAAAAAAAAGATTATAGGCCTACATTTTATCTATGTATTCATTAGTTTGAATATAGTCAACATTGGAACAGCTAACATCTTAGTTGATGACTTTATTTTTGACAAAAATAGATATAGAAATTGCTAAACAAAAGCTTATTTGATGTGGCAGTATATTCTACAGTAAAAACTGTACCCAAATCTAGTCAACAAGATGTTGTCTTTCATATTTCGCCTGACTGTAACGTTGTTTTCATGAAATATTAGGGCATATTGTTAATTTGCAGTTTAATACGTTGCTTATACAAATAGCCTACATTTTATTTCAACGATTTTTACTCATCTCAGTATAGCAATACAGTTTGCTAAAACATCATCATTCATTCACACACGCAATTTAAATTTAACTTCTGGCAAAGATGAAGTTGACGATAGGCTATACGCTGATTTCACGCAGCCGTTATTTTGAAATCGAAAGCGAGGCTCCGGTGGGAAGAAAACCGGAAGTGTCGCCTTTAATCACAGGAGAGTCGTGAATGCGATGGCGTATTGTTGTGTTTAATGATGTTGTGTCAATTCTAAAAATGTACAAACATTTCTTTCATACTTTAGACTATATACAGTGAAATTCATTTATAAATAAAATATTTTTTTATATATATAATTCAGAATGTAAAAAACGAAGCAGGAATGAACCATATACATATTAACATCCAATAGTGTAAATCGCGGCAGCAGCTTCAGGTTGGTAATCCAAGGCATTGTTGTTTATCTTTACTTCCGGGGTTCTTCCCACCGGAGCCTCACTTTCGATTTCAAAATGGCGGCTGCGTGAAATCAGCGTATTGACTCGCGATCTTCGCAGTAGGCTAGTGAACGCACCGGAGAAATGCACATTTATTAGGCTACATAGTTTTTTGTTTTGGATGGTTTTGTTTAGAACCAGCTTTCTGTAAATATATTTCACATTTTTTAGACATGTGAGGCGAGTAGGCTACGGTCTGGTTAATGATGATCTCCAGTTCAAGCACCTTATGTTGTGATTGCTAGCCTATATTTACTTTAAATCCAGGAAATTTGTTAATGAAAAAATTATTAAAATGAAGATACAATTTATACAAAACGAAATTCGTTTTAAAAACAGTTATTGTATATGCGTAGTATTGTTCGAGCTTATTTTTCTCTCTTGTCTAAGTGATGCGCATCAAGGTAAGAGCAGAGATCATTGTTTTACTTCAGATCAGTATCGCGGTCAGTTAGGCGACCAGCAAAAGTATACAAACTTGCTCGCTAAGTGAGCTAAGCTTGCCAAAGCTCACTCATATTTTTTCTAGTAACATATTGGACATTTTGTGAATTATATCAACGCTTTTAAATACAGCTGAATAAATCACTACTAGTTGAAGTCATCCACCCACAGTAAACCCAGTGATACTGAAGCTAGTTCTGCTGTGTTTATAGCATTAGTTGTTCTTCTAGTAATGTTTATGTTGAATTCGGGATCTGTAGTCTTGTTTCTAAATACTGTACCCATAATCTCCTATTCAAATAACAGATATTTTCCTTTCTAATCTCTAGCCATTTCATTTTCTTTTTTAGTTATTTCTAAATTATCCGTTGACTCCGTTGATGGTAAATGGTTTATACTATTTTATTTATGATGTATCCCATATTACTTCAGGTTTACATAAAGGTATATTCCATACAAATCCTTTTCTTACATATTTCTCATATTCCCTGCAATTTCAAACTTTTAATTAACATGATGCTTGTTTAGTTCAGTGCAGTTCTAATAGCATTTCATTACTTTCTAGTGCATTAATGTAAGTCCTTTTCATTGCTTCTATTCTAATTCATAGAATAGAAGCAAGAAGAATAGAAGCTCTGTGTTGAATTCTATTCAGTGTGATTTAGCTGCAGCTCTATATATCACACATTCATAATCTATAGTCCTCTTCAATGCTCAGTATATACTAAACCGTGTGCGTTTTGAGTCATGTCTTCTATTTGAGAGTGAAAGCTCTTGGATTGAGGCTTCGGGTTATTTTGCTTTCCAAAACCCTCTAAAAACCTTGATATCTGAACATGGTTAATCTGTTCCATGTTTTAAATAAATGTGTGAACATGCTTTAGTGAGGTATATTGTTGAACATAGGCTACTTATTCTAATGACGTCATTCTGAAACTGATGGTTAAGGTGATCTTAATATATAAAGAGACACGGGGGAAATTTGCCTCTTGAACATGTTCTCTCTCAGTCACTCAGTTTCGATGGGGAAAATCTTTAACATTTTCAGCAGCAACATGATGATGACGAGATCTCCAGAACAAAAAAGGCTATTTCACAATTTTGAGGCGTTCTTCAACCTCTTTGCCTGATTTGCTAAATGGGATTTGCTGGGAGATTCCCAGAGAAACACTGAGAGATATCGTCTGCATGAATTAAAGCTGATTGTTGTAAACTAGCAGTTATTTAAAGGGTTAGTTCACCCAAAAATGAAAATTCTGTCAGTAATTACTCACCCTCATGTTGTTCCAACCGCGTAAGACCTTCGTTCATCTTCGGAACACAAATTAAGATATTTTTGATGAAATCTGAGTGCTGGGTCACTCTCCGTAGGCTGCTAGCTGGCCCAAACTTCATTTTTGGGTGAACTAACCCTTTAATGTTTCATTTGTGTGAATTTGAAGTTGCTTTATTTTGACATATGCAGCGCTAATATCAGACAGTCCGGTATAAAGAGACGAGACGGACTGACAGATCAAATAAATGCATGAGTTTTGAGCTCTAAATGATTTTAAAAGTCTTTAATGCTGTTTTATTTAATTGATGTCAATGGAGAAGAAGCTTCACTACACTGAATAAACCGCCTTTGTGAAGAAATAGCTTATCATTTAATGAACTGACTTTCTGTCCACTAATCTTCAACATGTTTTACGCTAAACAATACTTTTGTTGGGAACGATATGTAGATTTTACGATAATAAATAGGTTATTTTATAAGAGAAGGCAGAGGAGGGAATGTCGCGACAGATGGGACTCATTTACGGCATTACCATAGTATTATAGTAATACTGAGTGATATTGTATATTGCCTAAAGAAAGTAAAAAATAAAGTTGTCTTTCTTTGACTTTCAGGTTTTACCAGTTATGCGAAGACTTGAATTGTAATGACTATACCTGCATGTATGCATATGACGCTGATATTATGCATTTTTAAAGACAAACATTAATCATTTAATTATACATTTTTTGTTAAATTGAATGTTGTTTAATGAAAATAAAAAATGAAGTGTTCTTTCTATCGCTGCCAGGTTATTGTATTGTAATGATTTATGACTGCTCTGTGCCAAATGATGATGATATAGTGCTAGTACTTTTTAATGAATGATGGTAAAAATAAATAATAAAAAAAACATAATTTTATTTAATTAAAGCCAATAGTTCACCCAAAAATGAAAATTCTGTCATCATTTACTCACCCTCAAGTTGTTCCAAACCTGTATGAAGTTTCTTTCTTCTGCTGAACAGAAAATAAGATATTTTGAAGAATGTCTGTAACCAAACAGTGGATGAACCCCGTTGACTTACATAGTATTATTTCACCAAATATAGAACATTTATTCACAAGGGTTAGAAAATTTAACTTTATATAGGCTACATATATATATATATATATATATATATATATATAACTTTGCTGGCACTGACGTCACTGCAATTACACGATAGGTTGAGGTGCCGATCACGTGATCCAAGTTAGCCGTTACGCTTTCTCTAATGGTGAGAGATTCAGACCCTCTCGATCTTCCTAATAAAACAATCTCTGAATCGGTTTCTCACCACACCTGTCCTGGTCGAGTCTCCTCTAGAAACTGTCACTCCATTTCTATAAGGACACGTTGACTTCACATGGAAAAACAGAAGTCAGATAGTAGACAGACAGCAGAACACTGATGGACATTAATAACGCATTAAGAACACATATGGACAGTAACAGGTTCAGAAACACTTTGACCTTCTGGCGTCATCTCGCGGCTGCACATCATGAAGCCAAAATGTAACGGAAATATCACAACATACCCGAGGAGCTTTCAGTGCTTGCGTCTGAAATATAAATAGCAAAAATGTTTTACAAGGTTTCGTTTAAACACATTTCCTTTATTGACACAGCGATATTTTGGAATAGTATTCTTCACTTTTGTCTAAGCGATGCGCTTCAAGGTAAGAACAGCAGAGTTCTTTGTTTTACTTTTGATACCATATTTTCTACTATATTTAAAAAAGTCTTTTAACTTGTTCTTAGACTCCCGTAAGGGTGAGCACTTCAGTCAATCTGTATTTATAGCTATATTTTACTCAAACTAAATTGACCCGGAGTGCTTTAAAATAAGAAATATAGTAAGTAAGGGAAAGAAAATGCAACTGTGCGACAGGAAGTGCCAAGTTGTTCGGTGTTTTGTGCCAGTAAAGTATTTATAGAGCTACAATACAAGCTTTTATAAAAGTGGGTTAATGTTAATTTAAATGTATTGTTGTTTGTTTATTAAGGGGAGACACCCCAGGTGAATAGAAAAAAAAAAAAAAAAAAAATAGATATCAGCATGAAACTTCCCCAGTTGATTACTGACATTAAGACAAATATCTTTTACATTACAAGTTTTTATAATATTTATGTTTAAATATGCAAATTAGTTATCTAAAGATTTGTATTGTCAAAATTCATACTTTTTTAGTGGAAACAACTATTTACAGACAAAATATCTTATCAAACCATTTGCAATCAACACCTAAAACACATCAAAACTTATATAACATAGCATTTAACATAGCCTTTAACTAAACAGAACCCCAGTGAAAAACAGTCAAAAACACACTCTGGAAATGTCAGAGCACGTCACGTCATGCATCTGAACGAATCACGTCGTCAGAAGTTGACATCAGCCAATGAGATTTCGCTTTTAGAGTTAAATGCCCCATTGTACTTTAACGATTGGTTGCTGATAAAAAGTCAATGATCATATTTGGATCCGACAGCATTGTACAGGAGAGAGAGAGAGAGAGAGAGAGAGAGAGAGAGAGAGAGAGAGAGAGAGAGAGAGAGAGAGAGCGCTATCCAGCGGTGTGATGTCAGGGTTCAGACAGCGAGCGCGGAGCCGCGGGATGATTTACAACGCCAACTTTTTATGAATTTAGGAGAAATCTACAGACGCAAATAAAGACCTAAATGTGTATTTCGGACTTTTTTTCACCACAAGTCTGAAAGAAGACATGTTATTGAAGACAAATAGTCCAAAATCTCAAAATTGACCAGTGAAAAAACAACAACAACAACAACAACAACAAAAAAAACGATGTTTTTGTCTGCCGTGTCTCCCCTTAAAAAAAAAGTTTGTTAAAAAAATTTAAATGTTAACTCAAATGATTAAAATGTAGAAATTAAAAACATTTTTATTTAAAAGAATGTGCAAAGCGAATTTGCTTTATGCTCACTAATGGGGATGTTAGCCTAATTCAAAAGCGAAACTAACAGACAGAAACAGAAACTGACAAGACCCTCGCCAGGGAGTAAAGATAGTTTTGCGGTTTGATATTCTTTATTATTTTGGCTACGGTCCCGCCGTGCGGTGACGTAGACATGCAAATAATATCTCATTTCGTTATTCATGATTTGTGAATTCGTGTGACGCGGTCCTCCGGTCCGAAAAACGTGTATTTTTTTATACTGACTTTTATTTTTAAATTGCGTATAGCTCCAAAAGTCGGTCACTTAGAAGACTGAACCCAGCTTCATCTTGACCTGCTTGAATTTTTTTGTGAAGCTCATGTCCATAAACCGTTTGGTAAGTCCGCTAGACAGGAATTTGGTAAATAGCCGTTCTTCACGTTTAACATCAATTTATAATAAACACACAGACCGCTGGATTACAAAAACACTTGTTTTATATTGAGCTTGATTTGTGAAAACTTTCACGGTGCAGTTTGGCCCAGTTAACCCTTCCCTGGGTGTTTAAATTAACCATTCTGTTTTGTGAAAGGTTCCACAGTGCCGTTTGAGTCAGTTAACCCTTCCCTGAGTGTTTAAATTAACCATTCTGATTTGTGAAAGGTTCCACAGGTCAGTTTGAGTCAGTCAACCCTTCACTGAGTGTTTAAATGTCCCATTCTGATTTGTGAAAGATTCCACAGGTCAGTTTGGCCCAGTTAACCCTTCCCTGAGTGTTTAAATTAACCATTCTGTTTTGTGAAAGGTTCCACAGTGCAGTTTGGGCCAGTTAACCCTTCCCTGAGTGTTTAAAATAACCATTCTGATTTGTGAAAGGTTCCACGGTTCAGTTTGGGTCAGTTAACCCTTCCCTGAGTGTTTAAAATAACCATTCTGATTTGTGAAAGGTTCCACAGTTCAGTTTGGGCCAGTTAACCCTTCCCTGAGTGTTTAAAATAACCATTCTGATTTGTGAAAGGTTCCACAGTTCAGTTTGGGCCAGTTAACCCTTCCCTGAGTGTTTAAATGGCCCATTTTTATTTGTGAAAGGTTCCACGGTGCAGTTTGGGCCAGTTAACCCTTCCCTGAGTGTTTAAATGGCCCATTTTGATTTGTGAAAGGTTCCACGTTTCAGTTTGGGTCAGTTAACCCTTCCCTGAGTGTTTAAATATCCCATTCTGATTTGTGAAAGGTTCCACAGTGCAGTTTGGGCCAGTTAACCCTTCCCTGAGTGTTTAAATTAACCATTCTGTTTTGTGAAAGGTTCCACAGTGCAGTTTGGGTCAGTTAACCCTTCCCTGAGTGTTTAAATTAACCATTCTGATTTGTGAAAGGTTCCACAGTTCAGTTTGGGTCAGTTAACCCTTCCCTGAGTGTTTAAATTAACCATTCTGATTTGTGAAAGGTTCCACAGTGCAGTTTGGGTCAGTTAACCCTTCCCTGAGTGTTTAAATTAACCATTCTGATTTGTGAAAAGTTCCACAGTGCAGTTTGGGCCAGTTAACCCTTCCCTGAGTGTTTAAATGGCCCATTTTGATTTGTGAAAGGTTCCACGGTGCAGTTTGGGCCAGTTAACCCTTCCCTGAGTGTTTTTTGTCCAGCGGTGTGTTTATTATAAATTTATGTTAAACGTGAAGAACGGCTATTTACCAAATTCCTGTCTAGCGGACTTACCAAACGGTTTATGGACAAGAGCTTTGCTGTGAAAAAATTCACAAATCAAGCAGGTCAAGATGAAGCTGGGTTTAGTCTTCTAAGTGACCGACTTTTGGAGCTATACGTAATTTAAAAATAAAAGTCAGTATAAAAAAATACACGTTTTTCGGACCGGAGGACCGCGTCACACGAATTCACAAATCATGAATAACGAAATGAGATATTATTTGCATGTCTACGTCACCGCACGGCGGGACAATAGCCAAAGGAATACAGAATATCAAACCACGGTGTGAAGCTGAGTCCCGCTTTGCCTTGTGGTATCTGATTCTGTGCACAATAATTGGGCGTATAGCCTATGTATGCATATATTATGTTTGTAAATGTTGCATGCTTTTATGACTTCTATAAAAATAAAAAATAAAGGAAACTTAATGCGTTGTTTCCCAGAGTGCCTGCGATTAACAGTCTTTAAAGAGCATACATGTTTAAGACTTGTAGCTTATAGCTCGAGAAAGCAAAATATGGGTTTTGAAAGAATACTGTATTTAAGATCACTCAGTAATTATATATATATATATATATATATATATATATATATATATATATATATATATTTATTTATTTATTTATTATTATTATTATTTTTTGCATAGACGTACAGGATCTTTCTTTTCACTGTTTTTATATAATTTCGCACAATATCAATATAAAATATTCAGTAACAACTAGGCTATAAAAGGTTAAAAATGTAAAATAAAGAAATTGGCAATGCAGTTTCACCATAATATCAATATAAAAATACTCAAAAACAACTATAAGAGAATCAGAAGATAAAATAAAAACATAAGACAGATTTACACACAACTTAACACAATATTGTTTTATTGAGAAACAACTTTAAAAAGATATATCTTAACTCGCCTTTCAAAAAAAATTGTCAAAATATTTGTCTTGTCTGGACTTGTGAAATGGCATTCTTCTGTTGTGTGTGTGTGTGTGTGTGTGTGTGATTTCATTGCTGTATTTTATATCTTCCTCAGAGAAACACTTCTTCCACTACAATTTTACAGTCCTGACCAGATCAGACTCATTCCCAGAGTTCAGTGCTGTGTGTGTTTATGATGACAGACGGATCAAACACTTCAGTAATGAAGAACGAGTCTGGATTCTGACTGATAAAGACTGGACTGAAGCTCCTGAAGATCCTCCTGATTCTAGAGACTGGTTCATACATCAGATCAGGACTCTGTCAAACTGCACAGACTCACAGTGTTCTGGTGAGATTCATGCTTTACTCTTATTAATTATCAGACATTATATTTACTGTGAGTTTCTCATGAGTGTTGTTCTGTGATTGTAGATCATGTTCTTCAGAGAATAATTGGCTGTGAACTGGAGAAACTTCCTGATGGATCAGTGAATCTGACTGTCTTTGATGAATATGGATTTGATGGAGAAGATTTTATGTCCTTTAATAATGAAACTATGCAGTGGATTGATAAAAACCCCAAAGTCAAAGAAACCAAAGAGAAATGGGATCGTCAAACTGGACGCAACCAGTTCATCAAACATTTCCTCAAGACCTGCACTGACTGGATCTCAGCGTTTCACAACACAAAACAGAGTAAGTTCTGATCAGATCAGTTTAATTAAGTGTGTGTGTGTGTGTGTGTGTGTGTGTGTGTGTGTGTGTGTGTGTGTTTGTCTATATGAGTTGAAGATCCTTAAGGAAATGTTCTTGATGCCGCAGATCATGTTCATCTGGTCTACAGGAGTTGATGTTTATCAGTTAATGTTAAGACTTAAACAGAGAATTATAAAGACAAACCTTTGGTTAAAAGGCTAATTCACCTTGTCATCATTTTGTTACCCTTGTTGTTTCCCTTATGTGGAACACAAAAGATTATAATGATGAATTTTATTGATAAAATGAAGAATGCAATTTTTTCACCACACAGAAACCATCGAGACAGAATCAGTTTCATCATGATTTTTATTCTTCTTTCTTCTCCAGGTTCTCCAGATGTTCATGTCTCTGTGAGTAAATCTCCAGATGATGAAAGTAAACTGGTTCTGAGCTGTCTGGCCACTGGTTTCTACCCCAGAGATGTTCAGATGAACATTAGATTGAACAGAATTAATCTTGAGGATCAAACATCTTCTGGAATCAGAACAAATGATGATGAAACCTTTCAGATGAGAATCAGTGTGAAGATCGACAGAAACCATGAAGGATCTTACGACTGTCTGGTCACTCACAGCAGTCTGACAGAACCAGTTACAGTAGACTGGGGTAAAGACCCAATTCATATTTTGAGTGAATATGTGCAGAATGGCCTTTATACAGTAATGCTGCTTCTGCAAGTATAACATATGAAACTTAATATAAGTCAGTGCTAATATCGCTTTTAACAAACAATTGAAGTGCCTTAATTCACTCCAACATGTTAAATGCATTTATAATGTTTTATTCTGCAGACAGAACAAGTGTTGAGAGTGAAACAGAACCTGGATGGTGTTTTATAGCAGGAGTAACAGCAGCTGTGGTTGCAGGTCTAGGGTTATTGTGTTGGCTGTGTCTCAAAGTTCAAGAGGTGAGGTCTAGATATCCAACATGATCATTATCTTGTTTTGAAACATCCTTGCTTAAAATACACTTTAAAATGCATGAATCAGATTGACAGTATATACATGATGGCAGAAACATCTGAACTATAATAGAAATTTTGATGATGATTTTCATTATTTGTTTAAAATGACTCTATGTGTTTATAAGATGAATGCATTAACGTCTTGAATCCTGTATGTGTATGTACTCCTGCTATGCTGAAGTGTTTATAAACTTCTGCTTTATCTTCTGTTTCTCAGGTTCAAAGTCAAAATGCTGTAGAATTACTGACTTCAGTCCCGAATCCTGACACTGAACAAGCTGCGAATCTGGTCAACTATGAGACAGGAGTCACACTACTTACTGGGATCTGAGTGTCTCATCTCAGTCATCAGCTGCGTTTACACTGGAAAACTTAATGCACAGATCTGATCAAAAAAACATATCTGATTTTTTTGTCCCACCATGTTTGCATTCGCTTTAGACACTATCCGACATCTGTGCTTACATTAATCCCCGCACAAAATGATTCTGTTGGTGATCAGGATTTACTAGCAACATTGACCCTCTGGTTTTTTATTATTTATGGATAAGTTAAAAACTGGAATCTGCACACACGAAAAAATCTGCAAATTTAAATTATTTTATTGTTTTAAATTATTTTAAATTAAATATTTATAGTAATAATAATTAGTAGCATTAATCATTAACATATTTTTTTTTTTTTTTTTTTTTTTTTTTTTTAACTGGTTAAAATAGTCAAATTATTAACCCTTCTAGGCTGTTGTGAACGGGAAGCATGAGACTTTTTTTTTAATGATTTGTGCATTGATTGCAAGCAATCCGAGGCGGATCTTCATATTTACTTGCAAATGTGAAGATTCATTTCTGTAGCTCTGATTGATTTTAAAGTTTAACTTTGGCCCCTGAAATGGGTGACATTACCTGAGCAGTTGAGTTTATACATGCTAGAAATCTTATGCAAGAACACACATTTATTGCATGGACAGAGTATAGTTAAAATGCATAGTTAACTTGCAAGCGTGTCCTCTTTTACTTGCTGTTAATGCTGCTAAGCTGAATGTAATGTACATTCACAATGTAAACAACACTGAAGTATATGCGGTTTATCTTTAATTCAGATGCACGTTTAGGTCACACTACTATAGCAGTAAATGAATGTATTTTATTGCACTTCAATAATATTTATTTTCTCTGATATATTTATATTTATATCATGATACTATACTATATAGATATGATAAACATGTACAATATAATAAATAAATCTGTCTTGTGTGTATTTATTTATGTATTGGACATCGTCACTCATTTTAGACATTTCTCTCAGCTCATATGAATACAACATGTGTTAGCCAAAGGAAATTAACTTGCAAAAAGAATTGCAGAAAGTAAGAATGATTTAAATTGAATGATAAAAAATATATGTTTTTTTTACATTGAGTGTTGAATTAAATAACCACTTAGTGTTTATGAATGAATATCAAAAATATGAATAAACAAAAATTGTTCACAGAAATCACAAAACACTGAAGCATAATTTTAATCTCCCATTTAACACTGGATTTAGTGTCAGACCGTAGTTTGTGATCTTCTCTGAACCCTTTAAATGGATCGTTCACTCAGAAATGAATATTCTGTCAATTATTCACCCTCAAGTTGTTTCAAACCTGTATTAATTTGTTTCTTCTGCTGAACACAAAAGAAGGCAAGGCAAGTTTATTTATATAGCACATTTCATACACAATGGCAATTCAAAGTGCTTTACATAGAAGAAATTAACCCTTTCACGCATAGTGGTCACTACAGTGGACAGCTATTAAAAAAGCATTTTCTTGAATTTGCACGGGTTTTTATGGCAAAGTTGCACATCAGCCTCTTCATTGGACCCTGGTGCATCATCCTATAAATTGCAATCAAGTGGCAAGCCTTTGTGTTTCGATTTTTTCCCCCTCCAAACCAAGATGGCCAAGGGTCAGTCAGACATGCCAAGTTGCTCCAGAATATCCACCCATTCCTTCTATCCTAGGAGACTCTTGTAGGTAAAAAAAATATTGCAGCATAAAGCAATATCTAATGAGTCATATCACAGTAAAATTTTCCAAGTTTTGATTTTAGATTGAGAGAAAACTCTGATTAATCACATGTCCACTGTAGTGGACGTCATGCATGCAATGGCTATATTTCAGATAAAATTCATAATTATAATGTGAATATTGTTTTTGAAATTTAAAACTTAAAAACTTAATATGCATTGACTTTTTCTACTGTAAATAAATGTATTTGTATTATTAGAATGTAATTTTCATTGACATCGAAAAAAGTCATGTGATTACATAATGTATGACACTTGTAATGCATTACTTTACTTGTTAGATCAAAAAGTAATCTGATTTCATAATGCATGTTATTGTAATGCATTTTTTACTCATAACATCAAAAAGTAATCTGATTACATAATGCATGTTACTTGTAATGCGTTTCCTTTCTCATAACATCAAAAAGTAATCTGATTATGTAATGTGCGTTATTGTAATGTGTTTTTTTACTCATAACATCAAAAAGTAATCTGATTATGTAATGTGCGTTATTGTAATGTGTTTTTTTACTCATAACATCAAAAAGTAATCTGATTAGGTAATGCATGTTACTTGTAATGCGTTTCTTTACTCGTTACATCAAAAAGTAATCTGATTAGGTAATGCATATTACTTGTAGTTAATTACTTGTTAGATCAAAAAGTAATCTGATTAGGTAATGCATGTTACTTGTAACACATTACTTTACTTGTAACATCAAAAAAGTAATCTGAATGCGTTATGCATGTTACTTGTAATGCGTTACCCCCAACACTGATCATTTCAGATGAGATTGAAAAAACGTATCGCTAGGTTTTCTCAGAGGAGGGCTATGATAGAAATGTGCATGTCCATCTTGAACATAATCAGAATGATCAGCTAATAAGGGTAAATCTCCATACTCTGGTGCACTGGAGGGAGCATCTGAGTGGTTTCCACAGTTGTACCTTGACAGGCTGTAGAAAATTCTGATGGAATCACGTCCTCATGTTCTGATATCAAAGATACGCAAAGTGCAACTTGTATGAAGTTGTATGAAGCCATTGCAATATTTTGCATTTATATTTTTTGTATATATTTTATAGTTTTCACATTATTTGATATAATTGCATTGATTAGTTTGTTAAATTCACATACTTTATCTGTTTGATTATTGTCTTATATTTAATACAGTATATCTTCAGTTTAAACCAACCGCATGCTGTCCACTCAAGTGGACATCTGAAGATCTCTTTGAAAAATTTGTAAAAAAATAAAATAAAAATCAATTCTTGTTTTTCATGCCCTAAGAGCAATAAAAACACATAGGAAAAAAATCCTGACTGAGGGTATCATAATTCATGCATGAAAGGGTTAAAATAATAAAAAGAAATAAGAATAATTAAAACAGTTTAGAAAAATTAAATAAAATACAGTACTTTTAAAAATAAAAAATAATATTATTATAGATCTTTCCTTCAAAGGATTCCCTTAAGACTTAAATCTTTCCTTCTTTTAACCTTCAATCTTCTTACGACTTCCATCTATCAACTTTCCTTTAACTTTCTTTTCTCCCTCATTTACTCACACGTTCTTTTCACTTTCTTTAGCACTGCGTTCACATTCTTTCTCGACTTCCATCTATCAACTTTCCTTTAACTTTCTTTTCTCCCTCATTTACTCACACATTCTTTTCACTTTCTTTAGCACTGCGTTCACATTCTTTCTCGACTTCCATCTATCAACTTTCCTTTAACTTTCTTTTCTCCCTCATTTACTCACACGTTCTTTTCACTTTCTTTAGCACTGCGTTCACATTCTTTCTCAGACGAAAACTTTAATATCGTCATTTAAACACTGTTCTACTTTCAAACCCACATTAATACACGTCACTTTCACATTATCACTTTCTTTTACCTTCTGAGTGGGCATTTACAGTTACGGGCTAAATGCCCTGCTGACATAGGAGAAATTAAAATAATTAAAAGAAATAAGGATAATTAAAACAGTTTAGAAAAATAAAATAAAATACAGTACAGTACAAACAGTCGGACGAACAGCGGCACAGTGCTCATTCAGTAAATGCATAGCTAAACAGAAGTGTTTTGAGTCTGGATTTGAATGTGACTACTGTAGGAGCACATCTGATCTCTTCTGGAAGCTGGTTCCAGCTGCGGCTGGCATAATAGCTAAAAGCAGACTCACCATGCTTAGAGTGAACCCTTGGTATTTCTAGCTGATATGATCCTAATGATCTGAGTGATCTGTTGGGTTTATATTCAGTGAGCATATCTGCAATGTATTGAGGTCCTAGGCCATTGAATGATTTATATACCAGTAATAGTACTTTAAAATCAATCCTAAATTTAACTGGGAGCCAGTGTAAAGACCTGAGGACTGGTGTGATATGTTCATATTTTCTGGTTCTGCTCAGAATCCTGGCGGCAGCGTTCTGTATGAGCTGCAACTGTCTTATGGTCTTTTTGGGAAGGCCAGTGAGGAGTCCATTACAATAATCCACCCTGCTGGTGATGAAAGCATGCACAAGTTTCTCTAAGTCTTGCCTGGAAACAAAGCATCTAATTCTTGCAATATTTTTCAGATGATAGTATGCTGATTTAGTTATTGCTTTGACATGACTACTGAAACTAAGGTCTGACTCTAGTGTCACACCAAGATTCCTGACTTGATGTTTAGTTGTTTGACCCCTAGAGTGAAGGTATGCGTTCACCTTGAGAACTTCATCTTTGTTTCCAAACGCAATAACTTCAGTTTTGTCTTTGTTTAATTGAAGAAAGTTTTGACACATCCAACTGTTGACCTCATCAATGCATTGGCACAGGGAGTCAATGGGGCTGTAATCGTTAGGCGATAGGGCTAAGTACAGCTGTGTGTCGTCTGCATAGCTGTGGTAAGCAATTTGGTTATTTCTCATTATTTGGCTCATTGGGAGCATATACAGGTTGAACAGGAGTGGCGCAAGGATTGAGCCTTGAGGGACTCCGCATGTCATGGATGTCCACTCAGACTTATGGTCTCCTATACTAACATAATAACCTCTCCCATCTAAGTATGACCTGAACCATTTTAGGACTATCCCAGATAGCCCCACCCAGTTTTCCAGCCTGTCAAGAAGTATGTTATGATCGACAGTGTCAAATGCAGCACTGAGGTCGAGTAGTACCAGCACTGATAATTTTCCTGAATCAGTATTTAAGCGAATATCGTTTATTATCTTTATGAGCGCTGTCTCTGTGCTGTGGTGCGGTCGGAAACCAGATTGAAAATTGTCAAAGTATCCATTTGAGCTTAAGAATTTGTTCAGCTGATTGAAGATAACTTTTTCAATGAGCTTGCCTATGAAAGGAAGATTTGAGATCGGTCTATAGTTGCTTAATATGGTCTTATCCAGATTGCTCTTTTTCAGGAGGGGCTTGACAACTGCAGTTTTCAGGGAGTTTGGAAAACTCCCAGAAAGAAGTGAGGCATTTACCACTTCTAGAAGATCTGCTTCTAAACTGTTTAACACACTTTTGAAAAACGATGTGGGAAGTGTGTCAAGAGCGCATGTTGATGTTTTAAGGTGTTGTACGGTTTCTTCCAAAATTTTGCCATCAATTTCTTTGAAGTCAGACATAGTAACTACTTTCTCAGGTGGTCTGATCTGTCTGACCCCAGCGCAACTCAATGATGTGCTGATCACCTGTCTGATATTATTGATTTTCTCAGAGAAGAAAGAAGCAAACTCACTGCACTTGCTGTTTGAGAGCATTTCACTAGGAATCTGGCTTGGGGGGTTTGTCAGTCTCTCTACAGTAGCAAAAAGAGTGCGTGTGTTGTTTAAATTGCTGTTTATAATATTTGAGAAGAAAGTCTGTCTAGCTTTGCCTAGTTCCATATTGAAAGCATGCAGGCTGTCTTTGTAGATGTTATAATGGACTACAAGTTTTGTCTTCCGCCACATGCGCTCTGCTTTTCTGCATTGTCTTTTCATATGTTGCACTGCTGTTGAGTTTCTCCAAGGTGCTTTTTGTCTGCCACTCTTCTTCCTGACTTTAACAGGAGCAATATCATCAATTATATTTTTAACTTTTGAGTTAAAAGAATCAAGGAGAAAATCAACAGAGTCAGCAGATATGCTTGGTGTTAAAGATATAGCCTTCATAAATAGTACACTAGTGTTCTCATTTAAGCATCTCTTCTTGACAGACACAGATCTAGCTTCAGTGGCAGGAGAGATCAATATATCAAAGAAAATACAGAAATGATCAGACAGTGCTACATCCTTAATAACAATCGATGAAATGTTTAGACCCTTACTGATAAGTAAATCTAGAGTGTGTCCATGATTGTGTGTGGGTCCATGTACATGCTGAGTCAGATCAAAAGTTTTTAAAACAGTTTTGATTTCTTTTGCCATATTGTTTTCTGCATTATCTATGTGAATGTTAAAATCTCCAGCAATGGCAAAACAGTCAAACTCTGAGGTAATTGTTGATAACAGTTCTGTAAAGTCCTCAGCAAAGGCTGGAGAATATTTTGGAGGCCTGTAAATAATGATAAGTAAAATGCGAGGAGCACCTTTTAACACAGTACCCAGATATTCGAAAGACGGGTAATTCCCAAATGATATTTGCTTACATTGATAGATATCTTTAAAAAGAGCAGCTAGACCCCCACCTCTCTTAACAGCTCTGCAGACACTCATAAAAGTAAAGTTAGGAGGGGCTGTTTCATTGAGGATTGTTGCACTGCAGCTGTCTTCTAGCCAGGTTTCATTTAGAAACATAAAGTCCAGGTTGTTTGTGGTTATTAAGTCGTTGACTAGAAGTGATTTATTTTTAAGTGAGCGAATGTTTAAAAGTGCTAACTTAACAGTCTTACTTTTTGTCCCCACAGCAATCTTAGTTTGACATGTAATAGGCACCAGATTAGTTGGGTTTGCTGTACGGCTATTGAAGGCCTTAGACTTTCTATCTTGTAATAGAACAGCAATAGAGAAAGATACAGGCACACTGGGTTCCCGCTTGTTCTGTAAACATTTGAGAAGGTTACTGTTATCATAACAGGAACCCAAAACACATCACTGAGAGCTGGTCTCAGTTGTTTTTGGTTCACCTCGAGCAGATGGAGGAGGGTGTGGGCCCTGGCGTTTTGGCCGAAGAGGCCGAAGAGCTCTCACAGAAGGAGGGGGCGGGCGAGCTCGGCGCGCAGGCCTTGGTGTTTGAGGTGCCTGACGTTTTTTGGTTGGTATCTGGGGGCTTGCAGCAAAAGAGTGGGATAGTCTGGTTCCAGCATGCACCAGTTCTTCCATTTTCTGTGAGAAGCACAAAAGTGGAGTTGCTGGCGAGAGTGAGAAAGTATCTTGTGAAAGGGGCTGTTGCTCAGGTGTTATCGGAGGCTGGGATATGCTGTCCTGGCTTCCCTGGCTGTTTTCCAGGAAGTCGTCCTTGGGTGCTGAATCTTGGAGCAGTTCTGATGTGTCTGTCTGTGGTGAGCTCTGTGGGCAGGGCTCAGCTGAGATGGTGTCCATGAGCAGAGGTTGTTGTGGCTCAGTGGTGTTATCATTGTCCTTGTGTGATATGTCAACCGCATGTCCATTTTGCTGCTGAAGTGAAGTCCCGTGTTCATTCATACTGTTTCCAGGTGTGTGTGTGTCGTTCAGATTGACACACACTGCAGAAGGATGATTGAGGGAGAAGTCGATATTGTCCTTTAACACTCTTGAACCAAGTTTGTTTGGGTGATGGCCATCCCAATGAAATAGTTGTCTCTGACTCCAGAAAAGATTGAAGTTGTCAATGAAGTTTACTCCTTTTATATTGCAGGTTTTTTGCAGCCATGTATTAATCCCAAGCAGCCGTGAAAACCTGTTTGTCCCTCTTGCTGGGAGTGGTCCACTGATGAATGTTTGAACTTTCAGTCTTTTAAGTGTTTCAAAAAGTTCATTGAAATCCTTCTTAAGGAGTTCTGACTGCTCTTTATGAATATCATTCTTCCCCACATGAATTATGAGTCGATTTGCAGTCTTATGTTTCATCAGAATGTTTTGAAGTTCCCTGTTTATATCAGAAGTTGTAGCTTGTGGAAGGCAGCATGTAGTTGTATCCCTGCTGCTAATGTTTCTGATTATGGAGTCCCCCACTATCAGAGTCCTGGGCTCGGCTGTGCTCTGAGCTGAGTGCCGCTGTCTGCTCGACCTTGAGCGCCAGTTAGCATCAGTGTTAGCTACTGGCTGATACAGTCTGTGTTCGATCATATTCATCATGTTTGGGGATTCCTCATTTACATTCATTAGTACTTCAAATCTGTTCTCAAGATGTATAGGTGTTGGTAGGAGACCAGTGTTTGCAGTCCTTGTCAGAGCTGTATCTGGGGTAGAGGATGCTACTGCGGTAATATGTGAGGCTCGTGACAATCTGATGTCTCGAGTGCCTTTGGGTCTCGCTCCCTGTTTGTGCCATCGATTTGTAAGTCGATCGGCTTGTTTCTGTACCTGTCGAGGAGCACTAGTTTCATGGGACTCACCGGCTATATGCTGAGGGCGTCCATGACGAAGCTCTGTTGTGTGTTCCGTCTGGTTTGGTGGTCCCGTAAATAACTTTGTTTCAAGAACTGCAATCCTTTGTAAAAGTCTGTGGCAGTTAGTGCAGCAAGTAGATTCCAGAAGAGGCATTTTCTCTCTTATCCTTGTAGGCAGTTGTGTTTTCCTTTCCCCGGAATGTAAGCTGGTCGGGTAGAAGAATTCTGCGTTTTTGTGGTAATCCAAACTTTGTCGTTTGAGCACTGTGCTGATTTGCTGAAGTTAAAATTAGGTGATAAAAGGAGCTAAAATATAAAAATATAGAAGATAAAATATAAAAGCGATAGAGCAAAGCACGGAGCAGTAAGCAAGAGCGTCCGAACGGTAGCTGAGCTGAGCAGGAAGTGATTTTAAAAGAAGATATTTTAAAGAGTAACCAAACAGTTGATGTACACCATTGACTTCCATAGTATTTTTTATTTATTTATTCCTATATGGAAGTCAATGACGACCATCAACTGTTTTTTTTTTTTAAATGTTAATGTTAAAAATGTTACAGATTTACAACTCTTGATGGTTTAGAGTTTAACCCTCTCATTGCGGTGTAGTTTTACCTGCATTACAGGATAAGAAATCGTTAAAGCTTTTTCTCTTTTTGAATGACAACATAATGACACAGAACCAGTTAATTTATAGTGTACATACAACATAGTCTTATATTATTAGTTTAATAATTAGGTTCATAAAAACCTAAAAATAATTTAAGATAAATACATCTGGACTTTAAAAACATTGTCACTCTTTTTAGACATTTTAGATATTTGATTGTGCGTGTGTGTGTGCGTGTGTGTGTGTGTGTGTGTGTGAGAGAGAGAAAGAGAGAGAGAGAGAGAGAGAGAGAGAGAGAGAGAGAGAGAGAGAGAGAGAGAGAGAGAGAGCGAGAGAGAGAGAGAGAGAGAGAGAGAGAGAGAGAGAGAGAGAGTCTGTTTTAACACTCCTGCTGGTTTAACCCATTCATTGCTGTCTGCAGTTGCACATTTCTCAAGCCTTATCTTTTAATATTAATTTGAATAACAAAATATTAGGCTACAACCAGTTCATTAGTAGTGCCCTGACAATATAGTTTTTATAATTATTTTATTAGGTTAGGTTAATAAAAATATAAAATGACCGTAACATAAATATTTCTGGAAGTACAACATTTTGAGATGCAAATGACACATTTACAATGACTTGAAAATGACCTATGACTTCCTGTCACATGCAGTTCGTCTAAACTCAGATGATTTCAGGGACGTGGCGTTTGTGGTTCACGGTCATAGTGGCACCCGCTGCTGCAGTAAATGTGGCGTATTCAAATGACTTTGATATAGTTATTATACATAAACCCAGTTTGAATGCATATTGCCCGTCGTGCACTGTTGCTCTGAAGCCACCGGTGCTTGGGCCCGTCGTCGCTGCCTGCAGCTATATTACTCTTTAAAACCTCTAGATGGCACAAAAATTCAGCTCAGCACTTTTCTAAACAACCGCTTTTCAAGATGCACGTGGAAATTTGGCTGATCCTTGATGTGGACATCGATGTTGATTCTGTGCAAAGCAAAGTTAGTTCTGTGCTAATTTAATCTAATATTAATGTTTTTTTAATTTTGTTTTTAAATTTTGTGGATTTATGTAGCAGAGGAAAATTGATAAAGTTATTGACTATGCAACACAGGCTGGTCTTGTTAATGATTTTCAGTTTTGTTCGAGGTAACTAAAGCAACAGTTTATCAATAATGGAAAAATATGTAAAGTATAATATTTGGGACTAAAGACACAATAATTAACATGATAATAAACAGCTGCCTGACTTTTCCATTTGTTGAGATGACTTAATTAGATCATAGATAATGATCATACATTAAGTTGGGTGTCCACCTTAGAGATAATCACCATATTTACATTGAAACAATCATATTTAAAAATATGATATTAATCATATCATATAATAAAACATATGTATTTGTTACCACTGTAAAGCTATATTAAATTATTATGGGATCTCATTCAGTGCTTTCAGAATCTTTACTTTTTTAAAAAAATAATTTTGTTTCAGTATTTTAAAATGATCATATTTTAATGACAGTATATTTATTGAACAAAAATTAATTATTTTATTTATCAAAATGAACCAAAAATAGTACAAACTTTGCTAAAGTGATTGTTTTTAACAAATATTAACTTTTATTACATTTTAGCTAAGTGTAAATACTGTGTGTGTTTTACCCCGTGTGTGTCATACATTTACAAGATTTTTACATAAACAAACCACTTTTATGATTTATTTTACACACAAAATGTGTTGCTCCATCAATGTTCAATAAAAAACATTTAGATATTTTTTCTGCAATCATACACTATGGGAGTAGTGAAAAGTACTTTTTTTTTTAAGGTAACCCTGTTGAAACCTACCTGGTATTTTTAAAAATGTGTGCAAATTTCAGGATAAATTGAATTAAATTTCAGTCTGTTCTGCACATAAATTTGTCGAATGACTTTATGGCACATGAGTCATAGAGTATTTATTCTATTTATTTATTACTGATTGATTTTCGTGTTTGGACCGTGACATATTGTTTTGTTGTGTCACAATTAATGCTCACACATTAGTGTGTGTTTTAAAGGAGTTTTAACATTGTTAACAACAAATTTAAATAATTTTACAGCTAGACTTTTACTCAAAACATGACGTCAGGAACGAAAACGAAAGTGTAATTCCTCCAGCAGCCAGTGAGGGGCAACAGTGAGCTGATACACCTGACGCTCAATACACTCGAAACAGAATGAAACTTGTAACTTGAACTTGAAACTTGAATCAGCTCGTCTGAAATACAAAGGATAAAAATGGTAGATTGCTAACTTTGTATAAAAACATGCTCTGTATAGACAAAGGAATGTTCTTGCTTATATATTTATGGTTTTACCCTTTTCTTAGTGATGCACTGCAAGGTAAGATTAGTTTCAGACATAATCATGTTACAAACAGTTTAATTATCTCCTGTCTTCGGTGAAAAATAAATACTGTTGAGTTGAAAATGTAAAACTGTTAAGGACACATTCAGAAATGTTGAAACGTCTTTATTTAAATGTTTTATTTAACTTTCTCTGTTTGTAGTGACACATCAGCAGCCCTTCACATTATGAAACACTTTTATGAAACAATTGCAATTATCAATATATATATATTTGAAGGTTGTTTTCATGTATGCAATATTTTATTTATTTTTACACAAAGAGCCAAATTCTTTGTAAGTTATTTGCATTATTATTTTCTGCTCCAGATCCACCAGAAGTTCACACCTTTGCAAGTAAATCTCCTGATGATGAAAGTAAACTGGTTCTGAGCTGTCTGGCCACTGGTTTCTACCCCAGAGATGTTCAGATGAACATTAGATTATACAGAATTAATCTTGAGGATCAAACATCTTCTGGAATCAGACCAAATACTGATGAAGCCTTTCAGATGAGAATCAGTGTGAAGATCCACAGAAACCACAGAGGATCTTATGACTCTGACAGAACCAGTTACTGTAAACTGGGGTAAATATCACCATTAATTCAGTCTTGAGTGAATATGTGCAGAATGGCCGTTATACAGTAACACTGCTTCTGCATTATTATCATATAAAACTAAATACAAGTCACTCAGTATGTAGAAAGAGAACATAACACTGATATTGCTGGTCACAAACAACTACAGTTCAAGTGTCTCAGTTCAGTTCAACAGTTTAAAACATTTACAATATTTGTGTTTTATTTTATTCATTTATTTATTTATTTATTTATTTTGCAGTTGGAAATGATCAGTATTATTAATTCTAGCGCTATCTCTAGCTCTAGTTCTAGTTGTAGTCCATGTTTATTTGGTGGCTTTGACTAGAGAAAAGTTCAAAAGGTGAGTTCTGAATATTGAACACTGTTGCTTTAAATGTCTTGATTTTAAACATCCTAGTTTTGAAGATATTTCAAAATGTATGTTGTTTTGACAGTATATAATGTTTTACAGAAGCAATATAATCTAGTAAAGATTTTTATGATTTTTATTTATTTATTTTGTTTGATGGACATAAACAAGTCAAGCTCAATAACAAATGAGAATTGCAACAGCAGTAGGGGCACCAGCAGCAGCAGTAGGAGCACCAGCAGCACCAGCAATAGCAGCAGTAGGAGCACCAGCAGCAGTAGGAGCACCAGCAGCAGTAGGAGCACCAGCAGCAGTAGGAGCACCAGCAGCAGCAGTAGGAGCACCAGCAGCACCAGCAATAGCAGCAGTAGGAGCACCAGCAGCAGTAGGAGCACCAGCAGCAGTAGCAGCACCAGCAGCAGTAGGAGCACCAGCAGCACCAGCAATAGCAGCACCAGCACCAGCAGCACCAGCAATAGCAGCACCAGCAGCAGCAGTAGGAGCACCAGCACCAGAAGCAGGAGTAGGAGCACCAGCAGCAGCAGTAGGACCACCAGAAATAGCAGTAGGAGCACCAGCAATAGCAGCAGCAGTAGGAGCACCAGCAGCAGCAGTAGGAGCACCAGCAATAGCAGCACCAGCAGCAGCAGTAGGAGCACCAGCAGCAGCAGTAGGAGCACCATCAGCAGCAATAGGAGCACCAGCAGCAGCAGTAGGAGCACCAGCAGCAGCAGTAGGAGCACCAGCAGCAGCAATAGGAGCACCAGCAGCATCAGCATGAAGCAGTAGGAGCACCAGCAGCACCAGCAATAGCAGCACCAGTAGCAGCAGCAGCACCAGCAGCAGCAGCAGCAGCACCAGCACCAGCATGAAGCAGTAGGAGCACCAGCAGCACCAGCAATAGCAGCAGTAGGAGCACCAGCAGCAGTAGGAGCACCAGCAGCAGTAGCAATAGCAGCACCAGCACCAGCAGCACCAGCAATAGCAGCACCAGCAGCAGCAGTAGGAGCACCAGCACCAGAAGCAGGAGTAGGAGCACCAGCAGCAGCAGTAGGACCACCAGAAATAGCAGTAGGAGCACCAGCAATAGCAGCACCAGCAGCAGCAGTAGGAGCACCAGCAGCATCAGCATGAAGCAGTAGGAGCACCAGCAGCAGCAGCAGCAGCAGCAGCACCAGCATGAAGCAGTAGGAGCACCAGCAGCACCAGCAATAGCAGCACCAGCAGCACCAGCATGAAGCAGTAGGAGCACCAGCAGCACCAGCAGCAGCAGCAGCAGCAGCACCAGCATGAAGCAGTAGGAGCACCAGCAGCAGCAATAGGAGCACCAGCAGCATCAGCATGAAGCAGTAGGAGCACCAGCAGCACCAGCAGCACCAGCAGCAGCAGCAGCAGCAGCAGCAGCACCAGCATGAAGCAGTAGGAGCACCAGCAGCACCAGCAATAGCAGCACCAGCAGCAGCACCAGCAATAGCAGCACCAGCAGCACCAGCATGAAGCAGTAGGAGCACCAGCAGCAGCACCAGCAATAGCAGCAGCAGTAGGAGCACCAGTAGCACCAGCAGCAGCAGTAGGAGCACCAGCAGCACCAGCATGAAGCAGTAGGAGCACCAGCAGCACCAGCAATAGCAGCACCAGCACCAGCATGAAGCAGTAGGAGCACCAGCAGCAGCACCAGCAATAGCAGCACCAGCACGAAGGCGGCGAGACTAGAGAGGGAGGCAGAGGCGAGGAGAGCACAGGAGAGTAGGGAGAGGATGGACAGGCTGTTTTCTCTTTTTGAGAGAATGATTGAAATCATTGAAATCAGTACTTTTTCCAACTATTAACAACATACGTTAAACATACCAAGATCAACATAAACATTTAAATTTACAGTACATAAAATAAGAAAAAAATGATGTAGACTTTTATTGAGTTGAGCAGGGAGACCCTGGTGGAGCCGCTGGACCGGGATGGGCTCCACAATAGAGACCCTGGTAAGGCCTCCTGCTGGTGGGACATCATCTGGGATGCTCTCCAGAGTGTTCGAGTGGATATTTCCACTATCCACTAAGTTGTCTACCAACAGGTTTGCAGGGCTGACTCAATCGACGGCTGCAATGTCACTGAGTTTTTTTGTTTTTTTTTCAAAAAGAGTATATTTCAGAAAAAAAGTACTTTTAAAAACTACTAATACTGCATTGGGGAAAAACTACTAAAACCTTAGTTAAGCAAAATTATCTTGCATAATCTAATGTACTTAAAGTATCAAGAGTAAAACTAGAGGTATGTATTCTCCTTGTCAGGCTTTTTATGATAGTTTTGCATTTATATTATGCTACTACTGCATTTTACTTCTGAATATTTTCAAGGTTGTTACATTATATACTTTTGTGTAGTTTAATGTAAAATCATATGTGAGGGAAAAAAAGTACTTCAGTAGGTTACTTCACATTTGTACGTGAATACTTAACGAAATATGCAGTTCCGAAAATTAAAGTCACAAAAGTTAGGTCTATTGTCACAATATTAACAAATTGTTGCTAACTACAGCTGCGTCCCATGTCAAAGGGCGCATCTGAAGTGCTCGGACCGGTCTAGTCTACGGAAGATTGTTCTGTGACAGCTGCCGATAAAATACTGGACTTTTTTATATTCAATTGGGTTTTATATTCAAACAGGGCTAAACCGAAAATACATGACCTGGCAGCGCCGGGGCTGAAACATCCTCACCATGTCCTCCAGTAAAATATAAAACATAAAAATGACAATAGCCAATTCTGGCTCCATAGCTGTTTACTCAATTATATCAAATGAATTATCAGGATGGCAGCTGTCCTCTTGTACCGTTGCTTGGTGCCAGGAGCGGTGATCAGAAACACCTGGTTGCGCAATTAGGAAATCCTACGAAGGCTACATGGTGCGTCCTTCGAAGGATGCAGCCTTCACATTGGGACACAGCTAGAGACTAGACTGGGATTTTGACGATTTTTACAGGACCAGGATATTGGTATGTAACATTAAAGGGGTCATGAACTGGATTATACTTTATTATTTTATAATGTTTCCTGGGGTGCCCTTATAATGTTAGTATGATTTTTACATCAAAAATTGTCATAATTTCCGGGGGGAATGGAGCGAGGTCGATGGCTACAGGATACTACACTGGATGCGGCGCGACACTACACGACAAAACCACGACAGTAAATCAATGCCACGCTCTATTCCTGACGTAATCCGAGTTCTTGTGCTAGTTCTGTTACGAAAGACAACTGGACTTGCGATGGTCTGTCATGTCCAGTGTAGACAGCTGATCTCGTCCAGTGTAAACACAGTGTAACAGCGTCAGGAGTTCAGATTCTGTGTGCTGATATTTGTGTGCAGCCCAACTTACCCATCCTTCAAACACAATCTCTGACATTACATTCACTGTGCAAACTGTCAAAACCCATAAATGACATATTACTTAACAATTAGTTATAGTCATGTGCCTCAACAAGTAAGTCATAACATAATGATACATTTGCAAATCATTAGTTAATGATTAATTAAAGCAGACAACTGGAAGTTGAAGTACATTGCTTTGACCAACTGTGGTAATTAACACATTAATTTACACTTTTAGTTAATAAAATAAGTTATTAAGGAATTAATTCATTATGACACATTTAATTAATAACAATTCATATATTACTAAGGGCCTGTCCCAATACCTCCCCTTACCCTAGATTTCTGCCCTAACCCTTGTTTTTGCGCGTTCTCGTGTAGGGTAGGGTGTCCCAATACTCTAAAGAGCAAGGGGGAGTGCTATTCTCCCCTTAAAATCAACCCTCAAAACATAGTGCGGTCTGATGCAGGCTTAAAACGAAGTGGAAGATGAAATTACCCAGGATACCTTGCGGATTCAGCAAGCCGGTAATTTTTTTTTAAACAAGATGGCGGACACCGCTGGAAAGGAACAATTTAATTGTAATTATATTTTCGCAAATAAGCATGTTAAAATTTCTAAATATGTTGGAATATGTTAGTTTGATGCACATCCAATGGACTGTAAAGTTTTGAACACTAATGTTAGAAAATATTTCACGAAGCTATCTATCTGACGATGTTCATGATATCTGCCGAGTGCTTCGAGAGAGTCTGCCCATCAAATATAACGTTACATCTGATCTGGGTAGTTAATCTAATTTTATTTTCGATTTTGGCTTCCAAGGATTATAAAAAGAAGATGTGAGGTAAAACTATTAAAAACTAGCCGCGTTCGTCTAAGTTAGTGCTTCATCTTTTTCTTCACAGCGCACTGTCACTTCTCCCTAACGTTAAACCCAAACAGCACTGAGCACAATCAGTGATTGCTGTAAAATGCAGTGTCTGCTGATTCTAAATTGCGGGAGGTGTTTGATTGTAAAAAGAGCTATTATAAGCACAAATGCACAATGATCCGCGCAAGAGACGTACGTTGACCCTGTTCCCATGGCGGCGCGCGTTCGGAAACGGACTGCAACTAACTTAGACAAGCAAACTATACTTTGGGTTTCATGTGCGCGTCTAAACGATCAAATACAGACAAAAATATGGCTAAATGACCGGTTTGGAGATTCACTTTAACACAGTTTATGTCTTAAATGGGAGTTAGTTGTGGAATAGTTGGGAGAAAATGTGTATTATTAGATCTGCATTCGGTCTTAAAGTGGCAGCGTCTAATAAACCTGCTAATGATTACACCTTTAATGTGAATAAAACAACTAAAGGCAAAGAGAAAATTACTCCCAGCTCTTGAATTAATAACTTTAGCTTTAATGAGCATTAATCTATCTATAATTAACTATGCTGTGTTATTTTACATTTGATTACTTTATTAGATTTCTAGCATATTATTATGGATACTTATATCCTGATCATAACTGGGATAGTTATGTGCATGTATATAATTTGCATATAGTGGTGTCCCATTTCATTGGGAAAGATCTTCAACTCCACTTCCCCTCGTTGAGGGGACTTTACTTTCGAGGGCACTCAAAACCAAGTGGAAGTTTTAAGGGGGGAGAAATGGGACAGGGCCTAAATCTATTAATCATTTAGAATCTTTATTAGTTGCTGATGCAGTAATCATTAATTAATGGTTTAGTTCTTCATGAGTCAAACATTAACACATGATTATCTGTGCATTAGTTAAGCATGAATTAATGCTTATTAGTGCACCCGTATTTTAAAGTGTTACCCATAAAGGTTTCCACATTTACATATAAAGCCTTGCTTTCACCCAATGACATTTACGCTGATAAATAAATCATTTATAAATGCCTAAAAGATTATTTATGTATCTTTGCACTGTGGTCATATAATCGACTCATTCCTGTCGAGTTTCTCTTTTTTTTTTTTTTTTTACTAATCTAAGAATAATGAGGAATTTAATTACTTTGAAAAGGTATATGTGGTTAAGAGTGTATGAGCTGTGCTGAGGGCCGATCTTTGTTGAAAGTTTCAGTATTATTTCTCAGCGTGTTTGTGTTGTAAAGGATTCGAAACTCTTCGCCCGCCACCACAGAGGCTCATCAAACCCAGTCCTTCTCTGCCTCAAATTACGATCATTCTGTGTAAACCATGTGCGTTTTGAGTCTAATTTATCACGTTCTATTTGAGAGTGAAAGCTCTTGGATTGAGGCTTCGGGTTATTTTGCTTTCCAAAACCCTCTAAAAACCTTGATATCTGAACATGGTTAATCTGTTCCATGTTTTAAATAAATGTGTGAACATGCTTTAGTGAGGTATATTGTTAAACATGTTATTCTAATGATCTGATGTCATTCGGAAACTGATGGTTAAGGTGATCTTAATATATAAAGAGACACGGGGGAAATTTGCCTCTTGAACATGTTCTCTCTCACTCAGTCAGTTTCGATGGGGAAAATCTTTAACATTTTCAGCAGCAACATGATGACGAGATCTCCAGAACAAAAAAGGCTATTTCACAATTTTGAGGCGTTCTTCAACCTCTTTGCCTGATTTGCTAAATGGGATTTGCTGGGAGATTCCCAGAGAAACACTGAGAGATATCGTCTGCATGAATTAAAGCTGATTGTTGTAAACTAGCAGTTATTTAATGTTTCATTTGTGTGAATTTGAAGTTGCTTTATTTTGACATATGCAGAGCTAATATCAGACAGTCCGGTATAAAGAGACGAGACGGACTGACAGATCAAATAAATACATGATTGATAGCCTATGATTTGTCTGATTTCTTCAAGCAGTCGTACAGTATTACCGCTGTCTGAAAGTGAGTTTTGAGCTCAAAATGATTTTAAAAGTCTTTAATGCTGTTTTATTTAATGGATGTCAATGGAGAAAAAGCTTCACTACACTGAATAAACCGCCTTTGTGAAGAAATAGCTTATCATTTAATGAATTGACTTTCTGTCCACTAATCTTCAACATGTTTTACGCTAAACAATACTTTTGTTGGGAACGATATGTAGATTTTACGATAATAAATTATATTTTATAAGAGAAGGCAGAGGAGGGAATGTCGCGACAGATAGGACTCATTTACGGCATTACCATAGTATTATAGTACTATTGAGTGAATAAAGTTTTCTTTCTTTGACTTTCAGGTTTTACCAGTTATGCTAAGACTTGAATACCTGCATGTATGCATATGACCCTGATATTATGCATTTTAATAAATAAAGACAAAAATTAATAATTTAATTATAAATATTGTGTTATATTGAATGTTGTTTAATGAAGTGTTCTTTCTATCGATGCCAGGTTATTGTATTGTAATGATTTATGACTGTTGTGTGCCAAATGATGATGATATAGTGCTTTTTAATGAATGATTAATTAAAAAATAATTAATTAAAGCCAAAGAATACTAGTTCACCCAAATGAAAATTCTGTCATCATTTACTCACCCTCAAGTTGTTCCAAACCTGTATGAATGTCTTTCTTCTTCTGAACAGAAAATATGATATTTTGAAGAATGTCTGTAACCAAACAGTGGATGAACCCCGTTGACTTCCATAGTATTATTTCACCAAATATAATAATAATAATAATAATAATACATTTATTTTTTATAGGGCTTTTCATGACACTCAAAGACGCTTTACAGTTAATTGGTTTACATTGAAAGAAAAACTAAAACAGTAAACAAACAAGGTATATAGACAGGGTTACATGGATAACAAAAATATAAGAAGGACCAAGGACAAGCAGAAGCAAAGCAAGAGAGGAGACGATGTAAGGGATGAAGATGAAGAACTAGAAATTCTAGAAATGTTCTAGAAATATAGAACATTTATTCACAAGGGTTAGAAAATGTAACTTTTTTTTTAAATATACACACACACACACACACACACACACACACACACACACACACACACACACACACACACACACACACACACATATATATATATATATATATATATATATATAAAATGTTGCTGGCACTGACGTCACTGCAATTACACGATAGGTTGAGGTGCCTCACGTGATCCAAGTTAGCCGTTACGCTTTCTCCAATGGTAAGAGATTCAGACCCTCTCGATCTTCCTAATAAAACAATCTCTGAATCGGTTTCTCACCACACCTGTCCTGGTCGAGTCTCCTCTAGAGACAGAAAAAACTGTCGCTCCATTTCTATAAGGACACGTTGACTTCAGAGGGAAAAACAGAAGTCAGTTAGACAGACAGCAGAACACTGATGGACATTAATAACGCATTAAGAACACATATGGACAGTAACAGGTTCAGAAACACTTTGACCTTCTGGCGTCATCTCGCGGCTGCACATCATGAAGCCAAAATGTAACGGAAATATCACAACATACCCGAGGAGCTTTCAGTGCTTGCGTCTGAAATATAAATAGCAAAAATGTTTTACAAGGTTTCGTTTAAACACATTTTCTTTATTGACACAGCGATATTTTGGAATAGTATTCTTCACTTTTGTCTAAGCGATGCGCTTCAAGGTAAGAACAGCAGAGTTCATTGTTTTACTTTTGATACCATATTTTCGACTATCTTTTAAAACAGTCTTTTATGAACTTGTTTTTAGACTCCCGTAAGGGTGAACACTTCAGTCAATCTGTATTTATAGCTCTATTATACACAAACTAAATTGACCCGGAGTGCTTTAAAGTAAGAACTATAGTAGGCTAAGTAAGGGAAAGAAAATGCATCCATATTCAAGCTCGATCTCATCTCACAAAGTGGACGAGGGAACGATACTAAGAAATCACGGCAGGAAGTGCCAAGTTGTTCTGTGTTTTGTGCCAGTAAAGTATTTATAGAGCTACAATACAAGCTTTTATAAATGTGGGTTAATGTTAATTTAAATGTAGGCTATTGTTGTTTGTTTATTAAGGGGAGACACCCCAGGTGAATAGAAAAAAAGAAAAAAAAAAAAGAAAAAAAAGAAAAAAAAAACTAATAGATATCAGCATGAAACTTCCCCAGTTGATTACTGACATTAAGACAAATATATTTTGCATTACAAGTTTTTAGAATAGGCTATTTATGTTTAAATATGCAAATAAGGTATTATCTAAAGATTTGTATTGTCAAAATTCAAACTTTTTTAGTGGAAACAACTATTTACAGACAAAATATCTTATCAAATCATTAGCAATCAACACCTAAAACACGTCAAAACTTATATAACATAGCATTTAACATAGCCTTCAACTGAACAGATCCCCAGTGAAAAACAGTAAAAAAAAAATGCATCTGAACGAATCACGTTGTCAGAAATTGACATCAGCCAATGAGATTTCGCTTTTAGAGTTAAATGCCCCATTGTACTTTAACCAGCCAATGAGATTTCGCTTTTAAAGTTAAATGCCCCATTGTACTTTAACGATTGGTTGCTGATAAAAAGGAAATGACCATATTTGGATCCGACAGCATTGTGTACAGGAGAGAGAGAGAGAGAGAGAGAGAGAGAGAGAGAGAGAGAGAGAGAGAGAGAGAGCTTTCCAGTGGTGTGATGTGGGTGCAGAGACAGCGAGCGCGGAGCCGCGGGATGATTTACAACGCCAACTTTTGTTGAATTTAGGAGAAATCTACAGACGCAAATAGACAAAGTGTAGTAAAATAAAGACCTAAATGTGTATTTCGGACTTTTTTTCACCACAAGTCTGAAAGAAGACATGTTATTGAAGACAAAAAGGCCAAAATCTCAAAATTGAAAAAAAAAAAAAAAAAAAACGATGTTTTTGCCTGCCGTGTCTCCCCTTAAAAAAAAAGTTTGTTAAACAAATTAAAATATTAACTGAAATGTAATATAATAACATTTTCTTTACAAGTTTTTAAATACCTTTTTGAAGACCTGTAGAAATTAAAAACATTTGTATTCAAAATAATGTGCAAAGCGAATTTGTTTTATGCTCACTAATGGGGATGTTAGCCTAATACAAAAGCGAAACTAACAGACAGAAACAGAAACTGACAAAGACCCTCGTTTTACGGTGTGAAGTCGAGTCCCGCTTTGCCTTGTGGTATCTGATTCTGAGCACAATAATTGGGCGTAGGCCTGTATAGAAAATAAACGGAAAGTAAATGCGTTGTTTCCCAGAGTGCCTGCGATTAACAGTCTTTAAAGAGCATACATGTTTAAGACTTGTAGCTTATAGCTCGAGAAGGCAAAATATGGGTTCTGAAAGAATTCTGTATTAAAGATCACGCAGTAATTATAGGCAGGCATATATATATAATTACTGCGTGATCTTTAATACAGAATTCTTAATACAGAATATACTTTTATATACTTTTTTTAATTATTATTTATTTATTTATTTATTTATTTTTTGCATAGACGTACAGGATCTTTCTTTTGACTGTTTTTTTTTGTGTTCATGTTATGCTTCACAAGCATAAAAACAAATAATGAGAATAATTTCACAATATCAATATAAAATATTCAGTAACAACTAGGCTATAAAAGGTTCAAAATGTAAAATAAAGAAATTGGCAATGCAGTTTCACCATAATATCAATATAAAAATACTAAAAAACAACTATAAGAGAATCAGAAGATAAAATAAAAACATAAGACAGATTTACACACAACTTAACACAATATTGTTTTATTGATAAACAACTTTAAAAAGATATATCTTAACTCGCCTTTCTAAAAAAAAATTCAAAATATTTGTCTTGTCTGGACTTGTTAAATGGCATTCTTCTGTTGTGTGTGTGTGAGTGTGTGTGTTTTCATTGTTGTATTTCATATATTCCTCAGATAAATACTTCCTCCATTACAAGTTTACAGCCCTGACCAGATCAGACTCATTCCCAGAGTTCAGTGCTGTGTGTGTTTATGATGACAGAGGGATCAAACACTTCAGTAATGAAGAACGAGTCTGGATTCTGACTGATAAAGACTGGACTGAAGCTCCTGAAGATCCTCCTGATTCTAGAGACTGGTTCATACATCAGATCAGGACTCTGTCAAACTGCACAGACTCACAGTGTTCTGGTGAGATTCATGCTTTACTCTTATTAATTATCATGTCATGATATCATGTTAATTATATAATAATATATTTTATATTGTAATCCGTATTTTAACACTGAATCTCAATGTACACTGTAAAAATGCTATGAATTTACAGGATTAAAGAGTATTTTACAACAAATTACTGTAGGAAATGTATCGTTAACACTGTAATTGCTTTGAAGTCACCATTATTGTAATTGTTGTCCGTATGCTTGAGATCTTGGACCTTTTATATTCTTTATATAATTTGTAGACTCGGTGTTAGTCGCACCGGTGTTGTACTGAAATCTCACTTCCCTGCTCCTGATTGGTTCATTCGGAGTGGAGGCTGCTATTTGAGTAATCCATACAGTATCTCTAAAGTATCTCTGTTCTGTGATTGTAGATCATGTTCTTCAGAGAATAACTGGCTGTGAACTGGAGAAACTTCCTGATGGATCAGTGAATCTGACTGTCTTTGATGAATATGGATTTGATGGAGAGGATTTTATATCCTTTAATTCTGACACTGTGCAGTGGATTGATAAAAAACCCAAAGCCAAAGAAACCAAAGAGAAATGGGATCGTCAAACTGGACGAAACCAGTTCCTCAAACATTACCTCAAGAAGTGTGTGAACCTGATCTCAACGTTTAACAACGCAAATAAGAGTAAGTTCTGATTAGATCATTTTAATTGTCTTCTGTCTTTGTGTGTGTGTCCTGGTAAACCCTACATTATGAGGACAAAATGTCCCCAAAAAGATGGCAATATCCAAAATCCTTGTGGGGAAATTCTTTTGGTCCCCATGAAGAAAAAAGCTTTTAAACCATACTAACTGTGTGTTCACACCGCCGCCGGCGAGAGCGTCAATGTGGCTGGAAGTCATTCATTTTCAATGAGAGCCGGTGGTGAGCTCCGGTGAGGGCGGCACGGCACGTCTTGGACGGTGAGAGCGGCGAGGAGAGTTAAAGTCAGATCAACTTTATATGACGCAGTTCGGCGGCAACCAGTCGGAATGTAGAAGTCCTCCACTTGAGAGGAGTCCAGAGAATACAGTCAAGTAAATTTTGGTTCCAACCACATTAGTTCCCAAGCAAAATAGAGGAGAGGTTGATCATGTGAATTTGATAAGAAAAACACGCGCAACACTGTTTATGGGAGACATTTTTGCGCTAGAACTCTTGTTTTTCAGCGGGAATGCAAATTAGATTAGCACTTAACCATGACCACAAAAGCCACACCACACAAATGGCTTTTAATTGGTTTGTTTCGTAAGCAAACATGTCACTATAATTGTTAAGTTCTTTCCATCGATCAATTTCTTACTTTTAAATTTAAAAGATTCCATGAGGTTAACTTATACCAGAGAATGTCTAATAGGAAGAGAATTGGCACTCTCTGGTTACTTCCGGTTTCTGGACTGGCTGCAGTAACAAGTCTCTGTCCATGCGGGGGTGCTCGCAGGCGAGTGCAGAATGAATGGAGGTCTATGGCGCTATATCCATCAAAATCCACTTTTCTCAGGATATAATTTTTTGTCTAGTAATTTGAATGTTGTATTCGAAAGGAGATGCAAAGAAATTATACATTGCTGGGTGTTAGATTTTTTAGAGTCACTTATTTGCTTTAAAAAGTATTTTAAAGTGTCAATGACGTCATACACATCGTACGACCAGAGATACTGCTTAACGGCAATCCTTCAGTCACTCTGGTGCGTTCGTGCTCTGCACTTTATTTTCTCTCGAGGCATCGACAACACAGCTGACACAGGTAACTACACAACACAGCTGACACAGGTAAACACACAACACAGCTGACACAGGTAAACACACAACACAGCTGACACAGGTAAATACACAACACAGCTGACACAGGTAAATACACGTGCTAGAAGAGTTTTTGTTTTGTTTGTTTCTGGTCCCGCTTCGGATGACACGATGCCATCAAGCGGCATCTCTGGTCGTAATCAGTCCTTCACTGACCTATCAGCGTTCATTAGCAGAATGCTAGCGTGTTATGGGCAACAACAACTCAACTTGTAAGAAATCGAAAGGACATAAGTACTATTTCATAAAATTTTCGACATATAACCCATGTTGAACTTGCAAAACCTACAATCAAATCTGAGATTTCTCAACGGCAATCGGGTGAAAGAGACAAATTTAGCCATATAGCCCCATTGACTCCCATTCAGTCTGCACTCGCCCGCGATCACCTCCAGTGGAATTCTAATGGAACTGCAACCAACCATCTATACAATGGGGCTAATAGGAAGTGCCAAGGCTCTCCGTAGACGGGCTCTGCTTATACCCTACTTGGTCAGTCTACACAAATAACGATCAACATGCTTGTTTGCTTTGCGGCCCGTCTAAATAAAGTTAAAAAAAATATCAAGCATTCGATCTACGTCAGAGCATCAGAGCGTCCACGAATCTTTCTACGGCGTCATTGGCAGGGCGGCGAGAGCTAATTTTGCTGCTCTCGCCGGTGGCGGTGTGAACGCACAGTAAGTGATGTTTTTGGAAAATGCAGAACGTTTTGTGTGATGGGTAGGGTTACTGTAATGCGATAGAATATACAGTTTGTACAATATAAAATAATTATGTATCTGGAAAATCCCCATAAAACATGAAAACACAACGTGTGTGTGTGTGTGTGTGTGTGTGTGTGTGTGTGTGAGAGTGTGTGTGTGAGAGAGAGAGAGAGAGAGAGAGAGAGAGAGAGAGCGCAAAAGTTCAGGAGGTTGTTTATAATTCATAATTTAGTGAAAAATAAATACAAAAAAGTAATGAGGCTGAGGCCGGGGCCCTCTCTCCTCAGCGCAAAACTTAAATGAGCGAGTGCTACACACTTCCGGGTCATGTTTCACGATGCTAATCTCGCTCACCAATGTCCATTGGCTTGTTCTCTTTCATCATCTCGTGTTCGAGATCCACCTATGGGAAGGGCATCCGTACTTGACCTCTGCAGAAGCATCCATTTGCACCAAGTCTGGCTAGACAGACAGAAGCGCGCAGCCAATGCCAGGTAAGGCCTTCACATTTGTGCCAATGCACATTTGCGCGCCTTCAGGAGGACATATCGCCTGATTAGCCTCCGCCAAACGTGACAGTCGTTTATTAAGCCTGATTATCTGTGTTCTGCATCCGGAGCCGCCCGTGCTCTTGCTTTTCTCACCTGCTCCCCCTTCCAGGGCTGCCCGCCACGGATTTTTCTGAGTGTTTCACTGGTATGTCGCTGTCTAAATCTGCCGCTTCTGCAGGGAACAGCCCATCACGGGCCTTGCCAGCCGCGTGCGGTGCGCTGATCGCCGATAAGGACCTTCACTCCTTCTTCGTGGTCTGCTTGGGCCTCAGACATGCTCAAGAAGCCTTGGAGAACCCGGAGAACTGCAGTCAGTGCCTTATGCTGCCCAAGAAGCTTTTGCGACGCCGTCTTAAAGTCTAATACTGCGTTCCCCGAAAAGGACATCTTCGCGGGCAACCTACCACTCGTCGACGAACCGGCCGGTTCTGGCGATGAGGATGACGTGGCACTTCTTGGGGTCTCAGAGGACGAGGAGGCTATCCCGCCCTCTGGCGTTCCCCAGGCTTATGCCCCCGCGGCCTTGCCTCAGTCTGTCCTCCCGGAAGCGTGTGAGCGACCGGCCGCTCACCTCAACATTGAGTGGCCGGCTCCACAGAGCGCCACTGACCAGGAAAGGGACATTTACGAAGGGACCGCCTCCCGGTCCGAGGAAACAACTCTTCCCCGTCCTTCCAGCGTGCGCGAAGCAGATGAGGCACAACTGGAGCGACCCGCTCGATCTCAAGCACGGTCTTACGGGCCTTGAGGTGAAGGATATGGTGGCTCTTGGCATGGGTGACCATGTGCTTTTCCTGGGCTTGGAGTTGAACTCAGTCTCTCTCAAGAGCGTGTTCTCTCTCTAATGAACTGTCTGTCGCAGTTCAGAGAGGGGGCGAAAGTACAATATCAGACTGCAAGGTCTTTTGGCTTCATCATAAGATTAGGTTTTGCCGCTAGGACTCCTGAGAATGAGAGCGTTCATGAAATGGGTTTTGTCACTACATTTCAGCCCGATACACGATCTTTGCCGCTCTGCAACAGTGATGCATGCCTGCTCAACAGCTTTTTGCGCCACTGGAAGAGCGCAGACTTTTACACACAGGGAACCCCTCTGGGGACGGTTATGATAGGGAAATTTGTGACGACAGATGCATCCTGAACAGGCTGGGGTGCCACCCAGGAGGGAATAACGGTGAACGGTTTGTGGCCGAGCAGACTATGTTCAGCGCACATAAAATATTTAGAGCTTATGACCATATGGAAAGCTCTGAATCATTTTCCGCCTCGCCTGCAGGGACATCATGTTCTCATATGCTTCGACAATACAACGGCAGTGACTTACATCAACCGCCAGGGCGGCGTGTGCTCGTCGAAACTTCACACTCTGGCTTACAAGCTTTTGGTGTAGAGCAGATGGGTTTTCCCGTCGTTACACATGACTCATGTTCCAGCCATTCTGAACAGAGGCGTGGACCTTCTACCGAGGGGAAACCCAATCTACGGACATTGGCGCCTTCACCCTCAGATACTGGAAATGTTATGGATGAGATTTGGACAGGCAACCGTAGATCTATTCGCCTCGTGCAAAAACTACCATTGTCCTATGTTCTTTTCGCTAAAGGACGTGGATGCTTTCCCTCTGGACAATAAAAGTATCTACCCTCAGGCCCAAAGTGCTGCTGTATGCTTTTCCTCCCCTGTGCCTGATAATTCCCACACTGGCCAGGGTGAGAGAGCAGGGCCTGCCTCTCGAAGCGGTGGTGCTCGCCTCAGCCCCTTGTATGGTGGTAGCGCCCAGCAATGTCCTCTCAGCCTGTCATGTCACGGTCAAAGGAACCGTAGATGAGCACTGTACCTGTCCTGTTAATGAACTCTACCTGTTTCTTGATGCTACCACTGTAGAACCTCCAGAGGTGGCGGCATCTGCTGCAGAACCTTCAGAGGTGTCAGTGGTAACTGTTTATGAATCCTCATCCTGCCCTGTCACGGCTATGGAGGCCGTCTGTAAATCCTCGTCCTGCCCTGTAACGGCTATGGAGGCCGTCTGTAAATCCTCGTCCTGCCCTGTAACGGCTATGGAGGCCGTCTGTAAATCCTGATCCTGCCCTGTCACGGCTATGGAGGCCGTCTGTAAATCCTCGTCCTGCCCTGTAACGGCTATGGAGGCCGTCTGTAAATCCTCATCCTGCCCTGTCACGGCTATGGAGGCCGTCTGTAAATCCTCGTCCTGCCCTGTAACGGCTATGGAGGCCGTCTGTAAATCCTCGTCCTGCTCTGTCACGGCTATGGAGGCCGTCTGTAAATCCTTGTCTTGCCCTGTTACGGACCCAGAGACTGTTCACGTCACGTCTGCCGACCCAGAGACTGTTCACGTCACGTCTGCCGACCCAGAGACTGTTCACGTCATGTCTGCCGACCCAGAGAAAGTTCCGTCACGTCAGCCGAGCCAGTGTCTCCGGACAAGATGGCCGCCGCCACGTCGCCTGAGCCGGTGTCTGTTCCTGTTCCTGAGCCGGTGTCTGTTACGGACCCAGAGACTGTTTCTGAGCCGGTGTCTGTTCCTGTTCCTGAGCCGGTGTCTGTTCCTGAGCCAGTGTCTGTTCCTGTTCCTGAGCTGGTGTCTGCTCCTGTTCCTGAGCTATGTCACGAATCTGGTCCATGCACTTCCGGTTGGTCACCACCAGAGGTCCCCCACTCACAGCATGGACTCTTGCACTTCACTACAATCCCCATCATTCATTGCATTGATGACACACACAGCTGATTCCACTAATCACTCTCACACCTGAGAACTATCACACACTATCTCACACACTTTATAAGCCTTGGACTTTCTCTCCCTGTGGCCGAGTATTGAATTGTGTTTAGCATTCCCCTACTGTTAGCTTCTCTACAGAGCCCTTCCAGTGATCTTAGTCTTACCTTGTCCTTTGTGTTTTCTTGTGTTATGATTCATGCCTGTGTTTCCTGGATTAATTCTTAGCCTAGCCCTTTGGACTCTGTTTGCACCTTGTTTGGATCATTGCTGTTTACCTGGATTACCTCTTGCCCCTGTTGAATATTTCGTTTTGCCGTTCGTCTACCCACGCTTGCCTTAAGGATTACTCTGTGTCATGCCTCTGCCATACCTGTTTGCTGTTTATTGACCCTGCCTGTATGATGACCATGGTTTGGAATAAAGCCTTGCATTTGGATCCGCACGTCTCACGTCTTGTTCGCCCCCTTACAATGATAATGATAATGATAATGAAATCTATTAAAATTATATTTTAAAGGAATATCACACAAGTTTTCATACATGTTTTAATTTAAACAGTAAACTTTCCAAAACAATAACAATTTTTTTTTTCAAAAACACCATTTCTAAAAGCAAATTAGTATTTGTGCCTATGTTTTAATTATTATTATTATTATTATTTATTTATTATTATTATTTGAAAATTAACAATATACTCACTACAAAAAACTAGACTACACCACTGGTTGGCAGCTCTGCCGCATTCTGAAAACAGGTCGTTGGGAGACACTGCTTGTAACGGTCACCAGCTGGAGTGCCTTTGAAAGCCACCAGAGGGCACTCCACACCAGACTATCATATTCACTCACAGACTACATTTCCCATCCTGCATCTACCTTGACTGATTACGCCATACACCTACACTGCATTACACACCTGCACCTCATGATCAAACACCTATTTAAGCCACACTCAAACAACACTCGGAGCGAAGTCTTGTTTTACTGTTGTGAACTTTACTGAGCGTTTATTCCCGTGGACTGTCTGGTTGTTTTTGACCTTGCCCGTTTCTGGATTTCTCCCTGTCTGCTGCCTGCCTGTGTTACCACTAGTGATGGCAAAGTGAGGCCTCCTGAACCACTGAAACCTTGCAGCCCATTGCTTCAGCCAAAGGTTCATTACTCGAAGCTTCATTCAGCATTGCTCACTAGTGACACCTAGCTACTGTGCAAAGAAATAGCAGACAAATTAATTCATTCTGAAAAAAAATTGTATTAAATTTTTTTTTATTCTATAAAAATATTTTTATAAATACAAATATTTATTTATTTATTTTGTACTCACTGTTAATGTCTGTAACCTTTCATTTGCAATAATAAAAAGACATGAGCAGACATTTGTCCATTACCTGTGTATAATATAAAATATGTATCTTTCTCTGTCTGAATTTACTTGTGCAGAGTCACACACAGTTAATTAATTATTCATAAATTGTTTGGATAGTGACAGTATGAACAGCAACAGTGACACTGTGTTGAGTGCAGTGCTTATGTTGGAGGGAGTGTAATAAAGTAAACTGCAACAGAATAGTCTGGAAGGAAGGATTACAATCGATTTTTATTGAGAAACAGAATTATTTCAAGTGTGTTGGGGTTTAGACGATTCCTCTTCTCGGACAAAATCTCTCCAGCCTTGGAAAAGATCCTTTCACAAGGAACAGAGGATGCAGGGGAACATGCCAGTGCCAGCTGGTATAAATGAGGATACTGATGCTTCTGTTGAGCCCAGACAGGGGAGGATTTCCTCTTCCTTGCTGGATCCATTACCAGGAAAAAGGAAGAGGTCACAAAAGCAAACAAATCCAAAAGGGCAATCCAAATCAACAAGCAGTCCAGTCCAGATCCAAAAATCCAGAGCAATCCAAATAATCTTATCTAATTAATATAACAAGACTATAATATAGCTACTATAATTAATAATAACAATATACTATATTCTAACCTGATAATGTAATAATATACAGCCCTAACACATAGGCTATATGACACAATAACGACAATGACAATGATAGTTATCTAACTCTCTGACTCTCTGACACTACAACTGCTTCTACTACTCCTGACAACACTCACAAGGTGGCGCGAGTTTCGAACTGCCTTTATCCGGAAGCGACACTCGGACCGAACCGATGACGTATCCACACAAACCGAGGCCTCGTTTGTCATTAGTCACGTGATTTTCACGTTAACAACACAAGCCTCGAATCGCGGCTTCATCTGGCACGCCCGATGCCTCGGTTCAAATGTCACATCACTAGTTACCACTGCCTTGATCTCTTGTCTCTGATTGTTTGCTGCCTGCCTTGACCTTTTGCCTGGTATTACTTCGATTTAGCCCTGTCTTCACTGCTGTATCTGCTGGTTCTGACCATTGCCTGTTTGATTACTCTGATCAATAAATCACACTGCATATGGATCTCTCTGACTCGGATGCTTCGTAACACTGCTTATGATTTATGGGGATTAATAAAAAAGGAGTGAGTGGATTTTTATCACTATTGGGTGGTTGTGTACACACACTTCCAACACACATTTATGTCCAAACAGCATGCAAAAGTGAATTTTGCATAATAGGTCCCCTTTAATAATATTGATTTGAATTAAGTAATATTTTTGTTTCTTGAAACAGATCAGTTTAATTCAACATTCTCAAATATTTTTATAGAAATTTCACAAATATATTAAGTGTATTATAAATAAATAATTGGTTAGTCAAATACTAAATTATTTTATTGAAAAAAAAACTTAAATATATCTGTAAATTTTAGATAATATTAACTGTTGGATTTTTACTCAATTATTTTGGTATGTTTAACTCAAACAATCAAGTAAATGATATTCAGAGATTTTATTAAGTTAATAAAGTTAAACATTTCTGTAATATTTACTAAGCCACATAGTTATTTTTTAGAGTGTACCCTTATGTGGAACACAAAAGATGAATTTATAATGATGAATTTTATTGATAAAATGAAGAATGCAATTTCTTTTCACCACACAGAAACCATCGAGACAGAATCAATATCATTATGATTTTATTCTTCTTTCTACTCCAGGTTCTCCAGATGTTCATGTCTCTGTGAGTAAAGCTCCTGATGATGAAAGTAAACTGGTTCTGAGCTGTCTGGCCACTGGTTTCTACCCCAGAGATGTTCAGATGAACATTAGATTGTACAGAATGAATCTTGAGGATCAAACATCTTCTGGAATCAGACCAAATGATGATGAAACCTTTCAGATGAGAATCAGTGTGAAGATCGACAGAAACCATGAAGGATCTTACGACTGTCTGGTCACTCACAGCAGTCTGACAGAACCAGTTACAGTAGACTGGGGTAAATATGATCATAAATACAGTCACTCGCAAGGAGAACATGATAATGCTGGAATAGATTAAAGTTGCCACCGTCAAACAATTACAGTGTCTCAACTCAGTTTAATAGTTTATGATGGTGATATAAAACATTTATTTAAAAATAATTACAAAGAGTTTGTTTTTATTTATTTTATGTAATTTTTTTCACTCTGCAGATGGAAAATGTTCCAACTGTTATCCAGAATCTCGATGGTTTGTTATAGCAGGAGGAATAGCAGGAGGAATAGGAGGAGTAATAGCAGGAGGAATAGGAGGAGTAATAGCAGGAGAAATAGCAGGAGGAATAATAGCAGGAGGAATAATAGCAGTAATAGCAGGAGGAATAGCAGGAGGAATAATAGCAGGAGGAATAATAGCAGTAATAGCAGGAGGAATAGCAGGAGGAATAGCAGGAGGAATAGCAGGAGGAGTAATAGCAGGAGGAATAGGGGGAGGAATAGCAGGAGGAATAGCAGGAGTAATAATACCAGTAATAGCAGGAGGAATAGCAGGAGGAATAGCAGGAATAATATCAGCAGGAATAGCAGAACGAAAAGGAGGAGTAATAGCAGGAGGAGTAATAGCAGGAGGAATAGGGGGAGGAATAGCAGGAGGAATAGCAGGAGTAATAATACCAGTAATAGCAGGAGGAATAGGAGGAGGAATAGCAGGAGGAATAGCAGGAGTAATATTAGGAGGAATAGGAGTAATAGCAGCAGGAATAGCAGGAGGAATAGCAGGAGGAATATTAGGAGGAATAGGAGTAATAGCAGCAGGAATAGGAGGAGGAAAAGCAGGAGGAATAGCAGGATGAATAAAAGAAGAGAGAGGTCAAATGGTGAGTTATAAATATCCAGCATGATCAAAGTTTTATTTTATTTTAAATTTCCTTTGTTTAAAGACATTTTTAAAATGTATGAACTAGAAATGAAAAGTTTGCAAGTATACAATAGTGTAAATATGTGAATGGTGATAGAGATTTTGATCATTTTGAAATGTGAAGTATGAATAAATGTAAACATATTTATATGTTTACAAGAACATAATATCTATTTTATTCTGTATCTTATAGGTAAGGTGAAAAAGTATTTGGATTAGAGAGAGATGACCAGTCTAGCTAATGGGATTCAATCATGAGCTCAATACTGATGGATCTACGACTGGGACGTGAACGGGTTCACAGGCATTAATGAAATGTTTTTATTATTTTTTTTGTTCATTTTGAATGGACCCTGTATTATACTTTTCCAGTTCTTTTCTGCAAAAAGTGCATTTTGTTTTCTGTTCTTGATTTAAAAAAAAAAAAAAAAAAAAAGCATTTTCCAATTTGCGTCAACTCTGCTTTATTAACAATACATTTTGACAGTTATTGTTTATGATGTTCTTTATGCTCGAAATATGAGATAGAAATATGAAATAGAAATAGAAATATGATGCAGCTTTTCACATTTGAGAGTCTCTTGAAACATTTCAAAGGGTCGAGAACCCGTAATATGTTACATGAAATTCAGTTACATTTAATACATCATAATTAGTATTACATTTAATACTGTCGGGTGAAACATGCAATTGATACTGTTATGATTAATGCCTCATATAAACAGGCTTATATTAACTATAATCGTAACTTTGTGTAAGGAAAAGTGTTTTACATTAACCATGTATTATCTTATAAGAGAAAAGTGTTGTAAATGGAAAACACTGTAAATAGGTTTTTATAAGAAACCTTTATGTAAAAGAAAACACTGTAAAGAGGTTTTTATAAGAAACCTTTATGTAAAGGAAAACACTGTAAAGAGGTTTTATAAGAAACCTTTATGTAAAAGAAAACACTGTAAATAGGTTTTTATAAGAAACCTTTATGTAAAAGAAAACACTGTAAAGAGGTTTTTATAAGAAACTGTCATGATTCTGCCTTCTAGTCTTTGATTTTCCCTGGTCTTGAGGCAGGATCATGACAGGCCCATGTTTTATGTGCACACACATGGCCTTTTGCTAGGCCATGTGCTTGTGTTGTCTCGTCATCTAGCCCCGCCCTCCTTGTTATCCTTGTTTAGTCATTATTGTTTCCCCATTATCACCTGTTGCTTGTCATTAGTTTCTCTCTATTTAATCCCCTCATGTTTTCTGTCCTGTGTCGGTACATTGTCTAACTTTGCGTGTTATTCATTGTGAAACCTTGTGAGTATCCTGTCAAGTAGTGGTGGGCAGATCGAGACTTCGTGAAGCAATGAAACAGTTGAACCAAATGTGCCATATTGTTTCGAGGCTTCGAATCAATCCGACACCCGTCTCAACGGTGACACCTAGTGGTCACTTGCAGGTGTTGATCTGAAACAACCTTGACAAGCCATTAAGAAAATTAGTTTTTTTTTTATTATTGTATTTTTCTAATATGTGAAGCTTGTAACCTATAGGCTCCTCACTGTGCATAATGTTATTTTGGTCCTACAAAATGAATATTAATCAAATAAATCAAGCCACAATGTCTCACTTATTTAGAGATTTTTATTCAAAAATATTAATTTCTCTGCTGTGGAAGGACTTAGCTTAGGCCTACTTCTTTTTTTTTACAGATAATTTCTCCAGCCTTTGAAAAAATCCTCTCACAAGGGACACTTGTTGCTGGCATGCAAATATATATTTTTAGCTAGGACATACAAATGAGGAAAGATTACTGCTTTCTCTTTCCAGTAAGTTAGTGGATCATGAGTTCTGGGCAAATACGCATCGTTGATGTATTTTTTCACTTCCACTGTGGCATCAGCTGTAGCATTGTGTGTCTCATATGTAGACCTATAAAATGTATATTCACACAATATTATATTATATTATATTATATTATATTATATTATATTATATTATATTATATTATATTCACATTGAAGCTATTTTTAACATGATTGGCAGTTGTGATTGGGACATTAGGTTGTAGGGCATAGGGCTATGGACTTTCTAAACAGTGTCCCAAAAGTTTGTAATTATATTTCTATTATAATTATATTTCAAACAATGCATACCTTGCTTAGATGGCCCAGCAGTGTCAGTAGCAGGCCGAGGTACAGGGGGAATGCCATCCTCTGCACCCTGCAAAATGCAGGATGAGTGCTCCTCAAATGGCGCATCATGGATGATGTATTGTTGCAGTAGGCTAGCTGCCGATCACAATACACACATCTCACTTTATTTGGGGTTTCTAAACGGAAATGCTCCCACACCACAGATGTACGGCATCTCTTCTGGGGAGCCTCCATTTTATCTATCTATCCAAATCTATCTATGTATCTAGATATGTACCTAGATATGTATCTAGATATAATCTATATATGTATCTATCTTTAATCTATCTATGTATTTATCTATAATCTATCTATATATGTATCTATCTATTAATCTAGCTGTCTATATATATTTATATCTATGTATCTATTAATTTGTCACTATATGTATACTCTGTCTGTCTCTAGCCTATCAGTCAATGTGTTGTGTAAATTTAAATGTAAGCCTAAATAGCCTATAATTAATCAAATCGCACTATGTCAATATATCATCAAAAATCCGCTATCTCAAAATCAAACTCCTCTCACAAAAACCCACAAGGTTAATATGAGTTGATTTCACTTTTATACAGATGTGCGATTGTGTGGTCTGTTCCCGACCGTGTCAATCAAACGCTGATTCGGCGGACCACACCTGATGAAACACTTAGTGAAACACTTCGAGGCTTCGTTTGGCCATAGTCACGTGACATGGGTGTTTTGAATCACGCTTCGGATCAGTGTTTCGAAACATCTGCGCTTCGGGATCTCGCAAAGCTTCGGAACGACTGTTTCGCGTCAGCCATCCCTACTGTCAAGAATATTGTCTAAAGAAAGTTCTGTTTTTTGCTGTTAGTTTATAGTCTAGTTAATTGTCAGAGTCATAATCTAGTTTAGTCACCTGTAATCCTGTCTTGTTTTGTTTTGCCTCCTAGTGGGCTTTGTTTTTCCTGTTATTTGTACAATAAACTGTGTTGCTGTGACTACTGTCTGCAATTGGGTTCATCTCCACACATCCACATAACAGAAACATCATAATGAATTTGGTTTATTAAAAAAAGACACTGAGACCTATTTTTATAAAAGTGTATTAAGAAAATGATAAAAAGACACTGTAAGCCATTTGTGGAAAAATAATTTATTAAGATAATACAATAATTAAATGACTGAAATGTATCCTGTGTTTTAAGCATTTATTAAATGAAGAAATATAGATAGTATAGATAGAAATAATACTGTGTAGTAGAAAGCATTCATTGAAGTAGAAATGCAAGTATTACCTGGTTGTTGTGTTCTAGACCAAGAGGAGAAGGGGACTGAGCATCCGAGCTCGCAAGAGGAAGACAAAGAAACACAAGGCTTCTTATAGGAAAGATGTAAAAGGACTGAAGGGATTGGATAAATTGTCTATATGCGATTGAATATGTAATGAAGGGGTGTGATATGAAATGTATTATAAAAAGTACAGTGATACATGATACAGACGAGCAGACGCTGTTGAAAGACCAGTACAGCCTCTCCCTTGTTTGATGGTCCAAGCCTGACACCTGCTGTTGAAGCTTGTGAACTAACTATTTTAGGTTTTGAATTTTACTTTGATTTCTTGATATATTGTATGTAAACCAATTGTAATAGAAATAATAAAATACTAATAATTGATATAAAAAAGAACCAGCTTGCCACAAGTCTCTGCTTTATTAAAGAGTTGAGCTGAACTAAACCACGGAGAAGTCTTTCTTCTAGATTGTGAGTATGGACCTTTAAATACTTATTGTTTAGAACGAATTCGACTTACTTTACCTAAACCTGAGAATAATTAAAATAAGGTAGAAGGTGTCTATATTTAAAGGAGACATATCATGCTTTTAAATCGTTCCTTTTTACATATAAACCATACATTTGTGGTCTATATAAAGCGGAACTGCAATGCTTGGGTCTGAATTCCTCATTATTAAAGCTCCACAGGCCCCTTTTCTACCCCTTTTCTAATGTGCGTCTGAGAGCAACTCGTTTTGGTGCGGTCTCTTTAAATGCAATTGAGACACTTCATACCCCGCCCCCTCTCCAGGTTGTAGCGGTGACACTCGGTTCAACTCCACCCCGTTCGGCCATTTTTGTAGTTTGATAGCAGAGATACGATCATCTAGCGGCACAGAAACTTTTTATTCACACGTTATTAACAAAATGTCAACAACGGAAGACTTGTCCATCCAGCCTTACATGTTCGAGCCAGAGTCGGAGCCGGAGCGAGATGAAAATGAAGACGACGAACCTGTAGAACAACGTCTTCATATGGATGTATGTATCACAATGGTGTGTTACTGTATTTACACATGAAACTTTGGTCTTCCGACCTTTTACCACCGTGTCGATTTATTTTGATTAATATGTGCGAGGGAGAGAGAGCAAGACAGCACCTAGTTTGGAGACGGTGAAGTCTTGTTTACACTTTCGCCTGGCTGCGAAGAGAGAGAGTGCGCAGTCGATTCTGTTCCCTACAGGAATTTGTGTTCCCCCTCAAAGAGGCATGTCTGCGCATGCCTAGAAGATGCATCAAACCACAACTGGAAGTACGGAAAGCGAAAAAGGCCAAACGCATTGGCGCAACATTCAATTGTCAGCATAATAAAATGGTTCTCACACTCCAGTAATATTTCTGTCAAAACAAAAACTCAATGCCTCATATTATTGTCTTTATATTATTATGTCTGTATTATTTATAAAGATTGCAAAACGTCAGAGATGACAGGTTTATGAAATACAACTTTGTAAACAGTATACAAAATGTATTAATATGTTAAATGTCACCAAAATACACATAAAAAAAAAGAGTTCATCATATTATTGTCAAAAGGTAAACACATTTTCAGGTGACACCTTTTATATTCCCTGTATGAAAATAAATAAATAAATAAATATGAATAAAACCATATTGCTATTTTTCTTTAATATTTTTCACATGCAAGATACATGGGTGCAACATAACATTCTAGTAATTAATTCATTAAAAATTTCTGAGGGCACTAATTAGCTTTAATTAATCAAATTAATCAATGGTGTTATAAATTGGGGAGATGACCACACAACATTGTCACCTGAATTTCTATTCTTGCAGGCACATTCCAACAATGCCATATCATGTGGTGTGTTCGCTTTGAAGGTGTGTGATTATAGTATTGTAGCAAATATTAAGTGTTCATTAAAATGGGATGATGCTTAAGTTAATATCTTGTTACTTCCTCAGTTTGCAGAACACATTCTGCAAAATACCACAATAAACTTCTCCAGTGATCTACAATCTTTAACACGATTCAGAATGGAGATTTCTTTAACTCTGCTCCGCCAATCTGGTATGGCTTTATAAACTCATGAATGTTATTGACGTGCTTTTTGATGTGCATCACTTTCATCAGTGTCGTACTGTACCTCATAGATGACCTAAGTGACCTGTGCCACTTTTGTGGAGAGGCAGAAACTTTTGATGACTCTGAAGGAGAGGCAGAAACATTGACTGGATGTGCAGATGATTGCAGTGCAGATGTTCTTTGGGTAAATATGGTTAAGCATTTTTGGTTGGTGTAGCATACTCAAAAGTAATCATGAATGGACCAATGCTTTAAACCCCCTTTTTTAAAATTGTTAATCTTATATATTTTTATTTATTTATAGATTGCCTGTGATGACTGTGGGCGATGGTTCCACTTAAAGTGTGTTGGCAATCCATCCACGGAAGATGAATACAAATGTGCTTCTTGTAATAAATAACTAAATATGAAACCATTGTTTTTGGAGTTTATTTTTCCCCTTCATTTTCCCTTTGGTAAACCTACTCGAAAATCAATCTTTCAAAACAAGTAGCCTATTTATTTTATAAAATGTGACATTAAATTGTGAAGTGATTGTGGTTCAAATAGTCTTCAGCTAGACGAGTATTAGGCTACTAATCAAAGCCTTAATAAACATTACATTGAAATCGCTAATAACGGTTTAAATTTGAATATATAAAAAAAATAAGCTAGATTGAAATGACAGAGCAGGAAAAACTCGCTTTAACTTTTTTATTAAAAAATAATACTTTTTTAACCTTTTGGCTTCCCGTACATCCAGTTGTGCTTCTTGTCGTATCAATTCTGACGGTACGTATGGTAACCTGATGGTAACGCGGCAACTACGCATGATTTGTAGTATGATTGCGTAAAGGGAACAGGAATTCCGGAAGGGAACAGAATCGACTGCTTCAACGGGTCTCTCTCTCTGCTCGTTCTTTCAGATAAACATGCGCCCTGTCACAAGCGCGGCAGTTCATCTACATTAGACGGTGTAATGAAGCGTGTGGGTTACTACATCCAACAACCAAACATTTTAACTTACCCTTTCGTAACTTCTGCATCCTTTAGCTTGGACTACAAAATTGCAGGGAGAAATAAAAATGGCGGATTGCTGGAAGTGTTGGGCCGGAAGTCGATGTCCTTATTTGGCAGTTCCGCTGCAAATACTGTGACGTAATAGTTGAAAAAAACGTCATAGATGACAGAAAAATCTGAACCGGTTGAAAAATATGACCAAAACAGAATATAAAGATATCAACGAAGAACCTGAAGAGAATAATTTCAACTTTTCTGTACTTCTAAACACTCCAAATATACAACAAAATGCATTTAAGGGCTAAAAAAGTGGATTTAGCATGATATGTCCCCTTTAAGAACCATTAAGAGTATTAAATGAAACACCATAAAACAATACTTATTGCAATTAGATAATATGCTAAACTAATATGCTATATTTGGCCATTACATTCAGCTGTTACCGGGCAATATTATCATACATCCTAACAAGAAACCCATGTAAGATGATAAAATGAGATTGACTAAAAGATGGGCTAAAAGTAATTTTACTCAGTTACCAGTGAGCGGTTAGTTGACTTGGTTGATATATCACTAGTCCACATATTATAGAGTTTAAAACAGTGTACTGTATGTGTGTGTGTCTGTTATTCGCTGCATCTCTGTATCTGTAACGGTCACCAGCTGGAGTGCCCTTGAGAGCCACCAGAGGGCACTCCACACCAGACTATCATGTTTCACTCACTAACTACATCTCCCATCATTCTCTGCCTGGACTCATCAGATTATAAAACTAGATTAAAGTCGCATCTCTTCAGCCAGGCATTCATATAATCCTACAGTTCAAACTACAATCCGGCCTCTAGCTCATAAATGCCAGAGGAGAACTGGCCCCCGACTGAGCCTGGGTTCTCCCAAGGTTTTTTTTTTTTTTCATTAGGTCACCTGATGGAGTTTTAGGACACCATTAGGTCACTTGATGGAGTTTTTCGGTTCCTTGCCACTGTTGCCTTTGGCTTGCTCATTTGGGGATATTTTGGGGATATTTAATTTAATTTTTATCAATCAATAAATTCCTCTTGAAACAAACTTTGTTGTATCATTTTAATTTAATACTGTGAAGCTGCTTTGATGCAATCTGTATTGTGAAAAGCGCTATACAAATATACTTGACTTGACTTGACTCATCAGCACTCATTATCACATTCACCTGTGTCTCATTATCTTGTTAGTTTCAGCCTATTTATTCCATGTTCTCTCATTTACTCTCTGTGAAGTTTTGTTTGTGTCACACTGCATCTCTGAGCATTTTCCCTGGTCTCCTGCCGCTTGCCTTTTTGGACTTCTTGCCTTTTTGGACTTCTTGCCTTTTTGGACTTCTTGCCTTTTTGGACTTCTTGCCTTTTTGGACTTCTTGCCTTTTTGGACTTCTTGCCTTTTTGGACTTCTTGCCTTTTTGGACTTCTTGCCTTTTTGGACTTCTTGCCTTTTTGGACTTCTTGCCTTTTTGGACTTCTTGCCTTTTTGGACTTCTTGCCTTTTTGGACTTCTTGCCTTTTTGGACTTCTTGCCTTTTTGGACTTCTTGCCTTTTTGGACTTCTTGCCTTTTTGGACTTCTTGCCTGTTCCGTGGATTGCCTGTTCCGTGGATTACTCTCTTGCCTCTGACGTTTGTTTGGACTGTCTACCTGTTTGTTTGTTTGTTTGTTTGTTTGGACTGTCTACCTGTTTGTTTGTTTGTTTGTTTGTTTGTTTGTTTGGACTGTCTACCTGTTTGTTTGTTTGTTTGTTTGTTTGTTTGTTTGTTTGTTTGGACTGTCTACCTGTTTGTTTGTTTGTTTGTTTGTTTGTTTGTTTGTTTGGACTGTCTACCTGTTTGTTTGTTTGTTTGGACTGTCTACCTGTTTGTTTGTTTGTTTGTTTGTTTGTTTGTTTGGACTGTCTACCTGTTTGTTTGTTTGTTTGGACTGTCTACCTGTTTGTTTGTTTGTTTGTTTGTTTGGACTGTCTACTTGTTTGTTTGTTTGGACTGTCTACCTGTTTGTTTGTTTGTTTGTTGTTTGTTTGGACTGTCTACCTGTGTTTTGACCCATTGCCTGTACTTTGGATTACACCTTTGGTTTGCCCATAATAAAAGTTGTATATGGATCTCACCTTCGAGTCTCGGAACAGTTTGTGACAGTATCTTCTGCTGCTAAGATGCTGACAGGAAGTAAGATTATTATGGGGTGCATGAGTTTCAAAATACTTTTTACATTTGTAGTTTAAAAGTTGTATTTAAATAATCATGAAATAATAAACAAAATTAGACATGTTAAAACTAGTTAAAGGGCTGGTATAATGCCCTTTTCACAAGATGTAAAATAAATCTCTGATGTCCACAGAGTGTGTGTGTGAAGTTTTAGCTCAAAATTTTCACTTTTTGAGGGTGAGAAAAAAACAAATAGTTTTTGTGACTGTTCCTTTAAATGTAAATGAGCTGCTGCTCCTGGCACAGAGGGCGGAGCTTCAACAGCTTGTGTCCTTTTACCTCACACACACATGCACTGGAAATTTCAAAAACTTTTAGAATTCCTGGGGGTGGGGTTTATGTAAATTCTAGGGTTGGTGATGTCACTAACCCAGGAGGAATGTGTAGTCCCTACCAGCCGTTTGTTGTAGTCCTTAAAAAGCCATTTCTGTAAAAGAAAATATCTCTCTTTGCTTTGAACTTTGAGCGTTGTAACTTTGCAGATGTTGTTTATGCTCAAACAGCAACATTACACACTAACTAAAGTTAGAAAAGTGAAATGATAATCAACCGCCCATTTAGATCACTGTGTTTTTTGATAAATCTAACAAAACTGAGTCTTTATTTTAATCATTATTTTGTATTTCTCACTAGAGTCTCTCTTTTACATGAATCAATACATTATCTGTAAGAGTTACTAATCTTCTATACGAGATATTAATCTACTGTAAGAGTTATTAATCTTCTATAAGAGATATTAATCTGTAAGAGTTATTAATATTTCCTCAAGACCTGCACTGACTGGATCTCAACATTTCACAACACAAATAAGAGTAAGTTCTGTTCTGGGGCTCGTTCTTCGTACGTCGCTAACTCAGTTAGCTGGATTTGATTATTGACGATTTGGCATGATCTTGGATTGTTTGGTTCTTCGAAGCTCATCCTGGACTTGCTGTCATAGCAACAGGTCCGTAAGCTTAAACCTGCTCGGGAGCAGGCTTATTTAATCTAAACAGGATTAGATCCCGGCTTTATAAGCGGAGCTGATACGGGAAGTCCAGCGCAGCGCGATAGTGCACTTTCTGAGATGTATATTTTTTCTCGTGACTCGTGAGATTGTCGTTTACATTATTAATTTGTTGGAAACGCACATTTATGTTCGACTTGTCAGAGTCAGGCTTTAACTACAGCACAAACTGTTTGCATTGCCCTAAGATTATTTGCGAGTGGCTCTTTCCTTTACACTATCGGAGATGCGGAGAACTTGATGGAAAGCGCTGTCTGTCGTGTCATTCGGAGTTTACCTGGCGCTTTTAGGTTTAAAAAACAGTTTTAGGTTTTTTTTTGTGGCATTTCCAAGCCACTGAAGACCCAATGTTGTAAAGCAGTTTTTTTTTAAAGCAGTTTTTTTCTATCATAATTTTTTATGAAGATCATGCAATCATGACCATGCTGATTACAGTATATTTCACTCAGGCTTCACTAACGTGATTGGCAAGGCCGCCTTAATGCACGGGCTTACCTGGGCTGAAGCCCAGGGGCCTCCCAAGTTCAGGGGCCTCCCATGTTCAGGTTCATGATGAGCTGAAAAGGTCATATTGTTTTGTAACTTGTCAGATTTTGTCGCTGTATGTCGCTAGTCTCTATACTGTGAAGTCGCTTGTGGGCGTTGGTAGTGCTGTCGCTCTAATGTTATTGGTAGACTGCTCGTCTGGCCACATCTATACAAAACGTATTTTAACTATATTATTTTAATTTGACTAGGAATTAGGCTCGAAAGAAACAGTATGCTGTTCGGGAGAGTGTTTTTATATTACCACACAGCAGTGTTCAGTGGATTAAATAATTTACTAGATTAACGATCGATCAATCTATAAATTAAACTCACTCATACTGTCATAAATTACTAAAACGTCATCCGAATTTGACAAATAATACATTTTCTTGTCCCTAATAGTCAACATAATGCAGGGGAAACTGTAAAATGAACTGCAGCAGTGCTAAACTTGCATCGTAAAACTACAACACTCGATCTATAAATGTATGAATGAAACTCACTGAGACTGTCGACAGTTTCTTTTCCATGCATCATTTTATTATATCCATGTTTGTGGTTAGTTACAGTCAAATCATATAAAACAGTGAAATCGCCCTTGAACTCTTCTGTCTTGCCTGCACTGCACTCGAGACGGTGACGGGAGCTGAGCTCCACTGAAAGGCTTCTTTCCTATTGGTTGTCGCTCGCAAAAATCGCTTCTCATTTGCATAAAGTTGAAATTTAGTTGCTGTGTGTGATTGTTAAATAAAGTGTCTTGTGTTTATGCTCAAGTGGGCTCAGTGATATGTTATTAACAATATTATGGTGTTTTCTGGCTCAAAGAGGGAAAACTCACTGTTGTAGGTCTCGAAAGAAACTAATGCATTTTGTGATGTAGATTACCTAGATATTACACTTTTTTTAAATGAGACTCTATAAATCGAGGGGATGGGGGGCCTACAAAACCTCTCAGCCCCGGGGCCTAACATAGGTTAAGGCGGCTCTGGTGATTGGTACCATAGACTATAGGCTAGACCATAGACTGCCATCAAGGCCTCAATGAAGGGGATTATGTGAACAGAAAGGGGGTTCACAATGTAAATGTGCAGCCCAGTTACTATTGGGATTCTTAATATTCCAGATTAGTAATATTATATATATATATAAAAAAAAAAAGGCAGTTGACTAAAATCTGGCCAAAATGGCCAGGATCTGTGCATGACTTAAGAATTTTCAGAGATTCACATTTATGCACATTATTTGAAAGTGGTAAGGAAAGTTCCACAATTAAATATCAAGCTCACTGTATTACATACACTTATGCTGATCCTAACAGAACTGCATTTTTTCATAGGTGATTATTGTAGACTTGGAATTTAGTCTTTCCCCTTATTATTAGATTCACAGGACCGGACACCAGTCATCTTGCCAAGAAGAATCTTTTATTCTTATATGTCAGGAGAGAAACTCTGAGAAGATGTTACATTCATGCCAGGTCTATGCATTCTCGTATTTCTCTTCCCTCACATCTCTTAGTTTCTCTCTCCTCTCTTAGTTTCTCTCTCCTCTCTTAGTTTTTCTCTCCTCTCATAGTTTCTCTGATGTGTACAGTAAGATTGAGCTTATATACATCACAGAGCAGCTTCCTTTTATGGTAACAAACTATATTGCTTGGCTTTAAAAATGGAACGTATATGTCATGCGAACACATGGCACAATTATATTGCAGCCATAAAGCATACATGGATAAATTAAGTAAAGTTATTTATGCACTTGCTGGTAGGCTAGTTCCTCCATATGACAGTTATCTGAGAGGGTTTATTCACTGTCCAGTGCAATGGAAACAAATGGACATTACAAAGTCTTATACTTTCTTTCCTTTGGAAAGTTAGAAAATGTCCACTTACTGCACATATTTCAGCCACCACTTTCTTGGGAACAGATACAAGTGTTGGTGTATATGTAAAAGTGCACAAAAGAGGAAAACAAAATGTCATTACAATGAACTACACTCGGGAAAAATGTGATCAATAACTCATGGCAAAATATTTTTACATTAACATAAGTTTATCAGTTTTCACTTTCACAAGTCAAAGCAATTCATCATTACTCAAGATTTAACAGTTGAAATGACTATACGGCCTTATTTAATGCAGCAAAAATTATTTTACAGTGTAGGCTATTAAGATCTTTTCTTTTTTTCAGCCTTTTTCTTGGTTGCTTTTATAAACAGACAACCATTTATTTAACAGTGCCTTTTATAAAAGAGACTATAATATAACTAAAACTTACCATTATGTAGAATATTTTTGCAATTCACTTTTATTTGTTCCCATGTTCTAGTGTGGTGACTGACATTACAATGAACAAAGTAATTATGCAATTATTAAAATACAAAAATATAGGCTAATAAGTGATAAAAACATCTAACATGGCCACATCTAACGGATTTAAATTGTCTGCTACTTTTTGCCAGCCCTCTCTCCTGGCTTTTCCAGACTTTGAGGTGTTCCCTGGCGTTTTGATTAAACATCAAAATTCCGAATAAACTTCGACTATTAGTTCTTGCTCTGCTGAGGAGAAAAACTGTGCGCGCTCTTTGTCCACGCTGAGCAGCCAATAGCAGCGTTGCTGATCAATGTTTCTACTATCAATACATATTCCCTTTTAAACCAGCGCATGAACGCGCAATAGTAGTATATATGCTACACCATGTGTCAAAATGATTGATGGCTTCCGGTTGTCATTGACCTTCCGGTTGACCTTTCCGGTTGCCCTTCCGGTCCCTATTGTTATGGATTGACCTATTGACCCTTCCTATCCGTCGATCATGTGGTTTTGACAGTTAGTTTTGACCTATGACCCCTTCCTATCCCTTCGATCATGTGTTTTGACAGGTTGACCTTCCGGTGTCTATCCGGCATATGTTGTTATGGTTTGCCCTATTGACCTTGCTTTGATCATGTGGGTTTGACAGAAGCTTTTGCCCTATTTGAACCTTTTTAGCCCTAGATCATGTGATTTTGACAGAAGCTTTTGCCATTTAACCTTTATAGCCCTAGATCATGTGTATGACAGAAAGTTTGAAGGCGCTGTTAGGATATGTGTCAGCATCTCCTCCGCATTCCAGGGCACATTGTGGGCCCCTGCGGAAAAGTGAGAAGAAAAAGACTGTTTTTCCTGAATGCCTCACCAGCCAGAGTAGTGTGTGTGTGTGTGTGTGTTTGTTTGTTTGTGTTTGCGCGCGCGTCCTCTGACATGATCCCCTCCACATTCCTGAGGTAACAGTGAAAGTGAGAAAAAGAGAGTTGCCCTAATCATGTTTTATATTTCACACAAATAATATACAATAATATCTTACTAAAAATCTACTGAAACCATTTAATTCAGTTTTAGATAAACAAAACAATAAAAATCATATTACATAAAACATCCCGTTCTTTATAAGTGTATAAAATAAAATGGTTATCTTGGTAATTTAACTAAAGTTGAAAACCATTCAGTTCTTTATAAAAGTATATAATGAAATGCTTATAAAATAAATATCTTATTGATCCAATTGTTTTAGATAAACAAAAGAATAAAAATTATATTACATAAAACATTCCGTTCTTTAGAAATTAAAATAATTATATTGCTAATTTAACTAAAGTTGAAAAACATTCTGTTCTTTAAAAGTATATAAATAAATTGCTTATAATATAATATAAAATCACAGAGTGGTTCTCTCTCTCTCTCTCTCTCTCTCTCGCTCTCTCTCTCTCTCTCTCTCTCTCTCTCTCTCTCTCTCTCTCTCAGCTCCGTCTATCGTTCTCTGACTCAGAGGGGCCTCTGTGCATCATGTCAGAGCGTATGTAATGTTAGTCTGCTAATGCATTTCCAGAGACAAAGTTTTGTTCATACTAAATTTATTTCAAAATATAATCGTAAAAGTTTAAATATGATCTTTTAAAATGAAAGACTGTTTAAATTAAATCTTTAAAGTTTGAATACATACGCATCTTCTATTTATCTTTTAGAAGATTACTGTAATGATTTTGTTTAACGGTTTAAAGTATAATTGTTATTAAACAATGTCTGTTCAAAAACTTTAGATGGTTGAAAAACTGTACTTAGTCAATCATAATTTTTTGTCCATGCGGGGGTTTCAATTTTTATGTTGGGGGCTTTCCATAGAATCCATAGAATATTGCATATTCTATCCCGTACACCTAAACACGACCATCGCAGAAAACTATAAAATAAATCATTTAATATCATTTCTAAGCTGTGTTGTGTGCGCACACACGCGGTTCTACAAAATCTCTATTTTAAATTAAATTATTAATAAATATATAACCAATGAATAATAACATATGTTACTAAAATGTATTTAAAAAATGTAAACAAAGTTTTAGCTAAATAAATATATAAATAAAAACACCTTACATTTCCAGAGAGGCGAAGTAGTTCTTTATGCAACGATAAAAAACAATCCAAAAAGCAAATAGTTGACCAGATGAGCCTCGGGGGGACAATGTCACAGTAAATCTAGTCTGCGTTCCAGAGTACATCCAGAGTTTTATACTAAATTAATTTAAAAGCATAACCTTATAAATTAGATATTTTAAAATTAAAAGACTGTTTAAATCAAATCTTTAAAGTTTTATTAAAATCATATCTTCTATTTATCTTCTTAGAAGACTTATGTATTTTTTTTTTTTTTTTTTACTAAACAGCGTCTGTTCAAAAACTTTAGATTTAAATAAAAGCAAAAATTATGCTTAGATCTTATTTATACAAAAATATTTCAAACAGTATTTTTGTCCATACAACATGAAACATGTTGTCAAAGTTTGTCACAATGTTTTTGTTGTTGTTGTTGTTGTGTTTATGTTGTTTTTAAGAAATCCGAGGACTCCACGTTGCTCTTATTTAGACTAAGTTTGTATCATTTGGAAAATCACCACACAATTTCAGAAACGCGATGTGTGATAAGTAAAGTTTGTCTTGAGCGAATATTTAATTTGACTCGTCTTGATTCAAAGCATGATCTTACTGGTAGCTATGATCTATTACACGTATAAGATCATTTTTACTTGTATCTCCCGAACTATCCTTAATCAGTGTGGAAACACACAAGGTGAAACCCTTTACTGAGAATATACTATCGGTTATCTACTCAAAATATATGTAGAAGTTTAAATCCAGTGTTTAAAATCTGTCTGGTGGTCGCATGAACAGACTTTGGGTAGAGCTGATGATACTATAGCAGGAAGCATGCCCTTTGACCTCCTCAATTGTGGATTTTTTTTTTGTTTTTTTTGTTTTTTGTTAAAGACCCTACTACAAGTTAGTTCTCCCAAAAGAATTTCTCCCATCTAGCGGTGAAATTGTATTCTGCATTTAAACAAATAGTGCTCTCTAGCGCCTCGCTTTTTACAACTGCGTGTTGCAACTGCGGTAGCCGTTATGTGTCAAGAATCTATGACAACATGTCTTCCAATAGCACTTCATCGAGTTTAATTGTACATGTTCTACTGTTATGCTGCCTATATAATGATTTACACAAGCAAGCAATGAAAAAAAGCTTGTAATTCAGACCGTAACTTTGACTCACCCGTCGAGAAGAAAGCAGACAACTTCCCTTTCAAAGTCTTTCTCCTTCATTAGCTCTTTCCACCTGGGAGAAGCTATCCCGATATTTATATACATCCCGATAAATTACATTTTTGCTTTTTGGCCACGAGGATTCCTTCTCCTGTGGCTCGGCATAAGTATGATCCAGCATTATATTGTACCGTGCAGTGCCTCCCATATGGTCTAGCGGTTAGGATTCCTGGTTTTCATCCAGGCTGCCCGGGTTCAACTCCCGGTATGGAAAGTCAATTTTTTTTACATTGTCAACAAAATTCAAGTTATTCAATAATCATTTTTAGTAATTTATAGGCTTAGAGGCCTACACGAACTGCAGAAACAAGCAGAAGATATGTAAAAACTCATAAATGCTGTTTCAGTACTGAAACATTTTCACAAATACAATTATATAGAATTCAGAAAATTTCACTATGGAATATTTACTTTATCATAATTTCAATTTTAGTACATCATCATTTAAACTTTTCATCTCATAATTATGACGCATAGTCAATTTTAATTTAAACTTTTTGTTATAATTATTACTAAATTCAGAATTACAATTTTTGTCAGTTTTAATGTAACACTATTTTGATGGTCCTTTTGAATGTGCTGATGACTATACTAGTGTTGATGATGAAACGTGTTGAGTTAGGCTAGCGCTTTTCGTCCCTCTCTGGTATTATAGTGTTTCAAGATGGCGGAACGACACGGAAGCCTCCTTGGACTTACCCGCCCCATGTAAATAAAGATAAGAAATGTTTCGCTTACGAGGATAAGTCAGATCATTGGCAGAGGTCATTTTACACCCATGAGGACATATTTTATGAATACAGACAATGATTTTAGCTAATAAAATAAAAAATTTCAACGAGCGAATCTACACGAGAGGCCTTCAGAAGTCATAACTTCAGGGGTCAACGGCTTAGGCCCATTGGTTTAGGTATTTGTAAAAATCAAATACTGTATTACACTTTTCAAAGTTACAATAAAAAGACCTGTTGTGTTCTGACACAAGGCCATTAACTTGTTTTTATAAATGTATTTTGCTTATTTCTACAAATATCAACCTGAAAAAAAAAAAAAAAAAGAAAAAAAAAAAAAGAAAGTGTTTTAAAATACAACTAAACCATGATAATGTTTAGTTTAGATGTTGATGACTAAGCTTCTGGCATATAGTGCGACCACGCAACAAGAAATCTAATATTGGTGTAATCTTTGCGAGGTCTCACTCACGACGCACAACTTTGTAAATAAAATAAAATAAAATATTATGGAAGTCATTGTACTGTAATTTAACCATATTTTATTGATTAATATTATGGCTTCATGTTGATGTAATGTTTTTAATTGTTATTAACTAATACCTTTATCTTTTAACATCCGGCACAAAATGAAAGAGATGTATTATTAAAAAAAAAAAAAGAAAAAAAAAAAAAGGAATGTTCACAATCACTATGTGTCAAAAACAGTATGTGTGTAAATAGTTGTGCAAAGTTCCACACCCTATGGACTAACTTTAAAAAACAAAACAAAAATACACATAAATAAATATATATATAACATACACAAATAATTTCTTATTTGTTTGTAAAAGCAACTGTTTCTTAAATTATCAGACACTCACCGCACCGATGTTAACATCACCATATATTGTGTTTTCTACCATGATTGTAGTAACTATTGTCCCACCATTCTTCTGGGCAATTGTTAAGTTAAGCTGATTAGGGTTCTGAATTAATGGCTGTCCGAATGATGTAGAAATATTATGCTGGCGTCGTTGTGGAAGGTTGTTAGGCTGTTGAACGTCACCATCTGTTAAAAAATGAGCAATTAAATACACAACCAAAACCATGTAAACATTATAGTAAAGCTAATTGAAGATTGAGAAACATATTGACTACTAACAAAGTAAATTATACATCTTTCCTACGTTTGATATTCTTTTTTCAGATTTTTTTCACTATGGACTTGATCCTTTTTAATGCTGTTTTCTCTCCATATTTATTCTGTAGTTCCTCTACTGTGTCTTCCAACTTCCCTGTTGTTCTTCTCCAGCTGTGCTAACCAAAGACAAACAGTTAGAAGAATAAAATGTATGTAGCAAAAATAAAGTTGGTCATTAGTTGTTAGGGTTAGATACACCTGTAGACACATTCATACACCCGTTCGCCTGGTTTCATTTAGCATACACCAGAGTTCAAACATTCACTTTTTCAAAGGCCGAAAGATTGCGCGGTCAAAATTTCTCTTTTTAACATAAGAGTTAAAAAAAGGTACATGAGTCACGACGCATTGCATTATGCACCTGACCTGCCGGCTGATGAAGTATTTATTACATCAAGAAAAGTGGATGAATACATTTATTAGATTTATTTAATAATATTACCAGTTCCATATTATCTTTATAAAAAAATAAGACAATAAATGATTTTATTTTTTAAATTTGACTGCATTCTTTACTTTTTGATTTATGAATTATAACAGACTGATGGGAAAAACATTATTTTGCTGTTACTTTAAAAAAAAAATATATATTATTCAACTATTTCTTTCTTTTTGTTAGTTTTTATTAGTTGTAATTTTATATAAACATTTAACTTTTAAAATAAAGGTTTTACAACAACATCATCACCATCTTCTGTTATATTTGGGCCTCCATGCTCATCTACTGTACAGTATATGATATTGGTGAAGGGGGCCTGCATGAATATATTTTTTAGGGGGCCCCCCGAATTCTCTAGCTACGGCCCTGTTCACATCGCATCGTAAGCGCATAATATCACCTGCTCAAGTACTTCTTGACGAGTTTCTTCTGTATTAAACAGCGAATCTTCTCAGTCAGATCGTCGCAAGATCTCAGGAATCCTCTCACACTGCTCGTGTTCACGCGCTCCATCGCTAACGATTCAAACTTCCATAAAGCGCGCCAAAACAGCAGCGCGGAGATGTGACGTCACGTGTAAAAAGCACATCTTTGCATTTCTTCTGAAACAACAATTTTTAACATCACTAGCGCAACACTTATCGTATTGCCGGGTGTGATTGTAATGTTTTGTATGGCGTTTTCTTTACACTCTCCCCGGATATCTGTTTCCTACAGTTAGCTGTAATGTTAGTGAACTCTAGGTCTTCTCTTTGTTCATATACGACAGTATTCGCATGAATTGGCTTGATTTGTTAAAATTATGTTTTAAACCATCATCTTCACTTGAGACATTTACATTATATTATATACCGTCCTATATACCGTTATACCGTCCTAGTTTTTAAATAGCGCTAAAATTTATATTTTAACCCTTTATGCGGATATGCCGCACAAGGTTCTCTGTTCTCTGGTTCTATGTTTTTAAAAATAAAGACAAGGATGCCTCTTTCTATAAGCGACCCTCAAAATCTGTGCATACAACAAAACACATGTAGGTGTACGATGATTTATCCGAAAATTACTTTTGTTTGAAGAAAAACTTAAATCAGCTGGTTCTTGATAACTATTGAAGTTATTAAACTCCCCTGAATTCGGTAATGATGCGATATTTATCACGTTTTAATTTTAACTCAATACTCAAAACATCTTGTTGGTCAAATTAACTTAAAGCCTGCGCAAAATTATTCTTAAAGCATATTAACTTAAAGCATGCGCATCCTAGCTACTTTCTAAAAGTTTGTTACAGAACTTATGGTGAACAATTCACCCATATGTTTTAAACGTGTAATGTTTAATCAGATTTTGTCACTGGATTGAGTGAAAATAATAAACTTCTCCTTTGTTTTTATTCATCAAGTTAAATGTAAAACCTGTTGTTACTTGGATGATAAATATCTTCGTTTTATGATAGGAAAGTACGGACAGCGCCTTTGACCAAGCCTCTACATATGGGACACATGCGCAGAGAAGGTGCACATTCTTTGCACACAACTAGGTGACCACAGGGGATGAAGACAATGTTCACTTCCTTATCCATGCAAACTTTGCATGTGCGCTCCTCTTGAAGTCTTCTTAACTGTTCCTCCATAGACAAGTCTGAAAGATCTTGACTCGGGGATGCTGCTTCATTTGTCTGGGCCGTCAGGCCACACTCAAATTCCATCTCTAAAGCAGACTTCACCACAGGATTGTTCTCTTGTTCTCTCACAAATTCTCTTGAGTCGCTGTCTCCATTAGTCAATAGCTGTTCAAATAGTCTTGGAAATCTTGCTTGAATCTGATGAACAAACTCTTGGCCCTTTTCTTGCAAGAGGTATTCACATCTTGGAAACCACTTGGCATGTTCTACCCATGGATCATCACCAGACTCCCAACATCTGAGTCCACCATCGCAACAAAAGCACTTCACGTCATCATTACGACCAACATAGTAAAAACCAGCCATAGCCAATTGGTCTGGTCGAACAGTTATTCTTGAGGGCCAGTAGCCAAATGTGAGCAACCTTTCTTCACACTGTTGCATTGCCGATACATTGAAAAGGCTAGATAAAGGTACATTATCTGCACGGTCACCTCGAACGAAGCGGCAGTTGGGGTAATGCCTCTGGTGTTCTGATACTGCACGATCTCCCGGTTCCCAGTTGCTAAGCTGGCCTCCACAACTGAAGCAAGCCACTCTGTCGCCCTGGCCAAGGTAGTAGAAACCAGCTTTGGCAAGCTCGGCCGGAGCTACTGGTGCAAGAGTCCAATTCTGAAAGGTGTCAAGGCGTTCCTGTTCCCGACGCATGCCAATATTGTGACAAGCCGGAGGGCGCTGGTGAGACATATCCTCAACTCCACGGGAGGAAATGGGGCTGGAGAGGGCCAGGTTGCTGAATGCCATGTTTAAGTAACCCACCCGCTCCTCCGTTTGGCCTGAAACGGATGCCGTGGTGGTCGATGTTACGGCTGTCACAGGGGCGGAAAGAGGATGGCTACGTTGCGAAGCGGGGGAAAAGGCAGAGTGAGAGGACGACAGGAGGTTTGCGGTGGGTATACTCTGGATGAAGACATAAAAATGTGACCACTCAAGCCCTTCTCTCTGTCGGACATCCCATGACTAGTGTCTAGTCGTCCTCTCAAAATCGAATTTTGTTCAACACCACAAAATGTCCTTTTTTCTGTTCTGTACACAGCGGGGCAAATTAGTTGTATCATTTGAAAAATCACCACACAATTTCAGTTATTCACATCTTGGAAATGGTTGCCACTTCGGGAATACAGTAATTAAAATGCAGAAAACAAATATTTAAATATTTAATCTTTTAAATCATGTATACTATTTTTATGAGCTCAGACATTTTTTTTAACCAGAATTTTTTTTTATTTCAACATTATACTTTCATACATTGAAGTAGTGAAGAAAATGATAGACCGGCATTACGTACTGTACATAAAGTAAAACAATAATGACATTTACAGATGATCTAACCAGAATAGAAAATCTCTGCAGGCTATCATGTCTTGCTCTAGGATGTAGTTGACCAGACTTTCAACTATTTCACCAACGTCAGTTTTTGCATTTTTTGACACCAGTGACACACAGAGATCTGTTACAAAAGTACATATACAGAGAATTTCGTCAATTTCGAATTCGTCGCAACATGAGCGCAACACGTCCAGAACTTTTCTGAGGATTACGCCGTTCGGCTCTTTGCCGTTAAAAAACATGGGCGTTACATCAGGCCATGACTTTGTCAGGCCTCTTACGACATCCATTTCATTTTTGAGATTTGTCACACGTTTGGTATCCTGTGCACAATCGTTTTTCATACCACACGCAGCATCGATGATCCTGTGCATCAAGCCAACCATCTGACCTCTAAAATGATCTTTAAACATAGAGTCTAGCGTAGCTCTTAAAGGACACTCTTTGCCCGTGGCGCACTCACAAGCCGGATGATACCTGTGTCCAGCATCGTCAGAACTCAACGGGGCACCGCTCTCCATCAGGTTTTGCGTCGCCATTTTTTCAACTTTTCAAATTTTTTCAAATTTTCCTGGAATGTTCCTGGAATCTCCTGAGTCCTTGCAGCACAATTATCCAAGCCTTGTGTTTTTGGGTCGGAAGTTTGCGTCAGGTTCAGGCAAACAGGACTTTCAACTTTTGTTGCAGTAGCACAGCAGTCCTCGGCTAGTAGAGCTAGAGTAGAGCTAGAGCGTGCGATGTCCTGAAATATTTATCAGGACAACAGCTCAGCCCGCCCCACTGTTGTGTAGAATGTACGGGGGGTACAGGAAAGCCATAAATAACTAGTTCCTGCATAACCAACAAGTCCTACATGTCGCCAGAGAGAAGTTTATTATTTTCACTCAATCCAGTGACAAAATCTGATTAAACATTACACGTTTAAAACATATGGGTGAATTGTTCACCATAAGTTCTGTAACAAACTTTTAGAAAGTAGCAAGGATGCGCATGCTTTAAGTTAATGTGCTTTAAGAATAATTTTGCGCAGGCTTTAAGTTAATTTGACCAACAAGATGTTTTGAGTATTGAGTTAAAATTAAAACGTGATAAATATCGCATCATTACCGAATTCAGGGGAGTTTAATAACTTCAATAGTTATCAAGAACCAGCTGATTTAAGTTTTTCTTCAAACAAAAGTAATTTTCGGATAAATCATCGTACACCTACATGTGTTTTGTTGTATGCACAGATTTTGAGGGTCGCTTATAGAAAGAGGCATCCTTGTCTTTATTTTTAAAAACATAGAACCAGAGAACAGAGAACCTTGTGCGGCATATCCGCATAAAGGGTTAAAATATAAATTTTAGCGCTATTTAAAAACTAGGACGGTATAACGGTATATAGGACGGTATATAATATAATGTAAATGTCTCAAGTGAAGATGATGGTTTAAAACATAATTTTAACAAATCAAGCCAATTCATGCGAATACTGTCGTATATGAACAAAGAGAAGACCTAGAGTTCACTAACATTACAGCTAACTGTAGGAAACAGATATCCGGGGAGAGTGTAAAGAAAACGCCATACAAAACATTACAATCACACCCGGCAATACGATAAGTGTTGCGCTAGTGATGTTAAAAATTGTTGTTTCAGAAGAAATGCAAAGATGTGCTTTTTACACGTGACGTCACATCTCCGCGCTGCTGTTTTGGCGCGCTTTATGGAAGTTTGAATCGTTAGCGATGGAGCGCGTGAACACGAGCAGTGTGAGAGGATTCCTGAGATCTTGAGACGATCTGACTGAGAAGATTCGCTGTTTAATACAGAAGAAACTCGTCAAGAAGTACTTGAGCAGGTGATATTATGCGCTTACGATGCGATGTGAACAGGGCCGTAGCTAGAGAATTCGGGGGGCCCCCTAAAAAATATATTCATGCAGGCCCCCTTCACCAATATCATATACTGTACAGTAGATGAGCATGGAGGCCCAAATATAACAGAAGATGGTGATGATGTTGTTGTAAAACCTTTATTTTAAAAGTTAAATGTTTATATAAAATTACAACTAATAAAAACTAACAAAAAGAAAGAAATAGTTGAATAATATATATTTTTTTTTTAAAGTAACAGCAAAATAATGTTTTTCCCATCAGTCTGTTATAATTCATAAATCAAAAAGTAAAGAATGCAGTCAAATTTAAAAAATAAAATCATTTATTGTCTTATTTTTTTATAAAGATAATATGGAACTGGTAATATTATTAAATAAATCTAATAAATGTATTCATCCACTTTTCTTGATGTAATAAATACTTCATCAGCCGGCAGGTCAGGTGCATAATGCAATGCGTCGTGACTCATGTACCTTTTTTTAACTCTTATGTTAAAAAGAGAAATTTTGACCGCGCAATCTTTCGGCCTTTGAAAAAGTGAATGTTTGAACTCTGGTGTATGCTAAATGAAACCAGGCGAACGGGTGTATGAATGTGTCTACAGGTGTATCTAACCCTAACAACTAATGACCAACTTTATTTTTGCTACATACATTTTATTCTTCTAACTGTTTGTCTTTGGTTAGCACAGCTGGAGAAGAACAACAGGGAAGTTGGAAGACACAGTAGAGGAACTACAGAATAAATATGGAGAGAAAACAGCATTAAAAAGGATCAAGTCCATAGTGAAAAAAATCTGAAAAAAGAATATCAAACGTAGGAAAGATGTATAATTTACTTTGTTAGTAGTCAATATGTTTCTCAATCTTCAATTAGCTTTACTATAATGTTTACATGGTTTTGGTTGTGTATTTAATTGCTCATTTTTTAACAGATGGTGACGTTCAACAGCCTAACAACCTTCCACAATGACGCCAGCATAATATTTCTACATCATTCGGACAGCCATTAATTCAGAACCCTAATCAGCTTAACTTAACAATTGCCCAGAAGAATGGTGGGACAATAGTTACTACAATCATGGTAGAAAACACAATATATGGTGATGTTAACATCGGTGCGGTGAGTGTCTGATAATTTAAGAAACAGTTGCTTTTACAAACAAATAAGAAATTATTTGTGTATGTTATATATATATTTATTTATGTGTATTTTTGTTTTGTTTTTTAAAGTTAGTCCATAGGGTGTGGAACTTTGCACAACTATTTACACACATACTGTTTTTGACACATAGTGATTGTGAACATTCCTTTTTTTTTTTTCTTTTTTTTTTTTTTATAATACATCTCTTTCATTTTGTGCCGGATGTTAAAAGATAAAGGTATTAGTTAATAACAATTAAAAACTTTAAATCAACATGAAGCCATAATATTAATCAATAAAATATGGTTAAATTACAGTACAATGACTTCCATAATATTTTATTTTATTTTATTTACAAAGTTGTGCGTCGTGAGTGAGACCTCGCAAAGATTACACCAATATTAGATTTCTTGTTGCGTGGTCGCACTATATGCCAGAAGCTTAGTCATCAACATCTAAACTAAACATTATCATGGTTTAGTTGTATTTTAAAACACTTTCTTTTTTTTTTTTTTTTTTTTCTTTTTTTTTTTCAGGTTGATATTTGTAGAAATAAGCAAAATACATTTATAAAAACAAGTTAATGGCCTTGTGTCAGAACACAACAGGTCTTTTTATTGTAACTTTGAAAAGTGTAATACAGTATTTGATTTTTACAAATACCTAAACCAATGGGCCTAAGCCGTTGACCCCTGAAGTTATGACTTCTGAAGGCCTCTCGTGTAGATTCGCTCGTTGAAATTTTTTATTTTATTAGCTAAAATCATTGTCTGTATTCATAAAATATGTCCTCATGGGTGTAAAATGACCTCTGCCAATGATCTGACTTATCCTCGTAAGCGAAACATTTCTTATCTTTATTTACATGGGGCGGGTAAGTCCAAGGAGGCTTCCGTGTCGTTCCGCCATCTTGAAACACTATAATACCAGAGAGGGACGAAAAACGCTAGCCTAACTCAACACGTTTCATCATCAACACTAGTATAGTCATCAGCACATTCAAAAGGACCATCAAAATAGTGTTACATTAAAACTGACAAAAATTGTAATTCTGAATTTAGTAATAATTATAACAAAAAGTTTAAATTAAAATTGACTATGCGTCATAATTATGAGATGAAAAGTTTAAATGATGATGTACTAAAATTGAAATTATGATAAAGTAAATATTCCATAGTGAAATTTTCTGAATTCTATATAATTGTATTTGTGAAAATGTTTCAGTACTGAAACAGCATTTATGAGTTTTTACATATCTTCTGCTTGTTTCTGCAGTTCGTGTAGGCCTCTAAGCCTATAAATTACTAAAAATGATTATTGAATAACTTGAATTTTGTTGACAATGTAAAAAAAATTGACTTTCCATACCGGGAGTTGAACCCGGGCAGCCTGGATGAAAACCAGGAATCCTAACCGCTAGACCATATGGGAGGCACTGCACGGTACAATATAATGCTGGATCATACTTATGCCGAGCCACAGGAGAAGGAATCCTCGTGGCCAAAAAGCAAAAATGTAATTTATCGGGATGTATATAAATATCGGGATAGCTTCTCCCAGGTGGAAAGAGCTAATGAAGGAGAAAGACTTTGAAAGGGAAGTTGTCTGCTTTCTTCTCGACGGGTGAGTCAAAGTTACGGTCTGAATTACAAGCTTTTTTTCATTGCTTGCTTGTGTAAATCATTATATAGGCAGCATAACAGTAGAACATGTACAATTAAACTCGATGAAGTGCTATTGGAAGACATGTTGTCATAGATTCTTGACACATAACGGCTACCGCAGTTGCAACACGCAGTTGTAAAAAGCGAGGCGCTAGAGAGCACTATTTGTTTAAATGCAGAATACAATTTCACCGCTAGATGGGAGAAATTATTTTGGGAGAACTAACTTGTAGTAGGGTCTTTAACAAAAAAAAAGGGCATGCTTCCTGCTATAGTATCATCAGCTCTACCCAAAGTCTGTTCATGCGACCACCAGACAGATTTTAAACACTGGATTTAAACTTCTACATATATTTTGAGTAGATAACCGATAGTATATTCTCAGTAAAGGGTTTCACCTTGTGTGTTTCCACACTGATTAAGGATAGTTCGGGAGATACAAGTAAAAATGATCTTATACGTGTAATAGATCATAGCTACCAGTAAGATCATGCTTTGAATCAAGACGAGTCAAATTAAATATTCGCTCAAGACAAACTTTACTTATCACACATCGCGTTTCTGAAATTGTGTGGTGATTTTCCAAATGATACAAACTTAGTCTAAATAAGAGCAACGTGGAGTCCTCGGATTTCTTAAAAACAACATAAACACAACAACAACAACAACAACAACAACAACAAAAACATTGTGACAAACTTTGACAACATGTTTCATGTTGTATGGACAAAAATACTGTTTGAAATATTTTTGTATAAATAAGATCTAAGCATAATTTTTGCTTTTATTTAAATCTAAAGTTTTTGAACAGACGCTGTTTAGTAAAAAAAAAAAAAAAAAATACATAAGTCTTCTAAGAAGATAAATAGAAGATATGATTTTAATAAAACTTTAAAGATTTGATTTAAACAGTCTTTTAATTTTAAAATATCTAATTTATAAGGTTATGCTTTTAAATGGATTTAGTATAAAACTCTGGATGTACTCTGGAACGCAGACTAGATTTACTGTGACATTGTCCCCCCCGAGGCTCATCTGGTCAACTATTTGCTTTTTGGATTGTTTTTTATCGTTGCATAAAGAACTACTTCGCCTCTCTGGAAATGTAAGGTGTTTTTATTTATATATTTATTTAGCTAAAACTTTGTTTACATTTTTTAAATACATTTTAGTAACATATGTTATTATTCATTGGTTATATATTTATTAATAATTTAATTTAAAATAGAGATTTTGTAGAACCGCGTGTGTGCGCACACAACACAGCTTAGAAATGATATTAAATGATTTATTTTATAGTTTTCTGCGATGGTCGTGTTTAGGTGTACGGGATAGAATATGCAATATTCTATGGATTCTATGGAAAGCCCCCAACATAAAAATTGAAACCCCCGCATGGACAAAAAATTATGATTGACTAAGTACAGTTTTTCAACCATCTAAAGTTTTTGAACAGACATTGTTTAATAACAATTATACTTTAAACCGTTAAACAAAATCATTACAGTAATCTTCTAAAAGATAAATAGAAGATGCGTATGTATTCAAACTTTAAAGATTTAATTTAAACAGTCTTTCATTTTAAAAGATCATATTTAAACTTTTACGATTATATTTTGAAATAAATTTAGTATGAACAAAACTTTGTCTCTGGAAATGCATTAGCAGACTAACATTACATACGCTCTGACATGATGCACAGAGGCCCCTCTGAGTCAGAGAACGATAGACGGAGCTGAGAGAGAGAGAGAGAGAGAGAGAGAGAGAGAGAGAGAGAGAGCGCGAGAGAGAGAGAGAGAGAGAGAGAGCGAGAGAGAGAGAGAGAGAGAGAGAGAGAGAGAGAACCACTCTGTGATTTTATATTATATTATAAGCAATTTATTTATATACTTTTAAAGAACAGAATGTTTTTCAACTTTAGTTAAATTAGCAATATAATTATTTTAATTTCTAAAGAACGGAATGTTTTATGTAATATAATTTTTATTCTTTTGTTTATCTAAAACAATTGGATCAATAAGATATTTATTTTATAAGCATTTCATTATATACTTTTATAAAGAACTGAATGGTTTTCAACTTTAGTTAAATTACCAAGATAACCATTTTATTTTATACACTTATAAAGAACGGGATGTTTTATGTAATATGATTTTTATTGTTTTGTTTATCTAAAACTGAATTAAATGGTTTCAGTAGATTTTTAGTAAGATATTATTGTATATTATTTGTGTGAAATATAAAACATGATTAGGGCAACTCTCTTTTTCTCACTTTCACTGTTACCTCAGGAATGTGGAGGGGATCATGTCAGAGGACGCGCGCGCAAACACAAACAAACACACACACACACACACACACACTACTCTGGCTGGTGAGGCATTCAGGAAAAACAGTCTTTTTCTTCTCACTTTTCCGCAGGGGCCCACAATGTGCCCTGGAATGCGGAGGAGATGCTGACACATATCCTAACAGCGCCTTCAAACTTTCTGTCATACACATGATCTAGGGCTATAAAGGTTAAATGGCAAAAGCTTCTGTCAAAATCACATGATCTAGGGCTAAAAAGGTTCAAATAGGGCAAAAGCTTCTGTCAAACCCACATGATCAAAGCAAGGTCAATAGGGCAAACCATAACAACATATGCCGGATAGACACCGGAAGGTCAACCTGTCAAAACACATGATCGAAGGGATAGGAAGGGGTCATAGGTCAAAACTAACTGTCACATGATCGACGGATAGGAAGGGTCAATAGGTCAATCCATAACAATAGGGACCGGAAGGGCAACCGGAAAGGTCAACCGGAAGGTCAATGACAACCGGAAGCCATCAATCATTTTGACACATGGTGTAGCATATATACTACTCGCAATTATCTCAGATAACTCAATCCAACTATACTAATCATATCCGCCAAGTGTGTTCGAAGAACCTAATTAGCCAGATCATGATTAGCACGATGATATCAGGATGTGTCATTTGATCTCGGATGTTTTAAGCAAAGTACGAAGAACGGGCCCCTGGTCTGGCTCATGTATGGCATCATGTTTATCAGCTGACTGAGAAATGATCAATGCCATATACACATGACTTGAGGGTGAGTAAATAATGGGCTAATTTTCATTCTTGAGTGAACTATCCTTTTAAAGCAAAAATAAAATCTGCTCTAAACAGGATGTGGCAAGAGAATTGGGACAAGGAGACAAAAGGTAGACATCTATATGATATTCAAAATAAAGTTGGGGTTGAGAGAAATAAATACGGAAGCAGAAAGGAAGATTCCATGATATCCGGGCTTCGATTAGGACACACATCCCATCATTTCTGACTGTTTCTCATAAGGAAAAGAGAATCTGAAAATATTTCCTTTTAAAGGGCTTTCTCTACTATGTAAATTAAGAAGCTGTGTAGCTATCAGGAACAAATATGGCGATATTGGACATCCCTGCCTGACTCCGCGATTCAGAGCAAAACTAGAGAGGTGCCACTGCTGAATTTAATAGAGCTAATGCCATTAGCGTAAAGCATTTTGATAGATCTATAAAAAGACTCACCAAATCCCATCTTGTGAAGGGTTTGAAATAAAAACTCATGTTGTAAGGAATCAAAAGCTTTATAATAGTCCAAGAAGAGAATAAATCAATCATTAGATATCAGAATAATCTAAAATATCCAAAACCAAACATATATTATTAAAGATGTGCCTTTTTTGTTAGAAACCAGATTGACATTCATCAATCAGACTGTTTAAATCACATGTCAGTCTTTTTGATAAAACCAAAGCAATTATTTTATAGTCATTATTTAGCATCGTAATTGGACGCAGCTATCAATTAAAAGGAGATCTTTATTTGGTTTTGAAATAAGGGTGATACCGCCATAAAAGACCTAAATAATAAGAAGAAGAGAAGTTGTGTTTGCATGTCGACACGTGCAGCCCCGCCCCCCCCGCCCCAGGCATCTCAATTCCACAGTCAAAATTTTTTTTTTTTTTTTTTACGAGCCATCCTGCAGACTGTGCCAGTTCAGCTCAGTTGTCCGGCTGTAAAAGCTGCCGGGATGATTTTTTTTTCTGAACTCCTACTTTTCACCTAACCAGTAAAACACCAGCATAACAAGTCCGCGGTCTGATGTATAACTGGCAAAAATGGTCCGCACATTCTCGTTTAAAACGTTTCTCATACAAGTAATAGTTTGGCTTATTTTTCACTCTTGTCTAAGTGATGCGCATCAAGGTAAGAACAGAGTTCATTTGTTTTACATCTGATCAGCAACAGAGAAACGCGGTCAGTAAATGTCTTCAAACTTGCTTCTAGGGTTTAGTATTTAAAATTTTGTGGATATTTTATGAAGGTAAAAGAGTAGTAAAACTCAATAGCATGTTGGTGTGAATTTGAGAACTTGTACAATAGATATTCGTACTTGTACGCTAAAATTTACACTCACAGCTCCAATGTGAAAACCTGTAAAATAAAAATCTGAAGTTGAATGTTGAGATTTGCACTTGCAGACAATAGTCACAAACCTGTATTCTGAATTTGAAGCTGCAGACAAGTAGTTACAAATGTGTAAAATGGCGTTCACAGGAATAACATGACATGCACCAACTTGTAGTAGGCTACATATTTGCGCTTATTCTGACATTCATGCTCACAGTACAACTAAACTTAGGCACTTGCAGCTTCTCAAATCTCGCAGTACAACTAAACTTAGGCACTTGCAGCTTCTCAAATCTCGCAGTACAACTAAACTTAGGCACTTGCAGCTTCTCAAATCTGCCACTGCAATTTCATATTTCATGCCTTTTGCAACTATTTTCACGATATATTGCAACTTGCACTTGCAAACTGAGTGGCAGCGAGACAGAAAGGCGGGGGAAGTGGGAGGGTGCAAAGGAGTCATTTCATTGGTTGGTGCCTGGCCAATGAAATGGGACTTTTGTAAACGATGATGTCATAAAACCTGCATCCTCGGGGATGTTCTGAAACACTAACGTGGATTAATGCATTATCTCAGAGTTCTCCCTTATCGTAAAATCTCTTAAACTCATTGATAACAATAAGAACAAGAAGTTTCTTAAGAATTATGATCATATTTTTCTTACTGTTTGAGGTGTCATTGTTATTTCTCTGTATTTTTTTTTTCTCTTTCTCTTTCCTTTTCATTTTATGTTAATGTATTCAATGCAGTGCTGTTTATTTTCTTGCAATAAAAAAATTCTTGGCCTGACAAGGCCTTCCCGATAGAGAAACTGAGCGTAAAGAGAAACTGAGTCGTATAAACCGGCTGGTTGGCGCAGTGCCTACAGTCAGACTCAGAGAAAGATGCCTCGGTGTGGGGAGTGCCAAGAAGTTCCCAGGCATTAGTGATGTTACATATGATATTGAAACTTCAAAGTGTCCTTTGCCGCATAATTGTCCTTGAAGCCAAACGTGCCGGAGCGCGTATTGAGTTGCGCCATCGCCTGCCTCGACTGACATGTAGGGGAGACGGGGGATGGTTGTAACATGGGGAGAGTTGTAACACCATCAATTCCACCAATTAGTCATGTGATCACTTCAGTATATTACTTCCTCCTCCCCGATCCAGCATGGTGATTGTCAAGACTTGATACAGGCACATGCAGAATATGTAGAGAAAAAAACTCATTTTGAGGTAAAAAACTAAACATTTTGATCAGTACTATATTTTGTTTAGTATCTGTACTATTGCAGATAAAATGTTATGACTTGTATTAGATTAAATAGTAGTTTCTTAGGCAACATATGATGCATTTCCCCCCTGCTAATTTCAAACCACTATGCTAATACAGCTAGCTAAACATTGGTTGTAACACTTATTTAAAAAGTGTTACAACCATCCTCTTACTAAGAATATAACTAAGAATTTTCTTGATTTTAATGTTTTTAAAGAATAACTAGGGCATGGGAAAGAAAGACTGACAGAGGTGTCTCTGCCAGTATAAAGTGGTTTGCATGGAGCAATTTAACGACTCAAAGCCAAAGAAGGTTTTGGTGAAATGCGCCTATGCAGTTTCTGGGCCCATCAAGCCTCATTACCAGCATCATTCATCTGTCAGAACTGTGACTCTGATTAACAATATACACACATAGACACACACGCACATTGACATGTTAGTTTTTGTTAGACCTAAAGATGTACAAAGATGATTGGATGATTGGATGGTGGTGGTTTGCTATTGGTGGATCTCATGTAAGAGACAGGTTGCCCTGCCCTCGTGTCGATGTTAATTTCATGGTGTCTTTAAACCATCTGATCACTAGTGTAATGTGTTCCTTGACTGAATTACATGAAGTGTTTATGTGTTGTTTGTGTTTCATATGTTCCTCAGAGAAACACTTCCTCCACTACAAGTTTACAGTCCTGACCAAATCAGACTCATTCCCAGAGTTCAGTGCTGTGTGTGTTTATGATGACAGACGGATCAAACACTTCAGTAATGAAGAACGAGTCTGGATTCTGACTGATAAAGACTGGACTGAAGCTCCTGAAGATCCTCCTGATTCTAGAGACTGGTTCCTACATCAGATCAGGACTCTGTCAAACTGCACAGACTCACAGTGTTCTGGTGAGATTCATGCTTTACTCTTATTAATTATCAGACATTATATTTACTGTGAGTTTCTCATGAGTGTTGTTCTGTGATTGTAGATCATGTTCTTCAGAGAATAATTGGCTGTGAACTGGAGAAACTTCCTGATGGATCAGTGAATCTGACTGTCTTTAATGAATATGGATTTGATGGAGAAGATCTTATATCCTTTAACTATGAAACTATGCAGTGGATTGATAAAAACCCCAAAGCCAAAAAAACTAAAGAGAAATGGGATCGTCAAACTAGACACAACCAATACCTCAAACATTACCTCAAGACCTGCACTGACTGGATCTCCACATTTAATAACACAAATAAGAGTAAGTTCTGATCAGTTTATTTATCTCCTGTGTGTGTGTGTGCAACACTTTTAATTCAGTCTAAAATATATATAAAATCTTTGAAGGCTCTGTTCATATACAAAGGTTTTCTCTATACTTATTTAATTGTGATCATTTACTCACAAAAAATATTTTTTAATGAATTTGAAGAACATACTGTATATTTTTTACATGCAGAACAAAAATCTTTGTAAATGAATGTTTGTTAATTGTGTTGTTATTTTCTTCTCCAGGTTCTCCAGATGTTCATTTCTCCCCAAGTAAATCTCTTGATAATGAAAGTAAACTGGTTCTGAGCTGTCTGGCCACTGGTTTCTACCCCAGAGATGTTCAGATGAACATTAGATTGAACAGAATTAATCTTGAGGATCAAACATCTTCTGGAATCAGACCAAATGCTGATGAAACCTTTCAGATGAGAATCAGTGTGAAGATCGACAGAAACCATGAAGGATCTTACGACTGTCTGGTCATTCACAGCAGTCTGACAGAACCAGTTACAGTAGACTGGGGTAAATATCACCATGAATACAGTTACTCACATACACTATATTGCCAAAAGTATTGGGACACCCCTCCAAATCATTGAATTTAGGTGTTCCAATCACTTCCATGGCCACAGTTGTATGAATCAAGCACCTAGACATGCAGAAGCTTCTACAAACATTTGTGAAAGAATGGGTCGCTCTCAGGAGCTCAGTGAACTCAAGCGTTGTACCGCGGTAGGATGCCACCTGTGCAATAAGTCAATTTGTGAAATTTCCTCACTACTAAATATTCCACGGTCAACTGTTAGTGGTATTATAACAATGTGGAAGCAATTGGGACCAACAGCAACTCAGCCACGAAGTAAAAAATCAAAGAGCGGGGGCAGCGTATACTGAGGCTCACAATGCACAGAAATCACCAACTTTCTGCAGAGTCAATAGATACAGACCTCCAAACTTCATGTGGCCTTCAGATTAGCTCAGGAACAGTGCGTAGAGATTCATGGAATGGGCATTTCATTTCCGAGCAGCTGCATCCAAGCCTTACATCACCAAGTGCAATGCAAAGCGTCAGATACAGTGGTGCAAAGTGTGGGATGCAGTGGTGTAAAGCGTCAGATACAGTGGTGCAAAGTGTGGGATGCAGTGGTGTAAAGCGTGGGATGCAGTGGTGTAAAGTGTGGGATGCAGTGGTGTAAAGCGTGAGATGCAGTGGTGTAAAGCGTGGGGTGCAGTAGTGTAAAGTGTGGGATGCAGTGGTGTAAAGCGTGGGATGCAGTGGTGTAAAGTGTGGGGTGCAGTGCTGTAAAGTGTGGGATGCAGTGGTGTAAAGGGTGGGATGCAGTGGTGTAAAGCGTGGGATGCAGTGGTGTAAAGTGTGGGATGCAGTGGTTTAAAGCGTGGGATGCAGTGGTGTAAAGTGTGGGATACAATGGTGTAAAGCATGGGATGCAGGGGTGTAATGTCTGGGATGCAGGGGTGTAAAGTGCGGGATGCAGTGGTGTAAAGCGTGGGATGCAGTGGTGTAAAGTGTGGGATGCAGTGGTGTAAGGTGTGGGATGCAGTGGTGTAAAGCGTGGCTTGCGGTGTTGTAAAGTGTGGGATGCAGTGGTGTAAAGTGTGGATTGAAGTGGTGTAAAGCGTGGGATGCAGTGGTGTAAAGCATGGGATGCAGTGGTGTAAAGCGTCAGATGCAGTGGTGTAAAGTGTGGGATGCAGTGGTGTAAAGCGTGGGATGCAGTGGTTTAAAGCGTAGGATGCAGTGGTGTAAGGTGTGGGATGTAGTGGTGTAAAGCGTGGGATGCAGTGGTGTAAAGCGTGGGATGCAGTGGTGTAAAGTGTGGGATGCAGTGGTGTAAAGCGTGGGATGCAGTGGTGTAAAGTGTGGGATGCAGTGGTGTAAGGTGTGGGATGCAGTGGTGTAAAGCGTGGCTTGCAGTGTTGTAAAGTGTGGGATGCAGTGGTGTAAAGTGTGGGATGCAGTGGTGTAAGGTGTGGGATGCAGTGGTTTAAAGCGTAGGATGCAGTGGTGTAAGGTGTGGGATGTAGTGGTGTAAAGCGTGGGATGCAGTGGTTTAAAGCGTAGGATGCAGTGGTGTAAGGTGTGGGATGTAGTGGTGTAAAGCGTGGGATGCAGTGGTGTAAAGCGTGGGATGCAGTGGTGTAAAGTGTGGGATGCAGTGGTGTAAAGCGTGGGATGCAGTGGTGTAAAGTGTGGGATGCAGTGGTGTAAGGTGTGGGATGCAGTGGTGTAAAGCGTGGCTTGCAGTGTTGTAAAGTGTGGGATGCAGTGGTGTAAAGCGTGGGATGCAGTGGTGTAAAGCGTGGGATGCAGTGGTTTAAAGCGTAGGATGCAGTGGTGTAAGGTGTGGGATGTAGTGGTGTAAAGCGTGGGATGCAGTGGTGTAAAGCGTGGGATGCAGTAGTGTAAAGTGTGGGATGCAGTGGTGTAAAGCGTGGGATGCAGTGGTGTAAAGTGTGGGATGCAGTGGTGTAAGGTGTGGGATGCAGTGGTGTAAAGCGTGGCTTGCAGTGTTGTAAAGTGTGGGATGCAGTGGTGTAAAGTGTGGATTGAAGTGGTGTAAAGCGTGGGATGCAGTGGTGTAAAGTGTGGGATGCAGTGGTGTAAAGCGTCAGATGCAGTGGTGTAAAGTGTGGGATGCAGTGGTGTAAAGCGTGGGATGCAGTGGTGTAAAGCGTAGGATGCAGTGGTGTAAGGTGTGGGATGTAGTGGTGTAAAGCGTGGGATGCAGTGGTGTAAAGCGTGGGATGCAGTGGTGTAAAGCGTCAGATGCAGTGGTGTAAAGTGTGGGATGCAGTGGTGTAAGGTGTGGGATGCAGTGGTGTAAAGCGTAGGATGCAGTGGTGTAAGGTGTGGGATGTAGACATGTGCCGGTATTCGGTAATGCGATAAATCGCGGTAATGAATATGCACGATATTGTTATCGTGGGCACTTCAAAATACCGTGAAAAATAATAGATCCGAATTTAGATTTTTAGAACGCGCATTATAGCTTATTTTCCATCAACCGCTTAAACAAGCACTGCCTATGCTGCGCGAAACACGTGCGCACTCTGATGTAAACAATCGCCACGTGTATGAGCATGCGGCCGTTGCGCACTTCTAGTCTAATGTAAACAGTCCTCACATGGAGAAGCAGCATGGCGGAAGGAGGAACGCCGCCGCCTACAGTCTATGGCCGCCGCCGATCTATCCGGATCCATCCCGCTTCTAAAAGCAGAGCTGCCAACTCGACGCATTCAGCGCGAGACTCGATCCTCACACGCTCACGCCACACATCCGTTTTCTCACGCAGAGAAAAATCGCGGAGCAAAGAGGACACGAAGACCGTCAAACAAGACAGAGCAGGTTACTTTTGATATGAAACAGGAGAACAATTGTGTCACAGAACGTTACATTTAAACTATTTAATGACCAGCAGCATGTTAGATGACTAAAACATAAAGAGGAGTATTTTGCTGAATATGTGCACTGCACTTTTTTACATATTTATTATATTTTTACTTGTGTCATTACATTATTGTTATTATAATGAAAACCACATTATATTTGATTTAATTAGTTATTTGTAACCTTTAATAATACCAGCTGATAGGGCTCTGGTTACATAGCATTATGTGAGATATTTTTTTTCATGAGAAAAAAATAACATGTGGGCTATCTACTGTAGCCTTCCTAATATTTATCCAAAATAAGTCAATATTGAATCAAGATTTAAATCAAATCCCAAGTATTGAATTGAAATCGTTAAATTTGTGTTAAGCAATACAAACAGTAGCCTACCAGTCATTGTACCATGTAATCATTGTAACATGGTGTTGTCACTAAACTTAATAAAATTCAGTTTAGTTACCAAATGTTTTGACAATCACAATTACACCTTGTGATGCAAGTTTTAATTAATTTTTTACACCCCCCCCCCCAAATCCATCTGTTTCTCATGTGCAATTAAAATATCGTGATAATACCGTATACCGTGATAAAAGATCACTCAATTAATCGCAGCATGAAAATGTGATACCGGCACATGCCTAGTGGGATGTAGTGGTGTAAAGCGTGGGATGCAGTGGTGTAAAGCGTGAAACATTTATTATGATTTTGTTTTATTATCATTCTGCAGATGAAAAATGTTCTGACTGTGAGACTGAATCTCCATGGCGTAATAGAGGAGGAGCAGCAGTAGCTCTAGTTTTAGCTCTCGCTGTGATTGTGTTTGGTTACTGCAAATACAAAAGGAAAAGGTCAAATGGTGAGTATTTAAATTACTTGTTATTGTAAATATCCTTGTTTTAAATTGTTTTTTAAATGTATGAACATAGAATGAACAGTTTTGACCGGATATACCATGTGACAGTAATACAAATATGTGAAAAACATTACTTTTTGTAATGAGATTCGATTTTTTTATCTTTTTTTTTAACGTTTACTCTGCAGGTAAATATTTTTAAAAAGATGGAAAATACATTATATGAGACATAATGTATTATTAATATCCAAATCTATATTTATGAAAACAGGATATATGAATGTGCTCAAGCTCAAGTTTTTGTATAATCTGATTTGTCTCTGTCACGTTTATGACAGAGGAGAACATGATGATGAGAGAAAATCTCTCAAAGGTACAATCTGTAGGTTCTCGCCGCCAGAAGTCGCGTTTTCAAAACATAGGCGCTGGATGACGCTGGATGAGTGGGATGATGGGAGATGTCATTTTCACCATCCACAGATGTATGGAATTCACGGATCATGTAGGTAATTAATTCAATTTTGTATTACCTGTACGTTTGATCACACTATTTTATGTCATCATAAATTATCAGCAAGGAACGTGAAATGTAATGCTTTATTATCCTGTTACTGATATGTGACTATTTGTCAAATGATTTGGTGGGTTAATGCTCCGCAGTTTTGTACGTTTAAAACAATCATACTAAAAGTACATTTGAACAAACCCACAGTATTTGCAAGTAATGGCTAAATATTTTTGTGCAAATTATACTGTATTTTATTTTACTGCCATAGACTTGGGCACCAGACTTGATAAAAAGTGTTACTGAAGTACAAAAAAAGTGCAATATAACTGTATGTGTACTATAAATAATATATATTTGCTTACCTGTCTATTAAAACACATGCGAGAGCGGAGTCTCTGTCAAGTCCAAGTTTGTCGCGAAGCTCTCCATCCAGAAAACGCCACACTGATATTGATCCTTGTTTTATTTATCCGTTTCTCCCAAAGCCTGCTTGCCTCGGTTGATCTATAACCAATCAATAAACGTTATTCACGAAACATTATGACTGAACGACACAACAGCGGCGTGCGAGATACTGTATCATAGATATATAGACCCATCATTAGCGGCCCATTGAAACGACCACTAATGAGGAGTCTATGTGTATTTATATCTATTGTTTCTACAAGCGGAAACCGAGGAAAGTGCAGATTTTACGTCATTGATATGTGACAATGACAAGCCATTATATAAAACTGGAAAATTTGGATACAATTTGGATAAAAAAAACAAACAAGTTTTCATAATTTATGAAATCGCCTAGGCTACTCTTTACTATACTATGTATTGTAATATTTCAAAAATATCATCCATCTCAGATGTCATGTGTCATATGTCATTTGAAAGGTCTCAGAGTAAAATTCAACCAGCATAATTGTTTTGGGCTTTGACTAAACTTGAGCGAGATTTTGTACGTGAAGCACCGCAAGACCCATAATATACGGATACGGCATTTATGTGACGCTTCGTAACTTTATGAAACATGCTCAGATCGTGAAAAATGGCACATCATTATTTACAGTGGATGCTCCATATTCAAACAAGTCCAAAATCAACATAACATAAACATAACAATAATAAAACAAACAACAAAAAGACTACCTTTGTTCCAAATACTGTAACTTTTGATTTACTTTATTCTATCACCCAAAAATGTGATCCAGATGCAGCTCAAATGTAGGAGACCTTCACCAAAAAATCATTTCCTGCCAGAGATTTTTTTTTTGTCAAATTATAAAGACATGTAAACTAAGTTTCCTCTGAACACACTTTTTTGTCTTTTATCAGCAGTTTCTCAGCATTAGAATGTTCAAATGTTATGATTTCCCCCCCTAAAAATGTCAAAAGTTTTCTATCAAACGATACCTAGTACTTTGGACTCTCCTTGATATAGTTTTAGAATTATGAAATTCTACACTTTACTTTTGTGTGTCACTGTGTAAAAACCTCTACAAATGCCTTTAGGGCTTAAAGGGTTAATAACCACACTTCTCATGGTCTTGGAAAACCAGGTTTATGATACATTAAGACATTTTCAAAGTGTTTTTTTAGACCATGAAAAATCATTGAAAATAATAAAATATATTATTGTATTAGACTATATGTCACCACAAATAAACTGGGAAAAGTAATTGATGACTGAATGAGTTTTAATGGACCCACCATTCCAGTAGCAACAGCCAAATAAGCCTAGAATTTCTGCTAAATTTCTACAACCCCAGTCCCTGTTTATTATGTTTCTTTATGATCAGTTGAAATATGATGCTTCAAACTTTTCCCATTTGCAGTGTGGAAATGTTTGCAGGTCAAGAACGCCTGATATTTGTTAAGTGTGTAACAGTATTGTTCTCTGTGGCTGTTGTTTCAGGCAGATGAAGACTGTGAATTAGGAAATGCAGTGAATCATCAGAGGGTTTGAATGATCCAGGACTGACTGACTACTGCACTGAAGTTTAAGTATTTTACGCTAAATTCATGAAGAAAAAAACACAAAGAAAAAACACAAATATAGTGTTGTTAGATTTTTTTATATTTTCTTGATGTTTATAGTATTAAAAATATGGAAAAGTATTTGTGACAACCGTTGATTTAAAAATTATATACAGTGCTATGCATAAGTTTAGACACCCATGCTAAAGTTGACTAAAAAGAGGAATAAAAAATCATCTTTTGGAAACTGAACTTAAAGGGGTACTTCACCTCTGGGAAGATGAATGTGTATTTAAAATAGGTCATTTAAGTAGCAGAAATTTGAAGAAATTTTTGAATTTGGAGCTTTCTAGACTGAGAAAAGCCAGAAAATGTATTTTTGGCTTATGTGGATGAAAGACAACAACTCCCAGAATGCACTTGCTTCGCTGCCTTAGGAGGCCACGCCTACCGGTAAGAGTGCGCACTGCAGTTGAAAACAACAAAGCTAGCCTACGTGATGAGTTTGCGAGGGATTTAGAGATCGTCCAAAATGTCCGGGATTCGGCTTTTGCGTTCTACAGTCGCCATTCATTCATCATGTTTACTGTGGCGAGCAGGACGAGGCTGACGGGCGCAGGAGAACAGCGCGAGGCCGGTGCCGTGATTACTGAGACGCGCCGGGTCTCGCATCTCTCACGGAGGAGCGGGAATTTTTCTTAGCAATGGTAAAACGCACATCAACCGATCACTTGTTTAGCGTTCATGTAAACACTACATTCAAATTCACCAATCGGAATGAATTCAGTTAGATTGAAAGGTGTGCATGTGAACAATGAATGGCGACCGCAGAAAGCAAAAGCTGAATCCCGGACAGTTTGAACGATCTCGCCCGCCGGACAAGTCCGGGAAAAGGAGGATGGTTACTTACTCAGCTTTCTCCTACTATTCAGCTTTCTCCACAGAACAAGAGCCTGCTAGCTTAGCTTCCACAGAAAGACGGCTGACTGTGTGTACATTCTGTGAGTGAGATCCCACCCTGTATGGGCGGGCTAAAAACATGCGGAACAACGCCATCTACTGGCTGTAGTCTTTAGCCTCTGGCCAGAAAATCCTCCGATGACGCAAAATGACGATTTTTGCGTCATCGGAGGATTTTTTCCAGACAAAAAATGCATAAATCTCTTGTCTCAGGGGGATATGAGGGTGGAAAGCATGGTAATTCTAAAATACTACAGGTTTTCTACTAATACAAAGCTTAATGCTAAATCCTGAAGTAACCCTTTAATGCCTTAATTTAAAAAATTAGGAAAAATCCAACCTTTAAGGACACCAATTTTCTTTGTGAATGAATAATGTATTGTAAATAAATAAATGTTCTTCCTTAAAATACATTTTTATTTTTAAAGGCCAGTTACTTCATGGATCCAGGATACTATGCATCCTGATAAAGTTCCCTTGGCCTTTGGAATTAAAATAGCCCCACATCATCACATAGCCTTCACCATACCTAGAGATTGGCATGGGGTACTTTAAGATCATCTCTCAATGCAAATCAAACTAGCTATTAGGCTAACTGAAATAAAACCATGCCAATCTCTAGGTATGGTGAAGGCTATGTGATGATGTGGGGCTATTTTAATTCCAAAGGCCAAGGGAACTTTATCAGGATGCATAGTATCCTAAAAAAATAAATAAAAAAAATACTTAAAAATAAAAATCTGCCTGCCTCTATGGGAATTTAACATAGGGGTGTCCAAACTTATGCACCCTGTATTTTAAGGAAGAACATTTATTTATTTACGATACATTATTCATTCACAAAGAAAATTGGTGTCCTTAAAGGTTGGATTTTTCCTAATTTTTTTAATTAAGGCATTAAGTTCAGTTTCCAAAAGATGATTTTTTATTCCTCTTTTTAGTCAACTTTAGTATGGGTGTCTAAACTTATGCATAGCACTGTATATATTTTTTTATTAATTGTGCTGTATGCTGCTAAATATGCTGCTAATGTCCTGATTGTGATTTAAAAATTGATTGAAGAGTTTATTTCTGTACTTGTCTAGAAACCATACATTATGAAGCCCTCAGAGACGGAGAAATGAAGCTTCTCTCTGATTGTTTTGGAAAAAGATTTGAAGTATCAAGAGTGTTAAACTGTGTCATGGGTCATGTTTACATCAGGCATAAACCCGAGACGCAGCTCCGTTGTTTAATCCATTAAGTAAATAAAAATAAAAGCATGAGTGACAACGACAATGTTTACATATTAAAGTGTTGCAATAAATTAAATGTAGTAATAAGTAAATAGTCTAATGTATGGTTTTTACACTGCTTAATTTACTATACCTCTTCTTTAATTGGTTGATAAAGTGGTCAAATCAGTTTCCAGGGCCACAGGGAAGTCAAAGTACTTTTATGCTTTTTCACATAGTCTTTGTAACGCTTCTTTGGACGACTGTGACTCCTGTGGCTCTCAGACAGCATTTTGTAAAGATGCAAGAACTGTGTGACCGTCCATATGTACGACATGGCCTGTCCACTGAAGCTGGGACGTCATGCTCATGGCCTAAGAAAGGGTGTGTGTGTGTGTGTGTGTGTGTGTGTGTCGAAATAGTACGTTAAGATTTGAAAATAAAATGTGTAAAACACAAAAAGGCTGATAGTGTGATTTGTGATGTTTGGTCTAGGAGATTTTTTTTATTTTGCTTTTTTAGTAAAATTAACATTGCTATTTTATTACATAAACTACTGACTGCATTTCTCCCAGATTCTATATAGTAATTTAGGGCATTTATATGCATAAAATGACATCTAAATTGTCCTACTCATTCACAAATTCCTTTAATGCAAGAAGAGTCCAGAAATGAATATGTTGTCAGGAAACTGTATTTTGAAAGGTATTATGGCAGAGGAACATTTATGTTTTAAGACACATAACTGTAAAAAAAAATGTGTCTTTGTATTTGGTTGTGAATGTGAACAATAATGTAATATGTATATCTGTCTATAAAAGTGTGAGCAAAATGGCAAAAGTGTTCATTCTCGACCATCAGGAGTCACTGTGAAGCTCATGCTGGATAAATGAAAGCAGTATCTGAAATCAATATTTATTTATTTATTAAATGTATATATAATCTTTGTGTGGATTTGTTTAAAAGTTTTAAACGATTATTGGTGAGGTGAATGTGATTGTGTTTTCACAGACCACATACAGTATGTCTGACATGCTCCCTCTCAGTGCATGAAATCAGGATGTCAATTACAGAAGAAAAATTCTGAAAAATACAGAAGTGAAGATCGACAGAAACCATGAAGGATCTTTTTACTATCGAGCGCTGAACTGTGCTGGTGATGTGAGAGAAGAACTTTGATAATTGGCCTATTTGAGTGTTTCAAAGAAAAAGAACATTGTGGACGTTGAATTTCTGTTCTGTTGCAAGAATATGCTGACTTGAAACTAAACTGCGCAGCCAAACCTTCAATATTTCTCCTTATAATGGCCTGAGACTGGAAAAGAGGACTGTAGAAGAGCGGTTCCTGTTGCAACATGAAGTCAGTTTCTGTTCTACTCGCTTTAACTGTGTTTCTGTGTCACACGATCTCATGGAGCGCCAATATCATCAGCCATGGACGAGGTGAGTTCAGGTCAACTGATAACTAGAATGACATCTCCGTTTCAGACACTGAGAAATGTGTTTAGCTAAACTTTCGAGTTTCCATCCATGTAGCCTAATATTTAAAATAGTTTCAGCAAACATATTTTTGATTGTCGTTTTACATTTATGAAGTGTTATTTCTTGCTCTGAGACTTTCTTAAGACAGCCAGTCAAAGTTTTCGACAGACGCAGACAGTTTCTGTTCGGGTTTCATGAACAGTCAAGTCAAACTGTATTTTATGGTTTGTTCACTTAGACGTTGCCTACCCCAGATTAGTAAAACCGTGTTTAGAAATGGTGATCCATTCATTAGTGCCCTCGGTTTGATATATCCTGGACAAAGATTTGAGGTAACACCAGACTCCACATTAATCTATACTATAAATAATGATTTCTAGTTTAATAAAAAAAAATAATGACAATTACACAATTAAAGAATTAGAAGCCAATTCAGATATAATAAATACATAACATCAATTGCTCAGAGATGACTCAGAGACACACATGTGTGAATGGATTCCAAGCGCAAAACTCTGGAAAACACTGACACATCACTGCATGGGGCTTTTCCTGGTTACAGATTTCCAAAGACTGCTCTGCAACTTACCCATATATACGTAGACCAGAACAAAAGGTTGTAAATAATTACTACACTAACACTTGGTTTTGGGTGAGAGGAGAGGATTCTCAGATATCTTGACCCCACTCAAAAAGGAGTACAGGATTTTCCTAAGTTTTCAGTCTTTCTCATAATACCAAAGACTGCAATGGAATTAAGACCGTTTTACCAATCACACTGAGACATTTAAAATGATACCAAACATAAGAGGGAATAAACTATATATTCACAAGACACATCATATATGATATATAGACATTCTCAGTGAACTTTTAGTGACTTGAATTAGGGAGAAAGGAAGGAAGAGGGAGAGGGGGAAGCACAGATAAGGAAGGAGATTAGTTTGGACAAGGCGATCTACGCTTAATTTCTCATACAATAGTGTCAGTACAGTCAGATCAATAATTTTAAGAATAATAAGTCCCCAACTAAGCAAGCCAGTGGTGACAGTGGCAAGAACCCAAACTACATCAGGTGACAGAATAAAAAAAAAAAAAAACTTAAAAAGTTCTCCTCTGGCCAAACAACGAAGATGGTGTGGTTATGATTCCCGGCTGTAGTCAACGACAGAAACAAACTTCTAGTGCATATTTGCACTTATTCTTTCATTCACGTTCGCAGTATAACCTCAATTAGGCACTTACAACTCAAATCTGTCACTGCTATTTCAAATCTTTACACATTGACTTTTGTAACTATTTTTGCGATATATTAGATGCTTAACTAACTTGTGCACCCCCAGGCAGTGAGCGTGAGAGAGAAAGGTGGGGAGGGGGAGGGTGCAAAGGAGTTGTGTTATTGGTTGGCGCCTGGCCAATGAAATGGGGCTTTTGTACACTGTGATGTCATGACACCCGAGGCCTTGGGTGTGTTCTGAAATGTTAATGTGACTTAATAATGCACTAGGACAGTGATGTTAAAAGACTAAACTCAGTAAACACCATACTAATAAAGCATAATGTACAGAAAAATAGATGAGCCCAGAATATGACAAAAGAAAGGAGCTGGACATATATATATATATTCATACTATGGAAGTCAATGGGGACCATCAGCGGTTTGACCAGCAAAACTCCAAAGTTAGAGAATTAGTCCCCGCCATCTTCTTATATTCAGAACGTCATGCTTTAAGACAGAAATATAGAAAAAACTTGAAATATCAACTGCAATGAAAAAACAGCATGAAATCCATGCAATTACTTGAGATGGTAATTATTTACTCCTTTTCTTTTTCTGTTCTTTAGAGCTTTAGACAATGACACTTTGTTTGTGGTTTTGTACTTCTGAGTGTCTTTAGTCTATTTATTTCACAAAGCCTTTAAGCTGCTTTATAAGTTGTTTATCACACATACCATTTTATTCATTTGATTTTATTAATCTTTCCTAAATTTTCCATATTCATAATGCCCTCCACAATCTTTCTTTTCCTTTGCACTGATTAGCTATAGGGCTTTTCACACTGTGCTTAACCCCGGGTTATCTCCGTTCTAAACAAATCACGGTGCCAAACTTGTACAGTGTGAAACGATACAATGTAGAATATTACAACCAGATGCTTAGCAACTGACAACAATTCATGCACTTTGGGCAGTCACGGAAAAACAGCGCAATGTATATAAACAGTCGTTTCTGCCAGAGGTGTAAAGTCCAGGGGTCAGAAAGTAAAAATCCTGCCATATGTTTATTCCACCCTTGAACTCAGCCAGCTGATTCACTGATTAGTTCTATCTCCTGGCTGAAGCTGTGCTAATTAGCAAATCCAGGTGACTCGAACAAAATACTGAGGAGGACTTTTACTTTCTGAACCTGGACTTGCGTATGACAGGAAAAATATCCAACGGCGAAGGAAAACGCGACAATTGGAGTGAAGAAGAGATCATTTCATTCCTACCTTTTATATTTCAAAAAGTTAACTTTGAAAAAAACTTGATATTACAGTCAGCAATGTGTAATATGAGGACGCGCAATGCTAGAGCCTTTATGTAAACAGGTCACATGCTGCGTTTGTCTTGTAACACTGACAACGCAAATATACAAATAAAGACTTTAACCCGGGGTTCAGGAATGTGCAGTGTGAAACTTCAGCTTATGAATACCCAGGATTAACTGTTAACCCCGGGTATAGTATGAGCCGTTTGAAACGTGAATAAAGATAACCCAGGATTCAGTTTACCCGGGGTTTAGGATGACCCTGGGTTAAAGGTACAATATGTAAGATGTTTGTAATAAAATATCCCAAAATCACTATATTTCCTGCAGTTGTGTACTTACAATATCCCAAAAGTTCCCAAAGATTTTTAATTTCAGAGAAATTCCAATTTTAAATAATTGTCCGGTCCAGAACATTTTTTCACTTGTCGCCTGTCACTGACGTAATATCCGCGTTCTCCCTGGTTTCTGTTCGTACTGCCATAGTAACCATGGCGACAGACGTGGACAACTGCGTAGTTCGTAATGTCTATCTATCATTTGTTGTTTGTGTTTCATATGTTCCTCAGAGAAACACTTCCTCCACTACAAGTTTACAGTCCTGACCAAATCAGACTCATTCCCAGAGTTCAGTGCTGTGTGTGTTTATGATGACAGACGGATCAAACACTTCAGTAATGAAGAACGAGTCTGGATTCTGACTGATAAAGCCTGGACAAATACACCTGAGGAACCAGCTGACCCTATAGACTGGTTCCTACATCAGATCAGGACTCTATCAAACTGCACAGGCTCACAGTGTCCTGGTGAGTTTAATGATTATTATCAGGCATTATATTTCTTGTAAGTGTCTAATTAGTGATGTTGTTCTGTGATTGTAGAGCTCCATACATTTCAGAGAATAATTGGCTGTGAACTGGAGAAACTTCCTAATGGATCAGTGAATCTGACTGTCTTTGATGAATATGGATTTGATGGAGAAGATCTTATATCCTTTAATTATGACACTGTGAAGTGGATTGATAAAAACCCAAAAGCCAAAAGAACCAAAGTGGAATGGGATCGTCACACAGGACGAAACCAATTCATCAAACATTTCCTCAAGAACTGCACTGACTGGATCTCCACATATAACAGCAGAAAAAAGAGTAAGTTGTGATCAGATCAGATCAGTTAAATGATCTCCTGTCTCTGTGTGTGAGCGTGATGTAAGTTCAGCAGGTTGTCATTTAGTAAAAAATAAATACTGATGAGTTAAATGTAAAACTGTTGAGGACACATTTAGAAATGTTGAAAATCATCCGTACCGTCCCGGGGTGAAGCCTTCACTCTCCGTGAGGAATCCCGTTGCTTGAAATCATGTCAGCAGTTCAGGAGACTGGGGATCTGTTGGAGAAATGTATGTTCTAAACCATGGACATGTTGTCGTTGCGAATCAATACATGCCTTTAGAAAAACCCTCAGGGCTAAGGACACCGCTTTCAGTTTTATTTAAATTTTTCAGGTTTATGTGCCACTTGCTTTGTGAATGTGAGGTCTGGACCTCGTAATTTTTCTGTGTAGGCTATATACTGAAGGTTGTGAAATAATTGCAGAATATTAACTCTAATGTGGTGCGGGCGGCAATGATTTGCACATCGCGACGATAGTGGCGACGATGGGTCCTTTCCTACGAGAACCAGTGTGAAGATCGACAGAAATCACAGAGGATCTTATGACTGTCTGGTCATTCACAGCAGTCTGACAGAACCAGTTACAGTAAACTGGGGTAAAATTGACCATAAATTCTGTCTTGAGTGAATATATGAAGATCAGCCTTCATACAGTAACACTGCTTCTGCAAGAATAACAGATGAAACTTAATACAAGTCTTTCAATATGTAGAAAGAGAACATGATGACACTGATGTTGCTGGTCACAAACAATTACAGTTAAAAGTGCCTTCACTCAGATCAACTGTTAAAAATCATTTACAATGTGTTTTTTATTTTATTTTATTTTTTTATTTTATTGCAGTGGGAAATTGTGCTGACTGTGAAACAGAATCTCAATGGCATTTTATAGCAGTATTATCAGCAGCTGTTGCAGTTCTAGTTCTCGCTCCGATTGGTTACTGCATCTACCTAAAGAAATGGTCAAATGGTGAGTTTTAAGTATACTTTATGCAACACTGTTTTTTGTTTTTCAATATCCTTGTTTTAAAGAGATTTCAAAATGTATAATGTTTGGGAGTATACACTCACCTAAAGGATTATTAGGAACACCTGTTCAATTTCTCATTAATGCAATTATCTAATCAACCAATCACACGGCAGTTGCTTCAATGCATTTAGGGGTGTGGTCCTGGTCAAGACAATCTCCTGAACTCCAAACTGAATGTCAGAATGGGGAAGAAAGGTGATTTAAGCAATTTTGAGCGTGGCATGGTTGTTGGTGCCAGACGGGCCGGTCTGAGTATTTCACAATCTGCTCAGTTACTGGGATTTTCACGCACAACCATTTCTAGGGTTTACAAAGAATGGTGTGAAAAGGGAAAAACATCCAGTATGCGGCAGTCCTGTGGGCGAAAATGCCTTGTTGATGCTAGAGGTCAGAGGAGAATGGGCCGACTGATTCAAGCTGATAGAAGAGCAACTTTGACTGAAATAACCACTCGTTACAACCGAGGTATGCAGCAAAGCATTTGTGAAGCCACAACACGCACAACCTTGAGGCGGATGGGCTACAACAGCAGAAGACCCCACCGGGTACCACTCATCTCCACTACAAATAGGAAAAAGAGGCTACAATTTGAACAAGCTCACCAAAATTGGACAGTTGAAGACTGAAAAAATATTGCCTGGTCTGATGAGTCTCGATTTCTGTTGAGACATTCAGATGGTAGAGTCAGAATTTGGTGTAAACAGAATGAGAACATGGATCCATCATGCCTTGTTACCACTGTGCAGGCTGGTGGTGGTGATGTAACGGTGTGGGGGATGTTTTCTTGGCACACTTTAGGCCCCTTAGTGCCAGTTGGGCAATCGTTTAAATGCCACGGCCTACCTGAGCATTGTTTCTGACCATGTCCATCCCTTTATGACCACCATGTACCCATCCTCTTGATGGCTACTTCCAGCAGGATAATGCACCATGTCACAAAGCTCGAATCATTTCAAATTGGTTTCTTGAACATGACAATGAGTTCACTGTACTAAAATGGCCCCCACAGTCACCAGATCTCAACCCAATTGAGCATCTTTGGGATGTGGTGGAACAGGAGCTTCGTGCCCTGGATGTGCATCCCACAAATCTCCATCAACTGCAAGATGCTATCCTATCAATATGGGCCAACATTTCTAAAGAATGCTTTCAGCACCTTGTTGAATCAATGCCACGTAGAATTAAGGCAGTTCTGAAGGCGAAAGGGGGTCAAACACAGTATTAGTATGGTGTTCCTAATAATCCTTTAGGTGAGTGTATACTGTATGACAGTAGAAATATGAGAAATATGCAGATTTTGATGATGAGATTTTTTGTTATTTGAAATTTATTTTTATTTTATTTGATGGATACAAATTATAAGGTAGGATCCATAACAAATGAGAATTGCATGGTATGTGTTTGTCCTTTAATTTGTTTTTAATTTAATCTACTGTATTTTTTCTAGGTAAGATGAACAGATATATTGATAAAACTGGAAAGAAGATACAACAAACAATCATCCATCACATCAGACCTCAATAGTCCAGTGTTTTCATCAAGAGTTCATCAATGGATTAACAGACTGGACTGTGATGAACAGAACTTGCGAGACCCTCCATCACTCCACCGGCCCTTACTAGACCCTCCATCACTCCACCTGCCCTAACGAGACCCTCCATCACTCCACCTGCCCTAACGAGACCCTCCATCACTCCACCTTCCCTTACGAGACCCTCCATCACTCCACCGGCTCCTACGAGACCCTCCATCACTCCACCTGCCCTAATGAGACCCTCCATCACTCCACCTGCCCCTACGAGACTTTCCATCCTGCCCTAACGAGACCCTCCATCACTCCACCTTCCCTTACGAGACCCTCCATCACTCCACCGGCTTCTACGAGACCCTCCATCACTCCACCTGCCCTAATGAGACCCTCCATCACTCCACCTGCCCCTACGAGACTTTCCATCCCTCCACCGGCCCTTATGAGACACTCCATCACTCCACCGGCCCCTACGAGACCCTTCATCACTCCACCTGCCCTTACGAGACCCTCCATCCCTCCACCGGCCCTTAAGAGACCCTTCATCACTCCACCGGCCCTTACGAGACCCTCCATCACTCCACCCTCCATCACTCCACCTGCCCTTATGAGACCCTCCATCCCTCCACCGGCCCTTAAGAGACCCTCCATCCCTCCACCGGCCCTTATGAGACCCTCCATCCCTCCACCGGCCCTTAAGAGACCCTCCATCCCTCCACCGGCCCTTATGAGACACTCCATCACTCCACCGGCCCCTACGAGACCCTTCATCACTCCACCTGCCCTTACGAGACCCTCCATCCCTCCACCGGCCCTTAAGAGACCCTTCATCACTCCACCGGCCCTTACGAGACCCTCCATCACTCCACCTGCCCTTACGAGACCCTCCATCCCTCCACCGGCCCTTAAGAGACCCTCCATCCCTCCACCGGCCCTTATGAGACCCTCCATCCCTCCACCGGCCCTTAAGAGACCCTCCATCACTCCACCGGCCCTTACGAGACCCTCCATCACTCCACCGGCCCTTACGAGACCCTCCATCCCTCCACCGACCCTCCATCACTCCACCGGCCCTTACAAGACCCTCCATCCCTCCACCGGCCCTTAAGAGACCCTCCATCCCTCCACTGGCCCTTAAGAGACCCTTCATCCCTCCACCTGCCCTTACGAGACCCTGCATCCCTCCTCCTGCTCTTACGAGACCCTGCATCCCTCCTCCTGCTCTTACGAGACCCTCCATCACTCCACCGGCCCTTACGAGACCCTCCATCACTCCACCTGCCCTTACGAGACCCTCCATCAGTCCACCGGCCCTTACTAGACCCTCCATCCCTCCACCAACCCTCCATCACTCCACCGGCCCTTACGAGACCCTCCATCACTCCACTGGCCCTTACGAGACCCTCCATCACTCCACCTGCCCTTACGAGACCCTCCATCACTCCACCGGCCCTTACAAGACCCTCCATCACTCCACCGGCCCTTACGAGACCCTCCATCACTCCACCTGCCCTTACGAGACCCTCCATCACTCCACCAGCCCTCCACCGACCCTCCATCACTCCACCAGCCCTTACGAGACCCTCAATCACTCCACCTGCCCTTACAAGACCCTCCATCACTCCACCGGCTCCTACGAGACCCTCCATCACTCCACCTTCCCTTACGAGACCCTCCATCACTCCACCGGCTCCTACGAGACCCTCCATCACTCCACCTGCCCTAATGAGACCCTCCATCACTCCACCTGCCCCTACGAGACTTTCCATCCCTCCACCGGCCCTTATGAGACACTCCATCACTCCACCGGCCCCTACGAGACCCTCCATCCCTCCACCGGCCCTTAAGAGACCCTCCATCCCTCCACCGGCCCTTAAGAGACCCTCCATCACTCCACCGGCCCTTACGAGACCCTCCATCACTCCACCGGCCCTTACGAGACCCTCCATCCCTCCACCGACCCTCCATCACTCCACCGGCCCTTACAAGACCCTCCATCCCTCCACCGCGAAAGTTGTTTTTGGACATGCAATACTGGTAAAGAGACATGTGAGTTACTTGAATGTGGTCTCTTATATATACATACAGTATATACAACCCTATATATAGATATATGTATTTTCCTAATAAGGTAGAGAAAGGTTCGACTGACTGTGAGTTTGGGCCATGACCATATGTTCTATGTTATGAGTAGCAGAGATATAAAGAGAGAGAGAGCCTCCCCTCTGTGCACTCTTACATTCTGCCGACTGTGTGACTGTGAGCCTTTCTTGCAATAAATAAACCATTATAATCATTGATTGGGCTTTTGTATCTTATTCAGAACTGTTTATTGTTTATTTGCCACAACATAGACCACATACAGAATGTTTGACATGCTTACTCTCAGTGCATGAAATCAGGATGTCAAATTACAGAATAATTACTTGTTCTTGACCATGGCTGCATGACGATCACTTTCTACAATAAATCAATCAGAAGATCTTCTGTTCCTCTTTTTAGCAAATAATTATTTTTTTCTGAAATAAAACTTTAGATGTTGTCATATGATGGAGGCCCTGATGAGGAGGATTCTGATTGGACGAGACTCGTTAATAGGCGTGTCCAGTTTCTGTAGCATTTAACTGCTTAATTCCTGCTGGAGAGACTCAACATCACAAATACAATATAAATAGAGATGGACTACTGTTATGGAGCTTTTTGTATTCTTTATCATTTTTCATATTGACAACATTTTTTATTAGACTACAGGCCTTAATCTGCCTGTTTGGACATATGCGGTCATTATGAAATTTGTGTTCTCAAACTAATGAGAGTCAAATGTGTGTTTTTTTTTAAACGTTTAAAAAGAGATGATGTTGTTGACAATGATTTAATTTTTTTTTACGACTGGAAAACGAAAGTGTAATTGGATCAAGTCGCCACGTGAGGGCGCAGTAACAGAAACTACTGATGCGCTCTCGTTTAAAACTTATTCTGGATAGACAAGAATGGTTTGGCCTATTCTTTTATTGTCTTGTCTTTTCTTTTCTCTTCAAAGCAATGTGAAGCAAGGTAAGCACATTATTTTCTGATCGATATAACAGTAGGCCTAGTAATGTAGGCTACCAATGTTGGCTACTATAAACCTTTTGCAGGGTTTGCTTTTTAGACAGTAACAATTAAATAACTGAGTTGCAACATTACATTTAGTTGAAACGTATCTTTGTATAAACTAAATTTACTTTTTACAAACCAGATTTACAGAAGCCTCTGTCAGTTGGAATAAAACAGCAGATTTTAACAGCATCAATAAGCTCTTGTTTATAGATTTAAATTCTTTTAGACATAGGCTCAATGATAATGCTGAAATTTAGATTTTAAGAGAGAGAACATTATGTGAATGAATTACTTTGTTAGCGGCTCTTTAAACACCTCTGTGTGCATCAATCATAGGCTAATAAAAACATTGTTTTTATGTTTTTTGTATCAGTATTTATTTATTGATCCGTATTTGTATCATATTCAGTTTCTGGCTGTTATTTACAGATAAAAAATGACTGTGGGTTATTTTCTGTTGTGTTGAGGCTTTATTCTGTGTAATTTTGCCTGCTATACAGTAAAACACAACAGGAGCAGCAGCATCCCCCCCAAAAAAGTCCCTAAGATGGTGGGAATGCTGACTAATGAGTACAAAGTCAGTTATAAACTAGTTAATCGTGTGGACGCTATGTTGCAGTTTAAGTAAGAACATACGAACAGCTGATGATGCAATCGAACTTTTCATTGCGGTTTGTGTTTCATATGTTCCTCAAAATAAACTTTCCTCCACTGAATGTTTTACAGCCCCAGAAGTAGCCTAGGTTCTTTCCCAGAGTTCAGTGCTGTGGGTGTTTATGATGACAGACAGATCTCATCTCACACTAGAAAGAGCCTGTGTAAGAGAGAATCTGACTGGACCTGAAACTACACAGACTGGTAACTGAAGACTCTGTCATTGATTTCTCTTATCAACATCTAATCAACAAAATACACTTTGTGCATCCACTTTGTGCATCCATATACCCTGCTGTCTCAAAAGGCACTCCCAAGGATACAGAAGTATAATTTTGTGCTAGTGTGTGTGTTTGTTCCCGAATTGTGGAGCTTCAGAGAATAATTGGTTGTGAATTGGAGAAATTTCCTGATGGATCAGTTAATCTGACTGTCTTTGATAATATATGGATTTGATGGAGAGGATTTTATTATCTTCAATTATGCATGGATAAAGTCATACAAATCAAAATGCAATGGGATCATCAAACTGGACACAGCAAATTCCTCCAGGGTTTCCAGACACATTTAACAAGTTAACAACACATATAAGAGTAATTTCTGATCATATCACTTTAATTAGCTTTTGTCCGTGTTTGTGTTTTTGACTGTTTCTAATTCTCTCTTTGTTCACAGAGGTTGTTTATCACCATTATCATTACCAATGATGACACAATCAGCAATATTCAAATCTGTATGACCTTCACTGTAAAAATAAAATCACCTAAATCAACATAAAAACATCAGATCATTTCAAATCAGGTCATTTAAAATGGCTGTACGAGTCATTTCAAGATTTCATTTTTAAAATCTCTACTTCAATCTCATATACCTTGAATTGGAAATTGGAAGTTGGAAAACAATACAATTGGTTAATTATTTTGAGTTATGAAAAACACACATGTTGCCATCATATCGTTTGATTCTAGTGAATCGCAGAATATCTTGATTCTAGTTTACTTACAAGCGTTTAAAAAAAAATTTCAACATCAATTCCTGAAAAATTATGAAAATATATATTGAAATATGTACATTTATAATTTTCTCTCTGAAATTCACATTATTTAACTGCCACACAATTTTAGGAGTCATTTGCCACCACAATGGCAACAAGAAGTGTTTGATTTTGTCTCATCATGGAAATGGACAGTAAAACAAAAAAAAAGTTTAAGTCAGGATTAATGACTTAAATAAACTACATTTGTTTAAATAAACTGCATCTGTAAAAAGTGTAAAAACCTCATTTTTAAATATTTTAATATTCTGACAGTACAACTGAGTTGTTTCTTACTTGTCCATTAAAATGTATACTGTTCTTACAGAGTGTCATGCCCATGCATGGCTCTTCACTACCACAGTAAAAAACAAACAAACAAACAAACAAAAAACCTATGTGTAATTAAAAACTGTAGCCCAAACGTTTAGTATAAATATAAATGCAAAATAAATAAATAAATGCAAAAAATAATAATAATAATAAAAAAAAATAAAGGGAAAAAATAGCATATAGCTTCTACACAAACACAAAGTGTAATAATTAGGCTACATTGCACTCAGAGACATTTATGTATACATGACTATATTACTATAACAGCATTCAATATGAATATATAGCCTACCGGCACATTTCTGCCAAAAAAGTTTGTTTTACTACAGTAAATTTATTAATTGTGGTGAGAAACTAGTTTGTTCTTCTTGGATGTTCTCCTGTTTTTTTGCAATATGTTGAGAATATCAGCGCTGTTTCATCTTGCTTTAAACCATAGACTGTAATAAAAAATAGTAATAAATTTGTTTTTGTTTAAATCACAGACTCATGTGTGGGTTTATAATAGAGATAAAGAATTCTGCGCTGAATTCATGCGCTTCACAGTGGATCGCGCAGCTCTGTTTAATAATGTTCGTGTGATCGACATCAGCCTGCACTGCATGGGCCGAGCTGATAATGCTCCGTGCTGCAGTTCAAAAAAAGTTTCATTAGGCCTACACTTTTGAAGCATTTGCCGTTTGATGTTTCTCATAGGCAACGTTGCAAATGACAGCGCATAACCAGAGAGTTGAGTAATTTTGTAGAGGCAACGGTGCAAAATTTAAGTCGTACCGGCACGAATAGGCAATTATACCATTTAGTCGAAGTCTGGATTCCCGATTTACAGTGGATCGCTATTGGCAAGTTGGGGCTATTTATAGAATGTGCTTATAGCAGCTAGGCAACTCACTGGCTCCACGCGGGCACTATTGGAGACACTGGCCTATGATGCAGTCGAGATGGTGGACTGACTGAAAAACTCTGCAAAACAAACGCTGTATGAAACGGTGCATTTTTACACTGGGACCCATGGGAGTAAAATCGAATTCTTCCTATCATGATCAACTTTGTTAAATCACATTTAAATATCGGAGTATTTTCTTTTTGATTAGCCGGGTTTTAATTCCGGCTAATCAGTTTGAGCGAATCAAAACAACGCGATTATCGTTCATGAGTCCAACATTCATCCACGCAAGAAAACATGCAATCTACCTGAGGGAAAACTTGATCAAAAAGGGAAGTTTTCTTTCACTATTGAAGCCGAAGTTAATGTTGTTAAATAGCCATAAACATTTTTCATTGAAGTAACATTGAAGGACCTCATTATTGAAACAAAATAACCAATAAAGTCTTAAGCACCAAAAGCAGCCCATATAGGCCTACTAATCCTCTCTCTATCTGAAAAATATGCATTTTCATTTATTCATGTCAGTAGGCCTGGTTGCAACAACATTTAGTTACAATTTTGAAGTGCCATTGTTAAAAAAATGCTTTATTGGCAACATTTTAATATCCAATGGTGTAGAAAAAAGGTAAAATCCAACTTTTTGCACATGGAGCCACATTATAGGCCCTAGGCCTAGATTGAACAATTTAGGGCCTTTAAAATGAAGATTAAAAAACTAAATTGTATTAAGAATGAGAATATAGAAGGGTATGAAGATATCTTTAATACTTTTAGAGTCACAGGCACACAAACTTAGGAATAATAGGCTACTATTTATGGCACTCAGCAATGCTCAATTTAGTTGATAGAAACAACAACAATATATATAGTTTCAGCATTATTTTTTCTTCAGAAAATATTGATGAAATTGAAAATGTGTTCCAATTTTCTAATGGAGCCACACTGAGATCCCCATATCTCTGGAAATTAAACATACTGGGCATTAAAAATCTAAGAAACCAAGAGAAAAGTTAAGAATTATTCTAAATGGATATTAAAACATATTTAATATGAGTTACTGGCATGCAAACTTTGGGCAAAAAACACAGGAAGTGCTTTTCACATTTCTGAACTTTCACCATTGGCATATAATGCAACAAAGATTGCTAAAGTAAACAGATTTCATGAATAGACTTAGAACAGCATCATTATTTTTTGTATTACACAGAGATTGGTAAAGTCATTTTTATTCCTTATAATCCGATTCCGAATCTCAGGTGAAAATTGTCATTTTGTCATTTACTCTACAAATCAGTAAATTACTCAGTAAATAATATACATCCATCACATGTAATATTTTGGCTCTCTTCTTCATTTATGTTTGTCTTAAGATTAAAAATAAATAAATTTAACAACATTTTGAGACCCAGAAATGACCCAAATGTGTTTATGTCTGAGAACCTTTTATACACCTTTTATACATGTAACTGCATATGCTGAGATGACACCCACGTGTAGCCTAATACAGAACACATTTTGAGTGTCCCCGGTCTTATAACCGTCCTTAAAGAACCACGATTGTCCGTTGTTTCCTTTCCAGAAGTTGGCAACCCTGAGACCATCTGATGAAATATAGGGCTACAAAAATATTTGAAAGAAATGTCCGGATAAGCGGATGAAGATGGATGGATGGATGGAGAAATGTTGTAATATTATAATTATTATTTATTTTCTTTTTGGGGGGAATGAACACCAATAAATATAATGGATGATATCTTATCTTGTAGCCTACATAGCAGCAGGATTCAGCATTCTACATAAAGCTAAAACAGCTCACGTTAGCTACAACAAGTTATCGCGAGAACAGATTTAGATCATAATGTTGGTCAAACCAGAGAATGTCTAATATGGCGAGAAGTTTCACTCTCACTACACTTCCGGCTTCTGAACTGGTTGCAGTTCCACTCTGATTCCATATGAGGGCGCTCACAGGACGAGTGCAGAATGAATGGAGGTCAATGGCGGTATACCCCTCAAAATCCACTTTTCTCAGGATATAATTTTTTGTCTAGTAATTTGAATGTTGTATTCGAAAGGAGATGCAAAGAAATTACACATTGCTGGGTGTTAGATTTTTTAGAGTCACTTATTTGCTTTAAAAAAGTCTTTCAAAATGTCAATGACGTCAGAATGCTGACGTCATTAGCAGAATGCTAGCGTGTTATGGGCAACAACAACTCAACCTGTAAGAAATCAAAAGGACATAAGTACTCGTTCATTCAACTTTCGACCTAAAACCCATGTTGAACTTGCAAAATCTACAATCACATCTGAGATTTCTCAACGGCAATCGGGTGAAAGAGACAAATTTAGCCGTCTAGCCCCATTGACTCCCATTCATTTTGCACTCATGGCGAGCGCCCCCAGTGGAACTCTGGTGGTACTACAACCAAAATTCGGTATAATAGGGCTTAATAGGGAGTGGACAGGCTCTCCGTAGACGGGCTCTGGTCAAACTCATTTCCTCCACACCGTAAACGGACCCGTATTCATTCAGATGTAATTTACTCGGACGGGATTCTCCGGTGGTCATACGGGATAACTGAATTTTGTGTTCAAGCTGCTGGAGGATTTTAACGCCAGGCTACTCGCGCTTCTTCTGCCTTCTGACAGCGAATGCATTTCACATCGATTTAAACGTCGGGAAAGTTTATTTCCTCGGATGCAAGAGATGGTTTCTATCGATGAGCTGAACTGTGCTGGTGATTATTCCAAGACTCAACGAAAAAAAGAGCACCGTGGACGTTTTGAATTTCTGTTAAATATGCTGACTTAAAATTAGTAGCTAAAATTGCATATTTAAACTAATAATGCATAAACTGTGCTCAGCCAAATCTACAGTCTTTCTCGTGATAATGGCCCGATGCTGGAAAAGAGGACTGTAGAAGATGATTTTTGTTGTTGGAACATGAAGTCAGTTTCTGTTCTACTCACTTTAACTGTGTTTCTGCACACGATCTCATGGAGCGCCAATATCATCAGCCATGGAGGTGAGTTCAGTTCAACTGATGCAGGAAATTATCTCCGTTTGAGACACAGAGAAGTAGGCTACTCGCATAAAAAAAGCAGTTTTAAAAGTCAAATAATTAATACAAATGTTTAAACTTTCGAGTCTGCGTTTAAACTACTTAAAATAGTTTCAGCCACAGTCCTGCATGCGCTAATATGTGATGCTGCGGTAGAATGCCGCTTACGTGCGGGTGTGGGTCCAATAGCCACGACTATTTCAACTCAATTCGGTGCATTTGACAGCTACTTTCAATGATCAAATGGATGGTCAAATGGATTTTAAATTCACAGATTCAAAATGACCGGAATAATAACTTGTGAGCTAAACCTTTACTAAAAAAATACGCCTCTTTTAAATCGTAGTAACATAGACATCTACAACCCATTTTTTTCCTTCAAAACGAGCTTTCCTTTACAGTGGACAAAATGTAGTTTATTCTAGTGAAGTTTTTTATAAAAAAAAATATCATACAAATAATTAAATTATGCAAAAATACATTTATCCAAGTATAGGGGAGAGCGGGGCACAACCTAACGCTTTTTGACTTTCTCAGTTTGTGTAAATCTACTTATGGTTCAGAGTATTTATTTTTTCCCACATTAATTTCCCACATGTCTAGTACAATTATGTGGTTTTGTTTTATTAAAACAGTATAATTTTTTTTTGATATACCCCGAAAGAATGGAAGTGAAATGTGACAACATGCCCCATAGGTGGGGTACATTGTAACATGTGTGGGGCACATTGTAACATAACATATGACAGCTTAAAATGTTATCTGATCTAATAAAAAATATATACAAAACAAACTAAAATATTTTCTAAATAAAATACAATTAAAAAACTTTTTCATATAAAATAATGTCAATTTTTAATAATGAAATATAAACTCATTTTTGAGTTTTGACTACAAACACATGAAAACACAGCTATACAACATAGTTCAAAACAAATAAATAATTAGTCATTTCTGAACATTGACTCTCAGTCTTTATTCACCTTTTTCTCACGTTTTCTCAATAAAATTAATAAAAGTATAGAATATAATAGCATATTCCTAATAGGGGCACATTGTAACGCAGTGTTACAACATGCCCCCGCCTGCACAACTGGGGTTTAAACCCTGCTAGTGTCTTCTGCTAGTTAGCGAAGCATTACTATCTCAACTGTTAAATAACATCTTGGAGATAAAAATAATATCTGATTTGTCTTATTTTAAATAAACACAAAAAATAGAGATGAAAAATTAACTTAAACTTACTTTTGCTATGGTTTAATAAATGTCTATGGATATCTTCCAAAAAAAAAGAAAAAAAAAAAAATTGGCGGATTTTTTTTTTTTCTATATAGTGTTGATATTGCAACTAGTAAATACACAAAGTTTCGTCCTCCAAGCATGTGCGGAAGTATTTAAAACAAGCGTGTTACAACTAACCCCGCGCTCCCCTAACCATCAGGACATTAGGTGATGCGTGCAATGAATTTGGTAACAATACAGCGTATTACAGTGAAGTTACTGTAAGTAACAATAAGAATATACACTTGTGCCGGTCAAAAGTTTTGGATCGCTAAGATTTTTTAATGTTTTTAGAAGAAGCCTCTTATGCGCACCAAGGCTACATTTATTTTATATGAAAAAAAAAAAAAAAACGTAATATTATTAAAATGTACTTCCGTTCAAAAGTTTTGAGTTAGTAAGAATAAAAAAAAAAAAATTGGGGGAAAGACCTTAATGAAACGCAATGAAATCCTTTATTTTTGAAGTGTTGTAACATGAAGTGTTGTTTGTGTTTCACATGTTCCTCAGAGAAACACTTCCTCCACTACAAGTTTACAGTCCTGACCAAATCAGACTCATTCCCAGAGTTCAGTGCTGTGGCTGTTGCTGATGACAGACGGATCAAACACTTCAATAATAAAGATGGACTCTGGGTAAGAGAGAGTCTGACTGTAGACGACTGGACCAATACTCTTCAAAATCCATCTGATTATAAAGAATGGTACATACATATCAGGACTCTGTCAAACTGCACAGACTCACTGTGTTCTGGTGAGATTCATGCTTTACTCTTATTAATTATCAGACATTATATTTACTGTGAGTTTCTCATGAGTGTTGATCTGCGATTGTAGATCATGTTCTTCAGAGAATAATTGGCTGTGAACTGGAGAAACTTCCTGATGGATCAGTGAATCTGACTGTGTTTGATGAATATGGATTTGATGGAGAAGATTTTATTGCCTTTAATTATGACACTATGCAGTGGATTGATATAAGCCCCAAAGCCAAAGAAATCAAAGAGAAATGGGATCGTCACACTGGACGCAACCAATACCTCAAACATTACCTCAAGACCTGCACTGAGTGGAATTTGACGTTTCACAACATAAAAAAGAGTAAGTTCTGATCAGATCACTTTATTTAGCTTGCCTTTTTGTGTGTGAGTGTGACCTAAGTTCAGGAGGACATCATTTAGCATCAATGTTTGTGGGCAGTGGCACTGCAACAGTTAGCATGTATTTTAACTTATACGTTTCATATACTAGTATTTAACCGAAGCTATAGTTTGTGAAATTAAACATTTCTCGTTGTTAGTGTGTTTTTTAGTTAGCTTAGACAGCCATTATGAAAGTATAAGTAGCCTAAAAGGTATAAGAAGCCATAAAATGATTTGCCAGGGGAACAAATTATAGATTAATGAGATCAAAGATCGTCCGTTAGATATAGCCTACCTACACAAGACGAATTATATCCCATGTTTAACCACTCCACTAGACTAGAGACATCAACCAGCGGCAAACATCAAATGCACTAGCCGAGGTAAGGCTGTTCCAGGCGGATACATAGCGCTGAGCGCCCGGTGATCGCTTGGATCTCACAACTCCGCAAACGTCAGATCAAAATTTTAAATAGGCGCTATCTGTATAAACAAACAACATATTTGAGATTAAAACAACTACATTCTCGACTGAAAAACTCGGTAACACTTTATATTACGACCCGCAAACAACTGCGTAAGTAAACCGAAATTACGGTGTACATTTCTGTAATTATAGTGTACTTCCGTGTAGGTATAAGGGAACAATATGTTAAGTTTTGGGTAATAAAGGGGTAACAAGCAGATATACAACCTGCAAAGAACTTCGTAAGTTAACCGAAATTACGGTGTACGTTTCTGTAATTATAGTGTACCTCCGTGTAGGTATAAGGTAACAATATGTTACGTTTTGGGTAATAAAGGGGTACAACCAGATGTATAAGCAAATTATTTATAATGTAATTATTTTAAAACTAACAGGTACCTATTCTGTATATATTCCAGGCAAAAATTGTACATCTGTTGTATATAAAAGTTTTTATCACATTTCTGGCAAAATATGTTCTTGTGCAATGTAGTTACAGGGTAATTTTGACATCTGTGGGTTGAAAATTAAACTTTTTGGCAATGCTATTTATTGGCTTTTCTTACTAAACTACTTAACGTTAAGCCAAGAAAAAAATAGTTTTTGCTATGATTTTAATTTAAAACGTACCATGTAGTACTTATACTTACCTTATCACATTGTATTGCAATGACACTTAAATGTCAGGGCAAATATACTGTGTAATTAAAAGTTTTTTTGTTTTGTTTTTTTAATAAGAGTACCTTTCTCTGTAATTACTGTGCAAATAGTGTTGTTTCGTATTGTTACATAGTAAGTAGTGTTTGTTACCCGTTTCAACTGTGTATTTACAGGGTAAGTGTAACTCCTGCGGGCTGTAAATTAAAGTGGCGCTTGTTACCCCCCTTGTTCTGTGTAGTTACAGGGTAAGTGTAACTCCTGCGGGCTGTAAATTAAAGTGGCGCTTGTTACCCCCTTGTTCTGTGTAGTTACAGGGTAAGTGTAACTCCTGCGGGCTGTAAATTAAAGTGGCGCTTGATACCCCCTTGTTCTGTGTAGTTACAGGGTAAGTGTAACTCCTGCGGGCTGTAAATTAAAGTGGCGCTTGTTACCCCCTTGTTCTGTGTATTTACAGGGTAAGTGTAACTCCTGCGGGCTGTAAATTAAAGTGGAGCTTGTTACCCCCCTTGTTCTGTGTAGTTACAGGGTAAGTGTAACTCCTGCGGGCTGTAAATTAAAGTGGCGCTTGTTACCCCCTTGTTCTGTGTAGTTACAGGGTAAGTGCAGTAAATATACAATAAAGGATCCAATTTAATTTCTGACTTTTATTTTACAAAGACATTTCAAAACACTTTTTCATCTTAATAAAACATTATCTTTTCTACAGTATACTCAAACAACAAAGTAACACATTATACCCCCCCCCCCCCTTATTTGCTTCTCTTGCTTTTCTTCTTCTTTCTTTTCTTGCTCTTCTTTTTCTTAACTTCCACTGGGGACTCTGAAGTTGAGGAGTTGATGGAGTCCCATTGGTCTTGCTGCACTGCAAAAATATGAATATATATACATGCTCTTAGCAAGCTACACCTTCAATTTTAAGTTGTCGAACAATCCTCCACTCTAAACATTTTGTGCCACCTGATATTACTGTAGTAACTGTAATTTTGAAGAAAACACATTTTGGTGAAGTTTGAGGCAGATCATGGGGGGGTTGTGACATTTTATAGTGATAATGACTGTAGTGCAGCAGAAAATGTTTTTAAAAAAGGCATAGTTGTTCTGACAGCAACAACAAAAAAAAAAAAGCATGAAACACAAACATGAGGGCTGTGGCACTATAGGAACAGCATATCTTTGTGTCATTGCAGATGGGACAGCAGACTTCATCTTTTCAATTTCCTTTTTCAAAAAATCACACTCATCTTTGAGCAAGGTGATCTCTGCTTTAAGAGTGATAATCTTATCTTTGAAAGAAAGAAAGAAAGAAAGAAAGAAAGAAAGAAAGAAAGAAAGAAAGATTAGACATTTAAATTTTACTCCTGCCCTACTCCAGGGCTTATACTTGTGACCACTTTCCTATTTTTTTAAAACATCAAATTGAAGAACTAAACATCACTGGTACTGTACATTATACATGCACTTGTTAAAGGATTAGTTCACCCCAAAATGAAAATTTACAACGGACTTCATTGGTCACCATCGTTCAAAAGTCCAAAGTCCAAGTCCAAATCAATGCAGTTTCAGAAGTCTTTGAAGTGTTTAAACGGGCTGTACGCGATCACAGCTGAAGAAGAGGTTGTTATCTAGCGAAACGATAGGTCATTTAAAAAAAATATATATATAATTTATAGACTTTTTACCTTCAACAGTACGGATTGAGCTGATCAACAAACGAACAGGGAACTACGTCATCACGTTGAAAGGTCACGCCTGCGCCGGCAATACTATTTGAACTACTATTCATATTCATCAGAATGTTATTCATATACTATTCATATTCATATTCACTGAATACTATTTCTATATAATCGCAAACAATACTATTTGAATTATCCTCCTACGTACGGTCGCATTGTAAACAGTGGGCGGTACTTCGGCCGACGCAGGCGTGACCTTTCAACGTGATGACGTAGTTCCCTTTCCGTTTGTTGATCAGCTCAATCCAAACTATTGAACTATTGCCACAGCCCTCAGGTTTGTTTCATGTTTTTTTTTTTTTTTTTTTTTTTTTTTTGCTGTCAGAACAAATATGCCTTTTTAAAAAACATTTTCTGCTGCACTACAGTCATTATCACTATAAAATATCACAACCCCCCATGATCTGACTCAAACTTCACCAAAATGTGTTTTCTTCAAAATTACAGTTACTACAGTAATATCAGGTGGCACAAAATGTTTAGAGTGGAGGATTGTTCGACAACTTAAAATTGAGGGTGTAGCTTGCTAAGAGCATGTATATACTGTATATTCATATTTTTGCAGTGCAGCAAGACCAATGGGACTCCATCAACTCCTCAACTTCAGAGTCCCCAGTGGAAGTTAAGAAAAAGAAGAGCAAGAAAAGAAAGAAGAAGAAAAGCAAGGGACGCAAATAAAAAGGGGGGGGGGGGGGTATAATGTGTTACTTTGTTGTTTGAGTATACTGTAGAAAAGATAATGTTTTATTAAGATAATAAAGTGTTTTGACATTTTTTTGTAAAATAAAAGTCAGAAATTAAATTGGATCCTTTATTGTATATTTACTCTACTTACCCTGTAACTACACAGAACAAGGGGGTAACAAGCGCCACTTTAATTTACAGCCCGCAGGAGTTACACTTACCCTGTAACTACACAGAACAAGGGGGTATCAAGCGCCACTTTAATTTACAGCCCGCAGGAGTTACACTTACCCTGTAACTACACAGAACAAGGGGGTAACAAGCGCCACTTTAATTTACAGCCCGCAGGAGTTACACTTACCCTGTAACTACACAGAACAAGGGGGGTAACAAGCGCCACTTTAATTTACAGCCCGCAGGAGTTACACTTACCCTGTAACTACACAGAACAAGGGGGTAACAAGCGCCACTTTAATTTACAGCCCGCAGGAGTTACACTTACCCTGTAACTACACAGAACAAGGGGGTAACAAGCGCCACTTTAATTTACAGCCCGCAGGAGTTACACTTACCCTGTAAATACACAGTTGAAACGGGTAACAAACACTACTTACTATGTAACAATACGAAACAACACTATTTGCACAGTAATTACAGAGAAAGGTACTCTTATTAAAAAAACAAAACAAAAAAAACTTTTAATTACACAGTATATTTGCCCTGACATTTAAGTGTCATTGCAATACAATGTGATAAGGTAAGTATAAGTACTACATGGTACGTTTTAAATTAAAATCATAGCAAAAACTTTTTTTTTTTTTTTTTTTTTTTTGGCTTAACGTTAAGTAGTTTAGTAAGAAAAGCCAATAAATAGCATTGCCAAAAAGTTTAATTTTCAACCCACAGATGTCAAAATTACCCTGTAACTACATTGCACAAGAACATATTTTGCCAGAAATGTGATAAAAACTTTTATATACAACAGATGTACAATTTTTGCCTGGAATAGGTACCTGTTAGTTTTAAAATAATTACATTATAAATAATTTGCTTATATATCTGTACCCCTTTAATACCCAAAACGTAACATATTGTTACCTTATACCTACACGGAGGTACACTATAATTACAGAAACGTACACCGTAATTTCGGTTTACTTACGAAGTTCTTTGCAGGTTGTATATCTGCTTGTTACCCCTTTATTACCCAAAACTTAACATATTGTTCCCTTATACCTACACGGAAGTACACTATAATTACAGAAATGTACACCGTAGTTTCGGTTTACTTACGCAGTTGTTTGCGGGTCGTAATATAAAGTGTTACCAAAAACTCTTAAAACTACATTTCGTGACACAATAACAGTAGTATTTTAAAATTTCGCGGTCTTTCTCCTCTGCTATTGACGCAACTTGAGATTATAGCAGCGGGATTTAGCATTCTACATAAATCTACCACATAATAACACAAAAACAGCCCGGACTCATCACACCGGCTCAGTATGGCAAGCCAAGAGGCTCAGAAATACGCCATAGATTAATCGCGTTTAAAGCCAAACGCCGTCAAATACGGCGTTTTAAACCGTATTGGACGCCGTAAAATATGCCGTTTTAATTACAAACGCCGTAAAAGACGCGCGAAATACGTCAATGACGCCGTATTTGACGGCGTTTTAGTGTGTATGGAAAGCGCCGCTTTTTACGCCGTTCATCTCGCCATATGACGCCGTAAAAAACGCCGTTTTGGTTGCACAGAGCGCGCGCTATTTTACGGCGTTTTGCTTATAGTATAATGAGACACGCCCACTGATTTCCACAGCCAGTAAGTTTGAACTGTTATCTCCCAATCAATGATGAACTGAGTCAGACCAGACGAATTCAGCACGGATCATTTAATCCAATTCTTATGCTCATATACGAGGAGTTATTAAACAAGGAAAAGAATCCAGTTCGTATTGGCTTAACTCGGCACATTTCCATCTAAGTGCTGAATAACACAAAATATTATAACCCATAGAATGCCCTATGAATTTGTGTGTTTTAAATAGGCCTATTTGAAAAAAATAAGACGAATGTATTTTTTGCTATTTCTAAAAAATGTGGCAGGTTTGGTATGTCTATAAGCTTCTCCTTTCAGAATTAAATAGTGTTCCGATTTTTGTAGGCTAATTAAATTCGTGTTTTATTCATATTACATTGATTATATATTCATTAAATACTTAGCATTATTACATTTCGTTATATCCAATATATTTTTGTAAAATGAAGATTCAAATATTTTGCCCTTTCGATCGTCCAGTTCATAGTGAAATAAACGACTTGGGGGAAAAAGTCAACCGTTTGTGGGTATAGAAGTTCAGTGAGTAAAGCCGTTTTTAAAATACGAATTTTGAAATAATTTCCGTCATTTTAAAAGATAAAACATAAGGTGCAAGGGGAGCAAACTCAGCAAATGACAATAAATAAATAAATAAAAATAACATAGCCTAGTTATTTCTTTCCCACATTTGAGTCATTATTCTTAAAAGAAATGTAAATTATGCTTGCAACAATAGCTGTAGGTTAATTGGCCTGGGCTGCGTTTCCCAAAAGCATCGTAAGCCTAAGTAGTTCGTAAAAACGATCGTACGACTGATCTTAATATTACGGTCTGTTTCCCAAAAGCATCGTAACTTAAGTAGCACTTAAAAATCATCGTAGATCTACGAGTGCTCTGAAGTAATCGTAAATCCCCAAGTGCATCGTGAAGACAGAGTTATGAGGTCACCTGCAGGACAACCGGCAGATTACACTTTTATCTAGATTTAATAGATTACACTGCAAAGTGAGTACAAATATAAGGTTTTGATTGTACTTTTTTATTGTACACTTTATTGTAGCCTACTTGTTTTTTGTTTAAATGAATGTATAAATTAAATAATAAAAAAGGGAAGAAAAAATACACATCTAAATTAAATGAATGAACAAAAACAAAAAAATCATAAAATAACGAAGTAATGTGGGAAATATGCTTCAAAGACTGGGCAAAATATGGATAAAAAAAAAAAAAAAAAATCTGTCAATGACTTGCTGACGTGCACGAAAACCAGCCATGTATTGGGCATTTCTTGCAGACCACCTTCCCTGATCTTTGAACACCCCGGGTTGCAGTTAGTTTGCAATGTCTACCCAGATGTTTTGTTTTTCCTTATTTGTATGGTGTCCTTTAAATCTGTTAAAAATAACATCTTTGTTTCGCTCTATCTCCTGTAAAATTAGGCCTACATTAATTTCATTTTTTTTGAAAGGTATCTTTTCTTGTTTTGTTTTTTGTTTTTTTTCATACATTTTGTCAGTAGGCTATCTCCGCCTGAATGTAGACTTTAGACTTGTCTTGATTGCTAATCCACAGATGATGATTATTAGGTTAAATCTAATAATTAAGGCTAAACGTTCAGAATACGATTCCATATACGGTTATATTTCAGCACTTCGCGAATGGACAGCGACTCTTAAGTAGCACGTAAAACGCGTTCTCGCGCGTTCATGTTAAGTGCATTTTTGGGAAACGCTCGTGGAATTGCTGCGAGCGTTCGTAACCTTGCACGTAGAGAGCGCTCTGAAGAGCTAAGATACATCGTTATCGGGAAACCCGGCCCTGGATGAGTGTGATTGGCCTAATATTGTGTCCCAGACCGGCATTAAATAATTCGTGAATATTTGTAAAAATTCGTGGCTTGAAAGAGTTGGAAAATGGACAGTTCTGTCGATGTTTTGCCCAGGCAGGGTTAGAACTAAAACTATTAAAAACATTTAAATGCTAATCGAAATAAACCTGAAATAAAGGAAAATATAACTATTAGTTGAAAAACTTAAACTAAACGGACATGAGAATTATATTTTTTTTATCAACAAACTGGATTCATTTCGGGCGTATCCGGCGACTCAAAACGGGGGTTGGAGGTAACGGAAAAAAAAAAAAAAATTACACTGCCTACTGCAGGGGCGGCGCCAGAGAATTTTTAACGCATGTGCTGAGGGGGTGCTAGATCATTGACAGGGGAAGCAGCGCAAAACTTGGCCATTAATATTCAATTATTTTAATGATCACAATTAAAGTTTTATTAAATTGAACAAGCGCAACATTCAGCATTCAGCACAATCAAATATTCAAAAAGATGTAGGCTATTATTAATAATAATGTTATATCAACATAATATCTCGTTATTTCGACATAATATGTGTGCGTGCAACAAGCAAGATGTGCATTTGTAAATCCGGTGACGCGTGCATTGATTTTTATTAATAAACTAGTGTTTCTGACTGTCTGCTGCAAACATGAAGTTGACGATCGCCATATTCGTAGTGAACGCACCTAGAGAGAAATGCACATAATGGATTACATAATCAGAGAGTAGCCTAGGCCTAGCCTTTTTTTTTATTTTTTATTATTATTTCGTTTAAAGACATTTCAAGCTTTGTGTATTTGATGTATTTCTCATGTCTGTGTGAGGCATACACTGAGTTTCGTTAAGTATTAGGATGAGATGCGCTCCAGTTAACGTGCAATGCAAGAGACCGCGCGGGCGCCTTCATGATTATATTGTCCGTTATATTTGCTTCATATATAATGTTGACCAGGCAATTGGTTGATGAAAAATTTATTAAAATTAAGATACAATTTATACAAAACGAAATTCACTTTAAAGAAAGGTTTTCTACAAAACAAAACAAAACTTAATGAAGTGGTCAAAATCATGTCTGAACCACTCCATGTCTCATATTGCGCATCCTATCTTACTGGTGCTGTTCACTTTTCATAAATCAACATAAATGGAAAAAAATAACATATATTTATATATAATATTTTAACAAATATGAAACTAAATGCGCTTATTTAATGGCTACAACAGTACAGTAGGCCTACAGACTCTCTATTTGTACAAATTGCTGCACATTCATTTAATTCTGAATTTTGCACACACAAGTTGAAAGGCATTTGTTCAAATCAAGTTCATGGGTAATTGTGCGTGCATTTATTAATCATTATGATACTAAAATCATAACAATGTGGGCTATGCTATGTACAAAAAAAAAAAAAAAAAAAAATCAGATGAGCCCAGAACGCAATTACACGTTAAGTATTTTCCCCCCATAGAAAACCATTATAAGAACGCTTAATGTGGCTTATTGCAGATTAGAATGTCCCCTTATTATGTCGAAATAACGAGATATTATGTCGATACTAGGCTACTGCTGTGTCCACCATGGTCTCCACATTCTTGATCAGTGGAAAGCTTGTTTGGGATCTGACTGGCCAGCGTATTTGAAAAAGTTAAGCAAACTTTGCTGTCTTTTTGACATTTTTCCCCTGAGTGAAACGATCGAGGCTAACAGCAATCTCAACTAGCACAACAAGCGCGCAAGTCATGTGTCACCCATGTTCACATGTTCCGGCTCAAATTAAGCCCTGTGTGACACCCTTTTAAAATGTGAAAATCCTATTCATTTTGCTTTATTGATTTGAATGTTCTTTAATATTTTTCTTTAATTTCAGTTTATTATTTAGCTTGGATTATTTTAATACATAAAATTAATAATTCCTTGGGTGGGAGCATACGAATTGGATTACCACAAATGATCCGTGCTGAATTCGTCTGGTCTGACTCAGTTCATCATTGATTGGGAGATAACAGTTCAAACTTACTGGCTGTAGAAATCAGTGGGCGTGTTTCATTATACTATAAGCAAAACGCCGTAAAATAGCGCGCGCTCTGTGTAACCAAAACGGCGTTTTTTACGGCGTCATATGGCGAGATGAACGGCGTAAAAAGCGGCGCTTTCCATACACACTAAAACGCCGTCAAATACGGCGTCATTGACGTATTTCGCGCGTCTTTTACGGCGTTTGTAATTACAACGGCGTATTTTACGGCGTCCAATACGGTTTAAAACGCCGTATTTGACGGCGTTTGGCTTTAAACGCGATTAATCTATGGCGTATTTCTGAGCCTCTTGGCTTGCCATAGCTCAGTCTCACACAAAGCCCGCCCCATATGGATTGGCCAGAAGGTGGGCGGGGTTAGGATTTCCCAAGATTTTCCAAGATGGCGCCGCCCATAGCCCCCATAAATGGCCTCAAAACTTTTAAAGTTTTAGTATAGATTACAAAAATTTGTCAGATACTTGCGAACACAGAACAGAATACAAAGAATTGACATATTTCTCATATCACAAATATGTAAATATAAAAAATTATATAAATTATATATACACAACAACCCACATAAACATATACATATACAATTCATAGAAAAAAAAAATACAAATAAAGATATTTAACCACAAAATACATAAATAGTAAATTCATCTTACACAAACAATATATAAAGGGTAAATTAATTACCATAATATCAGGGAAGCTTTCCAAATATATTTTTATAAGATTCTATAAATCTATTACTTTTCTTATTATCTATCAGGGTAAGAGAATTGAAAAGTGATTTAAATTCCACTAAAAATAGAGACCCTAAGAATTTCTGTTTATGGGTGAAAAATGTCCCCAATAAAATAAAAAAGTTAACCACAAGGATTAGAGACTGATCCTTACTATTATCATAGTAACATATTACATCCTTGAGAGAAAAGTTATAAATTATCATGGGGGGATGGAATATGAAAAGCTTTAAATCAGACCAGAACTTCTTTGTAGAATCACAATGAAAGAAAAGATGAGTAAAAGTTTCATCAGTGCGTCCACAGAAGGAACAGGAGCTATCAACATCCACATATTTGGATATTATAGAATTTACAGGATAAATTTTATGTAAGATTTTCAAATGAACTTCTTTTACCTTGTTGGAAATGCAAAATTTATGCGGTAAAACCCATGCTTTTTTTCCAATTTATATCATCCAGCTGTGAATTCCAGTAAAATTTTCCTCTTGGAACAATCTTGTTTTTACTTTGCAAAATTTGACGAATATATTTATTGTTACATTTTTTATCAAGTAATTTAATGCCGTTCAAAGACAATGTAGGTTGAGCATATGAGGTATTTACTTTATTAAAAAGAACATGACTTCTAATTAGAAGAATCAAACCAGAAGGGATGGCTTTAATGACCGCGTTGTATTCCTTAAAGGAACACTCCACCGTTTTTTTAAATAGGGCTTATTCACCTTCTTTCCTACATTTAGATAGGTGGGCAAATGCATTTTTGTCTCAGTGCATGCATTGTTTTAGTTTGACAGGGTCGGCTCTAGCTTAGCTTAGCACAATGAATGGAATCCTTTGTTGCCAGCTAGCATGTCCTGAGTAAAAGTGATATAAAAAATAATAAAAACCCACCTAATTACTTCTTGTGGCCTGCGTATTCACAACAAGTACAAATAGTGATGCAGATTAACACTAGGCGATTTCCTAGGCAGATATTGACTTATATATTAAGGACTATATTAAGGGGAAGCACAGGCGAAGCACTGCTACTTGGGCGTGATATCTCTGCGCCCAAGTAGCAGTGCTTCGCCTGTGCTTCCCCCTAATATAGTCCCAAGTCAATATCTGCATAGGAAATCACCTAGTGTTAATCTGCATCACTATTTGTACTTGTTGTGAATACGCAGGCCACAAGAAGTAATTAGGTGGGGGGTTTTTTAAATATTTTTTTATATCACTTTTACTCAGGACATGCTAGCTGGCAACAAAGGATTCCATTCATTGTGCTAAGCTAAGCTAGAGCCGACCCTGTCAAACTAAAACAATGCATGCACTGAGACAAAAATGCATTTGCCCACCTATCTAAATGTAGGAAAGAAGGTGAATAAGCCCTATTTAAAAAAACGGTGGAGTGTTCCTTTAAAAGGAATGGGAAAATTGTGCTTTATCATGAAGTTCTCATATGACAGTATGGAGCCATGTTCATCAAACAACGACAAGATATTTACGATATTTCTTTGGAACCACTTTGGATAGAAGAGAGAAGAATTTCTAATAGTTATATCAATATTATTCCATAAGAAAGTTCTGTGAGGAGAAAAATTGTGGACAAAACATAGTTTCCATGCAAGAAGTGACTGCTGATGAAACTTAGATAATGCAACAGGAAGTTTGTTTGGATAGTAATTACATATCAAGACAAAAGAGAGACCACCAATTTTTTCAAAAATGTAGTTGGGGATAAGAAACCATACAGAATTAGGGTTTGCCAGGCATCTTTTAAGCCATTTAATTTTAAAAGTATTAACAGTATCAATGAAATTTAAAACTTCAAGACCTCCTTCTGCTCTGCTATTAGAAGTTTATGAGTTTTGTTTCTCCAAATAAAATCAAGGAATAACTTATTAATGTCATTGGCCATGGATTCATTAACAAAAAGAGAAAGTGAAGGGTAAACAAAACGAGACAGACCTTCGGCTTTTGATAAAAGCACTCTACCATATATCTTTAAGTCTCTTTGAAGCCAGAGGTTAAATATATTCTTAGTTTTTTTAATTCTCTCATTAAAGTTCAAATGTTGTCTGGATGAAAGATTCCTGGATATATAAATACTTAAATATTTCACTACATTCTTTACAGGAACACTTCCTATCGAGGTATCCTCACAATCATGCACAGGCAATAATTCACATTTAGATATATTAAGCTTTAAACCTGAGGCTGCAGAAAACTGTTCGACTAGTTCAATAGCTTTTGGTAGCTGATCTTTATCTTTAAGGAAAAGTGTTGTGTCATCCGCCAGTAGCGAAATTTTAATTTCCCTATCAAATATGGAGATGCCTTTAAAATCAGAATTGCATACAATGTTCCTCGATAACAACTCAACAACTAAAATAAAAAGAAAGGGCGAAATAGGGCAACCTTGTCTAACACCCCGCTTTATATCGAATCTAGGAGATGTGTTGAAATGTACTATTACAGAGCTATTAATACCTTTATAAAACATATCAATCATCTCTACAAATGCCGTTCCAAAACCAAACAACTTGAGACATTTTATAAGAAAACCATGTTCAATGGTATCGAAGGCTTTATAAAAGTCTAAAAAAAAGGATGAAAGCTTTAGAGTGTATTGAGTCTGCATAGTCCAATAGATCTAATACAAGTCTAACATTGTTACTAATATGCCGTCCCTTAATAAAACCTGACTGGGGTTCAGCAACAATATTATCAAGTCCGGTCTTTAATCTGCTTGCAAAAACTAAAGCCAAGATTTTATAATCAATAGTCAATAGAGTAATGGGCCGCCAATTATCTATTAGCAAAACATCTTTATCAGGTTTTGGTATTAAGGAGATTATCCCCTGTTTCATCGTTGTGCTCATTTCTCTCTGACTGATGCATTCTTTATACATGTAAAATAAATTATTTTGAATAAGGTCCCAAAAATGAATATAAAATTCAACTGAAAGGCCATCAATACCGGGTGCTTTCCCTTTTTTCATTGAAAAAAGTGCTGTTTTAATTTCATTCAAAGTAATCTCTGAGTCACAAAGTGTTTTAAAGTCATCCTTAATAGCAGGCACATCCTTCATTAAAGGGGCTATATGCAACTTTTTCACCAAAATAAACGTAACAATAGCCTTTTTATTTGACCATTTATGACTCAAACATCTCCTGATGAGCATACTGACACCTTGTCAGCTCACAGTGGGTGCACCTATAAGCCTGTATCCTATTTTTCCTATTTTCTGTCGGGTCGGATTTTTCGCGCGTTGTCTGCGGATGTGACGTCAAGCGCGTTCATGTTAAACGTTTCAGATCACTCTGCCACCACCGCTAGTCAGCAAACAAACTTAGTTTCTCAAACAATATATATATTTGACTGTTCTTACCTCTGTAAACATAATGTTGACTTCTTTGCAGCGGATGACTTGTGAAGTGTGCACGTAAGAGAGCGAGCAGAAAGGAAGAGCAGTTCCGTTTTTTGGCCACAGGTGTCAGTCGCGAGTTTAAATTTCAGAAAATCGCATATAGCCTCTTTAATTTAGAAATGAAATTTTCACATTTGCAATCATCAAATTTGGAAGTGTAAAGGGCACTGTAAAATAAAAAAGACAAATTTGGAAATCTCTGTTGTATCTAAACAGTGAGTTCCATTAATATCAAGAACATCCAGTGATTTCCTCCTTCCATTTCTTTTTTCCAGAGCAAAAAAGTAACTGGAGTTGGTTTCTCCCTCTTCCAGCCATTTAGCTCTAGATCTTATAAATGCGCCTTTAGCTAAATCTCTATACATTTGATCCATTTTTTAGTTGTATCTCCTTTAACTCCATTTTTTCCTCAGAAGATACAGTACTTTTAGTTAAAAGCATATTAATTCTATTAAATAATTCTGATTCATTTTGATTTCTAAGGAATTTAAGTTATTTACTTCTCTTAATAGCAGCACATCTAGCCATATATTTAAAGTATTCCCATTTTTGCTTGAATTTGCAATTTGTATTATCATTAAATATTTCTTCAATTATTTTTTTTAACACTATCATTGAAGTTGACGTCCTGGAGAAGAGAGTTGAATTGAATTTCCAGTAACCTCTTAAGTTTGCAGTTTCCTGTGAATCGCCCAATTTTAGAATAATTTGTTTATGATCTGATAAAGGGGCAGAAGAATGAGACACGTTTTTAAGAAGATGAAGAGCATTTGTTGAAATAATAAAAAAAGATCAATTCTAGATTTACACAACAAACTTATGTTAGACCAAGTAAAATTCAACATATCAGGATTCAAAAAGCGCCATGCATCAGTCAGAGATAAGTCACAACAAAAATTTAAAATCAGATTGTTACTTTGTGAAAGTTGGCAAATTTTGGGAGGATACCTGTCTTTTGCATCATCAGCACATTCATTAAAGTCACCACCTAAAATTAAAAGGGAGTTTGAATACTTCTGCAAGAGTTCATTTAATTTTGAGACTATGTGGGAAAAAAGCCCTTTGTTCCGAGAGCGTGAGTTGTGACCATAAGGATTTCATTATCCTGCCTAATAACAATAGTTAACCATCTGCCATCATCAGAAGATACCACCTCTAGAATATCTCCTCTAAATCTATGTAGAAAGATAGAGACCCCCGCTGAGTGATTAGTGCCATGACTACAGTAAATTCCATTTCCCCATTGCCCTTTCCAAAACTTAATATCCGATTCACAGGAATGTGTTTCTTGAAGTAGAATCAAGTCAGCCTCACTTCTTTTACAAAATAAAAAAACAGCTTTCCTTTTTACAGAGTCCCGTATACCCCTGACATTCAATGACATCACAGTAAGAGAATTTAACTTAACATCCATCAAATAAATTAGAAAAACAGAAACAGAAAAAAAAGACACAAACTAAAACAAACTCTCAACTAACAAGTAACAAGAAATGTAAGAAGTGTTTAAGTAAACGTTGAAAAAGGATTGATACACAACCATTAACATTATGGTGAACAAATAGCGACTATAGTAAATGTAGGCTATATTAAGGCACCATATGTTTGATTTGGAATAATAAGAAACAAAATTATAAATTGCCTTTTAACATAGCCATGTATATTACTTATATCAACTTAGTTTAATTATACATATAAACTTAAGGTATTACTTTAAAATTTACTAACTCCTTTAGGAGAACATATTGTATACGGTTAATTAGAGAATTTCAGAACCAAACATTAGGACCAAATAACCACAAAAAAACCATATTGGCCACTAGCCCATATTTGGGTGAGAACCTTTAATTCGTCTCAGGACAAAAACAAAATACTAATTTCCTTTCCTTTTGTTATTTTTTTATTTTTATTTTTATTTTTTGACTGAAATTTTATGGAATGAGTTGTCAATTTTTTTCCCTAGTTCACCACAACTTTTTGCTAAATCTTGGATAGCAGCCACAATGTCCGCATGGCCATTCTCTTCACTGTCACCATTACCATTACTGTGCTCGCGCTTCTTCTTCTTTGTGACAGGTTTCTTAGAGATATGAGGTGAGGTGGAAAGAATGTCACCTGGGTTAACGTCAAGTTTATTCGATACATCTTCTTTACCTGAGTCTTCCATAGAAACTTCTGTGGTACTGACGTTAGAGTTGTCTTCCATTGTTTTCACCCTCTGGCGTGCGTTCCTGTGTTGACAAAACTTTAGCCTAGCTTACCGCCAGTTGTGACTTTTCCCTTTTGCCGGTTCTTAAAAAAAAAAAAAAATGATGTAGGCTATATGGTGAGCATATTTTCTCAACACTGCTGCCCCGTAGCACCAAAAATGGTTTCACCTTACTTTCAAGCCATCATTACACCAGTTTCAAGTCAAAGTAATTAGGTTGTGTTGTCAAAAACCTACACTTTTCTGACAGAAGAGTTCAGAACAGCCTCCTCAGACCAGCGCCATCTTGGCCCTAGTCCGGCCTCAAAACAGTTCTTCAGAAAGTCTATGGGTGACGTCACAGACGCTTTGTCCATATTTTTTACAGTCTATGAGTGTAGCACAGTTCTTCAGCAGTGATGTCAGCGTGTCGGCCTTCAATCTTAACCCAAAGGTCTGTCAGAGACTTGTGTGGGCCGCCTGGCATACACCTCAGTTTCTATGGGCTATTTGGGTCTGTATTGGCTATTTGGTTCACACCATTACAGACAGTTTCAGTTGATTGTATCTGAGGCACAGTAACAATGTAAATCTGAAACTGACTAAAGGCAACTGAAATACACATAATCTTTCAATATGAATGTACATATACGCACACAGTACTGTGCAATAGGGGTGGTTGATTATGATTTGACTTTTCTAACTTTAGTTAGTGTGTAATGTTGCTGTTTGAACATAAACAACATCTGCAAAGTTACAACGCTCAAAGTTCAGAGCAAATAGAGATATTTGCTTTTAAAGAAATTCCTTTTTAAGGACTACAACAAACGGCTGGTAGAGACTACACAACATTCCTCCAGGGTTGGTGACATCACTAACCGTAGAATTTACATAAACCCCGCCCCCGGAACACAATTTATAGATTATCATGACAGAATATGCTAATCAATGACTAGAAGATAACTCCACATAATCTACATAAATTCATCAATTAACCAATCAGAAATGTCCTGTTGCTTCTACATGTTGTCACTTCTTCTTGAGTCTCTATATCTTTGTCTGACTCCGGTTTGAACATAAAAGGCTAAAATGTTTTTGAAGTTTTCAGTGCATGCCTGTGTGTGGTAAAAGGACACGAGCTGTTGAAGCTCCGCCCCCTGTGCCGGGAGCAGCAACTCATTTGCATTTAAAGGGACAGAAACAAAACGGTGCGTTTTTGCTCACCCTCAAAAAGTGACCATTTTAACATGCTAAATAAAAATATCTGTGGGGTATTTTGAGCTAAAACGTCACATACACACTCTGGGGACATCAGAGACTTATTTTACATCTTGTGAAAAGGGCATTATATCACCCCTTTAGGCACGTTAGTATTTTCACAAAAAAATGGTTTTAAGCCAGTTATTCATATCTTTTTCTGTAGTTTGTCAGTAATAAATATCAGTTTACATTTCCAAACGTTCTTTTGGCCATTAATTGTAGTAATCCAGTGAGATTTTTGTTTCAAGGAGTCTAAAAACAGCCAGGTACAGTATGATCTGATCTCACACTACTGTATATATGTATATATATATATATGGGTGAGTTTATGTGTTTACACTATATTTTTAGTACTATAGGCAAACTACTTTGCTTTTAAGCACAGACAATGTCCTTGCCAAGCCAACCTGTCTATATCACTTCCATGGAGACAGATGTGGAAAAGACATTTTCCCCCTTTCCCTCTAATATCTCATGTTTGACTAGCCTGTTAGTGTTAGTTTTAGAGTTAGCATTAAATAATCTTAAATATCACCTGATGAAATTGTAAAAATCCAGAAATGTTTCCGTTGGAATGAATTATGAGCGGTTCAGAAATGACATGCAATAAACTCGCAGTATTTCTCATATTTACCTTGATATATCTCCAATTTATTAACCTCTGCTGGGACCATTCTTTCATTCAGCCATGTGGTTCCCTCTGGAGTGTCAGTTACTATGGTTACTGAGTATACAAATCTAGAACACTGAGCCTGGGATTGCATTTAATGCAGAGGGGTGGAAATGACAGTGAACCCAAGAGATGTGTTAAATATGTCATAAACATGTTTAAAATATGTCAAATTGAAAAGACATAAAAAGAATATTAGATTTGAATGAATTGGGTTATAATGCATACTTTCTGTTTGAATTTAAAATTATATCAGTATTAGATTTTAAGTGAGATAAGGTTGAAGACCCAAAGTCTGGCCTAGGGACAGAGGCAAAATAGTAAAAAACGCATATAAAATGCCTCCCATTTTATATAAAACAACAGAATTGAACAATTTTATAATATTATATTATATTATTATTATTATTATTATTATTATTATTATTATTTTTTTTTTTATTTATTTTTTTTTTTTTTTACACACAACACCAAGTTCTTTGTAAATGCTTGTTTGTTAATTGCATTTTCATCTCCAGGTTCTCCAGATGTTCATGTCTCTGTGAGTAAATCTCCTGATGATGAAAGTAAGCTGGTTATGAGCTGTCTGGCCACTGGTTTCTACCCCAGAGATGTTCAGATGAACATTAGATTGTACAGAATTAATCTTGAGAATCAAACATCTTCTGGAATCAGACCAAATACTGATGAAACCTTTCAGATGAGAATCAGTGTGAAGATCGACAGAAACCATGAAGGATCTTACGACTGTCTGCTCACTCACAGCAGTCTGACTGAACCAGTTACAGTAGACTGGGGTAAATATACATTCTAGTGCTCTATATAAATGTAAAATATAAAACCATAAATTCAGTCACTCGCATATTTGTAACAGGAGAACATGATAATGCTGAAATAAATTAATGTTTCTTGCCACAACAATTACATTTGAAGAGCCCCAACTCATTTCAACATTTCATAATGTTGATTAAAAATATATACATATTAAAAAAATATATATTTATTTTCATTCTGCAGATGAAACCTGTATTGACTGTGAAACGGATTCTACATGGATTGTTACAGCAGTACCAGTTCTACTTCTTGTTCTCGCTGTGATTGGTCACTTCATCTATAAAATGAGAAGGTCAAATGGTGAGTTATAAATATTCAACACTGTTGCTTTAAATGTCTTATTGTTGTAATATCATTGTTTAAAAGACAAGAGATGGACACTTTTAGACCGGATATAGATTAGTATAGAGATGATTTATGATTTTCATTTAAGTTTACTTTTGATGCATTAAAATGTATCGAATTCTATATTTACACAAACAGGGTCTCTGTATGTGCTCAAGCTTTTATATAATCTGATTTATCTTTTCTAGCTCAGAAAGCAATGACAGAAGACAATACTATTGGGACAGAAACACTGAGTAATAATCATCCTTTTCAAACACAGGTATCTACACCACATTTACTGTCTGTCTTTGTTCAGAGAATCATAATTCAGTCCAAAGATCGGACAACAGTGGTGTCCTACATAAATCAAATCATCAAGCGGTTTAGTGAGGGCGGACACGTATCTTTCTAGTGGCCCCTCTCTGGTGGACCCAACCTTGGTTCCCCGAGTTGATTCAGCTGCTGACAGCAGCCCTGTGACCAATACCCCTGAGGGAAGACCTCTTTTCCCAGGCGAACAGGACGATTTGGCACCCCTGTCCCAAACTATGGGCCCTCCATGTGTGGCCCCTCGACGGGAGCTTATGGACCTCGCTGCGAGAGTCCTAAACACCATTTGTGAGGCTAGAGCTCCGTCCACAAAATATTGTTTTTGATATATGTTCAAAAAGATCGAGAACTGCTTGTTTATGGGCTCTGGTTAGAAATTAAATGTTTTTTTTTATTTTCTTTCATTCTCAAGAGAAACAGTATTCCTAAACTATGACTTTATTTTCTTTCTTTCTTTCAGCTGTTTCTACTGTCTGTTTATGGGTCACCTCTAATTTAATAAGAATAATTAATCATGCCAGTCCCTGTTTATTATGATCATCTGATGATGCTTCAGACTTTTCACATTTGACAGTTTCTTTAAACGTTTACAGGATCAAGATCAAGAGTTTATGTGTGTAACAGTATTGTTCTCTGGTGTTGTTTCAGGCAGATGGAAACGACGTATGGTTGCAGTGAAGCATTAGTGGTCTAAATGCTCTGGACTTACTGGACTACTAGACAATTTTTCATTCTTAAGTTTACAGTATTTCACACTAAAAGCATAAATGTACTGTTTTTTCACAAGGTGCTCATTAGCTAAAAAAAAAAAAGAGTGAACGTGAGACTCAAGAAAATATGACAAACATGAATTCCCTTTTGCTCCAGTAGAAAAAAATGATAATCCACGATTGCATTTAATTACTTTCCAAATTAAGCAAAAAATATATCTAGAGATGGATTATAGCTGTTAGAAGAGAGAAAGATGTCAAATTTACTGTCACTACCTCAGCCGTTGTGTTAGATAAGCACACAATTCAGATAACACAAAGCCAAAGCACAAAATAACTCTTGTTTTATCGAAATATATGTACGTAGATATAATATGTAACATAAACCATAATGTATATAACTTAAAAAAAGTAACAGTTATTAAAATTAAAAGCCATAAAATGTGAAGTGCCCCACTGGGAATCCAGCAATTTTCAATGGAAATTATAAGATTATTATTTTTATTTTTTTTTACTTTTAAAAACACCTTTAACAGTTTTTCAGTATTTTGAGGCAGTTGTGGCTTAATGGTTATAGAGTCAGACTGTTAACCCGAAGGTTGTGTGTTCGATTCTCAATGCCCACTGCTCCGGGTGTGACTGTTTGCAGTGTGTGTGTTCACTACTCACTATGTGTGCAATGTGTGTGCACTCACTTGGATGGGTTAAAGGAAGAGGACAAATTCTGAGTATGGGTTACCATACTTGCCCTTCACACGTCACTTTCATTTTACTGTAAAATTTTAATAATATATTTATTTATACCAGACATTTTTATAACAGCATGCGAGCAATAAAACCTTGATGAACCCCCCCCCCCCCCACACACACACCCCTGTATATAGGGGATAGGGAAAGATTTAGACTGTGAATATGCTTTCCATTGAAGTGAATGAAGTCTGGTTTCACGTTAGTGTCACGTGACGCATTTCTTGTTGTATTCCTCATGTTTAAGCTGGTTTGGATAAAAGTGTCTGCTGAATATTTTATGAGCTGCTCAGAAATTGTTCATGTTTATAGAGTGTGTCTAATGTACGTGTGTGAATGGTATTTTTATTTAAAAATAAAATGCTTAAAATACAAAAAGGTTGATAACAATGTGATGTTTTATGTTTTATGTTTGGTCTAGGAGATTGAAAGACATATTAAAAGACCACTGCAAAATGATCCGTTTTGACCTTTTATAGGTTTTTGAGTGAAATTAACATTGTTGTTTTATTCCATAAATTACTTGCAGCATTTATCCTAAATTCAATCAATTTAGTCTTTAGGGCATTTATATGCATAAAAGCACATTTAATAAATAAATACAAATGTTTTCACAACCTCATATAATAAAAAGACAAGTTCATATTCATTTTTGAACAACAATGCAAATTTATTTTACGCATGAAGAGTCCAAAAATGTATGTTGTCAGTCCCAGAACTGTAGGTCCTGAGAGGATCAATAAATTAATTCTGATATGATACTGGATAATATAAACCTGATGAGAAACAGAAAAATACAACTTCCCATTGAATATTTAAAATAATCATATAAGAAAATGTATTCTTGTAAACCGAGATTATATGAAGGATACAGTGTGTGGATCTTGACATGCAATCACAATGAAATTGTTTTTAATCTCTAAAGAGAGTGTGAAAAGTGTGTATATAGCGCCACCTACCTGTCTTTCTTTGAATTAAGTAGGACAGTCAGCTTCATCAGGTTCCTCAGATTCATCAAATATACTCTACAAAAATACTGACAAGAAATTTAAGTAGGCTATTCTACGGCTGCACTTTTCCCACATGCATGACCTGCATTTCAATTTAATATTAAAATTCCATTCAATTGAATCGAATAATTCTTGAGTAGCCTGTTTTAATTGAATAATTGATTATGGATTGTACAATTCAATTGGATAGATTTTTTTTTTATATATTAATTGAAATACATAAATCTTTTTAAGGTTTTTACTCAGTGCAGGAATGAAGACGAAGGTGTGATTTCATCTTCAGCCAGTGAGAGGCAGCAATCGCTCAATACACCTAGAAGAGATGGTAAATATAAAGTTTTTTTTTTTTTTTTTTTTTTTTTTTACCTTCTGCTAAATACATCGTGAAGGAATGAAATAATTCATTCATTCATTCATTGTGTGGGGGTTTCCTTTTTCTTTATTTTAATTACAGCCTATTTATTAATTGCGAAAAAATGACAAATAAATAAATGTGTTATTGGATAAAATAGTGTTTGCTGAACTTCTTAATGGCACTTAAAGATGGTTAAACAGTAATTAATCTACAAACAGCAATCTACCTTTTCATATTCTGTGGTAAATGTTTTATGATCAACCATATTAGCCCTTATCAGGCAAAACATTGATATTTTTAGTTTACATGCACTTTTAGTGAAAGTGCAGGAAAACACAATGTAAGCCTAAATCACAGCTGTATTATAAGTAAAACAGAAATTAGGCCTATACTGTTTCACATGTTTTTGTTATCATTGCAACGGGAAAAGACCATGAAATCCTAATTAAATGAAGTTCAAATGTAGTATTTTTAATATAATGACAAGCCTACAAGTTACAAAGCCTGTTGGATTGATCACTTCCCTTTAATCCGTTGGCCAATAGTGTTAATACACTCCGCCTTATGACCAACTTTCACGACCAGTAAAGATCTTTCTGCAGAAATAAAGCGCTCGACATTCAGAGACACTTCCAGATTTCATCAGTGAAACACACTGATGCAGTGACGCGCGCTGGAATTGAATGGGAAACATGTTTCACGCGCTCTCGTTTAAAAACCTTATCTTTATCGAGGTATCGATAGTCTGGCTTATTTCTCACTCTAGTCTGAGTGATGCGTTTCATGGTAAGAACAGTTCATTTGTTTTTTCTTCTGATCCGCAGCAGAGACGCAGTTATCTACAAATGTTTAAACTAAACCTTTCGAGTTTGCTTATTTAATATATTTATTTCTCATTCATTAATAAACTGAAAATATTTTAGAGTTCTCATAACAACATTACATGTCTCTAACATTATGTTTTATGCCATTGCTCTGTTAAAGTATGTCAAACGAACTAAAATTGAAAGCGCAAACAGGCTTTTTGTGTTTTATTGAGGAGTCAGCATCTGTTCCACGCACTTTTCTCACGAGATCAGCTCGAGATCAGGTGTTTCCCGCGTCTCTAAACGACTCTGTCCACATAAATGAAGTAAAACTCCATCTCACGTGCTTTCAGTTTCGAGTGCCTTTGGGAACGGGCACCAGTTACGCGTGTTATAAAGTCAGAATTATGAGATGAGATATTGCGTAATATAGGCCAAGGCTAACGTTGCAGTTTCGAGATATAGGCCTAAAGTCAGAATTGGGATATAAAGTCAGAACTGGGATATAAAGTCAGAATTGCGAGATTTTAAGTCAGAATTGTGAGATTTGAAGTGAGATTTGAAGTCAGAATTGTGTGATATAAAGTCGCAATTGCGAGAAAAAAACTCGGAATTCTGACTTTTCCCCCTGAAAATTGCAAGTGTATATCCCAGCGACTATAGCCTATCACAATTCTGACTTTATAACACACAATTGCGACTTTATATCACGCAATTCTGAGAAAAAAAGTCAGAACTGTGAGATAAAAAATCGCAATTACCTTTTTTATTTTTTATTCTGTGGCGAAAACAAACTTCCATAGATTTGTAATGAGACGCTTCGAAAGATTTTTCAGCAAGTTTGGGTTTCGTGAAAAGTCAAGTAGCCTATATTATTTTCTTTGCGCTAGTTGCTGGTCTGTTACAGAATTGATTTTAGATTGATAGGCACCAACAATCTCTCTGAGCTCATTCTGAGTGCAGAAACATCTGTTAGATGTCAGAGATTATTGATGATCCCGAGACTGTACTGGGCCAAAACTGACACTGTCATGTCACAGTGCTGAAAAATAACTTTTCCATTAATTACATACTCTAGCAGTTTCATTATGACCCGAAAATATATTTACACTTTTCATAATAATATAAAAGGTCTCTAACATTGTGTTTTGCACTGCTTTGGCAAAGCATCTGTCGATTGAACTAGAACCAAAATTGCAATATGGTTTAGTGCACTTATAGCTTATCAAATGTCTGTAATTTAATTAAATTAGTACAGTCAATATATTTATTGCACCCTATTGATAAGAATTGTTGCCCCAGTAAAGTGTTTTTATTGTTGTTTTCCTCAGAGAGACACCATCTCCACTACATGATTACATCCATGACTGAAGCACACTCGTTTATTTTCAGTTCTCTGGGTCTGTGTGATGATGGAAAGATCTCTCATTACTGTAACGAAGTTGAAGCCTGGACAAGCAAGATTCTGACTATAGATGACTCGACTAAAGCTTCTGCAGAATCAGATGATTATAGAGACTGGTACAAACATCAGCTGTACAAACTGTCAAACTGCACAGACTCACAGTGTTCTGGTGAGATTCATGCTTTACTCGTATTAATTATCAGACATTATATTTACTGTGAGTTTCTCATGAGTGTTGTTCTGTGATTGTAGATCATGTTCTTCAGAGAATAATTGGCTGTGAACTGGAGAAACTTCCTGATGGATCAGTGAATCTGACTGTCTTTGATGAATATGGGTTTGATGGAGAAGATCTTATATCCTTTAATTATGACACTATGCAGTGGATTGATAAAAACCCCAAAGCCAAAGAAACTAAAGAGTAATGGGATCATCAAACAGAACACAACCAGTTCCTGCAGTATTACCTCAAGACCTGCACTGACTGGATCTCAACGTTTAACAACACAAACAAGAGTAAGTTTTAATCAGATCACTTTATTAAGCCACTTTGTTTGTGAGTGAGTGAGTGAGTGAGTGAGTGAGTGTGTGTGTGTGGGGGGGGGGGGGGGCGTATTTGCGCTTCCTACGCTACGTCTTGAAGGAGCTGGACCCCATAACTTGACATTATAACCACACTGAAAGATCTAAAACATTTTCTAAAATAGCTGAAAATGTGTTCGTCTGAAAAATGATTGACATATGCATCTCGAACGTCATTTTTGGCCGAACTATCCCTTTAAGTACGTCCTCATCTGTAAATCTGGTATAAAAATAAAGTAATTAAAGATTTTTTTAAATGTAAAAATGCAAAAACCATTACTATGTCTATTAGCTAAGTAAACACGCGCGCGTGTGTGTGCGAGATGTGAAGTCAGAATTGCGAGATTTGATTTTTTCCTCATAATTACAAGTTTATGTCCCTGCGACTTTATATAGGCTATCACAATTCTGACTTTATAACACACAATTGCGACTTTATTCCACGCAATTCTGAGGTAAAAAGTCAGAATTGTGAGATAAAAAGTTGCAGTTACTTTTTTATTTTTATTATTCTGTGGCGGAAACAAGCTTCCAAACATAAAACACAGTCAAGTCCCCTTTATTTACATAGCGCTTTTTACAATGCAGATTGTTTCAAAACTGCTTTACAGAGATAGCAGGAAAATAATGCAACAAAGTTTGTTTCTAGAAGAAAATAGCATCACAGTCCAGCTTAAGTAAGTTCAGTGATGGTTAATTTTTGCTTTAAAAAAGTTATTTATTTACTATAGCCACTCTGGAGAAAACTGTGATGTCATAGTCCAGCTTCAATAGGTCGGTATTGATCCAAACAGGGATGAGATGATTAGACAGATGTCAGTCACTGAGTACCACAAACACCTTTTACAGTTCCTCCTGAACCAAAACAATGAGCTCATGCTGCGTTCACCACATATACTGTCATTGGAAGAGGATTTAATGCATTATTATTTTCTGCTCCAGGTTCTCCAGAGGTTCATGTCTCTATGAGTAAATCTCCTGATAATGAAAGTAAACTGGTTCTGAGCTGTCTGGCCACTGGTTTCTACCCCAGAGATGTTCAGATGAACATTAGATTGAACAGAATTAATCTTGAGGATCAAACATCTTCTGGAATCAGAACAAATGATGATGAAACCTTTCAGATGAGAATCAGTGTAAAGATCGACAGAAACCATGAAGGATCTTACGACTGTCTGGTCACTCACAGCAGTCTGACAGAACCAGTTACTGTAAACTGGGGTAAAGATCCATCATAAATTTAGTCACTCACACAGTGTAAATTTACAGTAAAATAAACGGCAGCTGTGGTTGCCAGAAATTTACTGTAAAAAACATGGTAGCAACATTTTAGGTTTTACAGACTTACATTAAATTTACAGTAAAATAACAATAAAAAATGTCCTTATCTGAAATAAAACCGACCTATTGAACTAATATCTGTTTTGTATCATTGTAATACACTGATAACCACCAATTACAGTGGAGATGAGTCACATGATGAATTAAAGTTCATCATAAGCAGCTTTTCCATGCAATAAACATTATTTTAACAACATTAAATGTAACATAAAAGCCTAATGTACACAACTGATTAGAAAAAAACTAAGGTTAAAAACTTACGGTATTTTACTGTAAAATCTATCACAGTTATTCACTGAGGAAACTTTCTGTCTTTTACCGTAAAAATTACAATAATTTTTTTACAGTGTAACAGGAGGACATGATAATGCTGATATGGATTAATGTTGCCGGCCACAAATAATTAAAGTGCCTCAACTCAGTTCAATAGTGTGATGATGATATCAGTTCAACTGATGAGATTCGATCATGAGCTCAATACTGATGGATCCACAGACACTGAGACGTGAACAGGTTTACAGGCATTAATGAAATGTTTTTCATGTTCGTTTATTCTGAATGCACACACTGTATTCTCAGTATCCAGCTCTGTTCTGCAAAAAAGGCTGTTTGTTTTCTGTGTTTTTCAGCTCTGATTCATTAACAATATGACAGTTCCTGTTTATGTTCTTTATGTGCGGTAGAATTATGACACAATTCACATTTGAGAGTCTCTTGAAACATTTCAAAGGGTCGAGATCACATGATAATGTTTTACATGAAATTCAGTTTTCTAATAGTTCCAGTCAAATGGACAGTGAATTGTGAATTGGTGTTATAGTGAAACATCTGAGAGTTTTAAAAGCTTCTGTTTTCTGTGATCTGATCAAAAGTGAAACAGAAAACACATTTGAAACGCTTGTTCAAACCAGTTAAACACAGATCAGTGTCACAGTGTTACACTCAACAGAAGCCAAAGTAACAGTGAATTATTAACAGATTTAACATAAAACTCAAACTCATCACCTTTAAGAACTAAGAGTATTATAAATGGCAAAGCCAAGATATTTTTTATCTCATTATTTTACCTTAATCATAATGTGGGGAAAAACTAATCAAGAATTAGTTTATGCTATTATGCTAAACTAAAATGCTATTTCTGGCCATTACATTCAGCTGTTACCAGGCAATATTATCATACATCCTATGTAACCTCATGTAAAACTCTCTGATAAAATGCCACTTTTATTACTATGGCAAAGATGGGCTGAAAGTAATTTTACTCAGTTACCAGTGAGCGGTTAGTCATCTCGGCTGAAATATCACTAGTCCACACATTATAGAGTTTAAAACACAGTGTGTGTGTGTGTGTGTGTGCGCGTGTGCGTGTGTGTGTTATTTGCTGTATCTCTGTGTCTTCTGTTGCTAAGATACTGACAGGAAGTGAGATTATTATGGGGTGCATGAGTTATAATACAGGTCCTTCTCAATAAATTAGCATATTGTGATAAAGTTCATTATTTTCCATAATGTAATGATAAAAATTAAACTTTCATATATTTTAGATTCATTGCACACCAACTGAAATATTTCAGGTCTTTTATTGTTTTAATACTGATGATTTTGGCATACAGCTCATGAAAACCCAAAATTCCTGTCTCAATAAATTAGCATATCATGAAAAGGTTCTCTAAACGAGCTATTAACCTAATCATCTGAATTCACTAATTAACTCTAAACACCTGCAAAAGATTCCTGAGGCTTTTAAAAACTCCCAGCCTGGTTCATTACTCAAAACCGCAATCATGGGTAAGACTGCTGACCAGAAGGCCATCATTGACACCCTCAAGCAAGAGGGTAAGACACAGAAAGAAATTTCTGAACGAATAGGCTGTTCCCAGAGTGCTGTATCAAGGCACCTCAGTGGGAAGTCTGTGGGAAGGAAAAAGTGTGGCAAAAAACGCTGCACAACGAGAAGAGGTGACCGGACCATGAGGAAGATTGTGGAGAAGGACCGATTCCAGACCTTGGGGGACCTGCGGAAGCAGTGGACTGAGTCTGGAGTAGAAACATCCAGAGCCACCGTGCACAGGCGTGTGCAGGAAATGGGATACAGGTGCCGCATTCCCAAGGTCAAGCCACTTTTGAACCAGAAACAGCGGCAGAAGCGCCTGACCTGGGCTACAGAGAAGCAGCACTGGACTGTTGCTCAGTGGTTGCTCAAATTTTGCATGTCATTCGGAAATCAAGGTGCCAGAGTCTGGAGGAAGACTGGGGAGAAGGAAATGCCAAAATGCCTGAAGTCCAGTGTCAAGTACCCACAGTCAGTGATGGTCTGGGGTGCCATGTCAGCTGCTGGTGTTGGTCCACTGTGTTTTATCAAGGGCAGGGTCAATGCAGCTAGCTATCAGGAGATTTTGGAGCACTCCATGCTTCCATCTGCTGAAAAGCTTTATGGAGATGAAGATTTCATTCTTCAGCATGACCTGGCACCTGCTCACAGTGCCAAAACCACTGGTAAATGGTTTACTGACCATGGTATTACTGTGCTCAATTGGCCTGCCAACTCTTCTGACCTGAACCCCACAGAGGATCTGTGGGATATTGTGAAGAGAAAGTTGAGAGACGCAAGACCCAACACTCTGGATGAGCTTAAGGCCGCTATCGAAGCATCCTGGGCCTCCATAACACCTCAGCAGTGCCACAGGCTGATTACGGCCATGCCACGCCGCATTGAAGCAGTCATTTCTGCAAAAAGGATTCCCGACCAAGTATTGAGTGCATAACTGAACATAATTATTTGAAGGTTGACTTTTTTTGTATTAAAAACACTTTTCTTTTATTGGTCGGATGAAATATGCTAATTTATTGAGACAGGAATTTTGGGTTTTCATGAGCTGTATGCCAAAATCATCAGTATTAAAACAATAAAAGACCGGAAATATTTCAGTTGGTGTGCAATGAATCTAAAATATATGAAAGTTTAATTTTTATCATTACATTAGGGAAAATAATGAACTTAATCACAATATGCTAATTTATTGAGAAGGACCTGTATATTCAGCACTGGGATCAGACAAAATACTTTTAGATCTAAGATTTTTACATTTGTGGTTTAATATTTTTATTTAAATAATTATTTTTTTTTAGACATGTTAAAACTAGTTAAATCACTAGATAGTGTTTATTAATAAATCTAACAAAACTGAGCCTTTATTTTAATCATTGTTATTGTGATAGTGTTTAAACGTTTAGCAGTTACGGTTAAAGTCTGATTTTATGTAATGATCCTCCGCTGGAATCAAAGTCCTTCCTTTCAAATGACGTTTTTAAATACTGTCAGATCACTCGTTTTCTTTCTAGTTTTTGAGTGTGTGTAAAACATGTTGTTATGAGTGTGGAAAAGCATATTTGTCTTTTTTAATAGTATTCTTTGTAACGTTTACTTTATTATGCTGCTGCATCATGATTAGATTAGATTAATATGTCTTTATAGTGTTCCTGTTATTTTGCTAATCATGATTATTAGCAAGCACAAGATCACAGGTTTGATTCCCAGTGAACATGTGTTGATCAAATGTACAGCTAGTGAAAGTGTCTGTCAGATGCTACTGTAAATGAGCCTCTTTGGACAACATGTGTTAAATGTGCAATATTAAGAAATAAATTAGTCTGAGTGTGAGTGTTTATGTACTGGATATGGTGAAATATGATGCTTAGGAATGAAGATCTTCATATCAGACATTTCTCTCAGCTCATATAGAAAATCATGTTAGATAGAATATATAATATGTAATAACTGTAGGTTTTGAGACTATGATGCCAGAAATGCTGTCTATGTAATTCAGTGTGTTCACTTCATGCTTTAACTGTCACAGCTTTAATAGTGTTTGTGCATCTTTGACTATCTGGAGATGAAATATTAATCCTGCTGTATTTGACAATCTCAGGTGAAGCTGTTTAATAAACTACTGTAAAAATATAGTCTGATGACTTTTACACACATGACTTTATCAGACTGATATTGATTCATTTACATTTAGATTTCATTCAGTTCAACTTTGTTAAAGAGTTGAAGGATCTAATTCTTCGGCACACCAATATATACAAGTTCAGCGATCAGCAACATTTATTAAATACAAATATTTTTTTAATTGTTTAATTTGTTTAAAAACTATAAATTAAGTCATAAATCTTATTGATTATTTGTGAGGTGAAAGTGTTTGTATTTTTATAGACCATATACACACTGAAGCTGAATATCTGACTCGCTGCTTCTTAGTGCTTTAAATCAACATGAAATAAATGTTGACTATTTTTCAACTTTTTTTAACTCTTAATTCATGATCATAAATTAATTATATTTCAATCACATGTCATATTTAGAGAAACTTCACCATCCACACAATAGTGATGATAAAACTAAATCAAAAAGTGAAAATAACAGAAATGTATCACTCATTTGTATTTGTGTCACATGACGGAGGTTTTTTTTTTTTTTTAATTTATTAACATTTTGCCAGTAACATTTGACATTTGAAAACATAGTATTATATTCCAACGAAAGTTAGCCTTTAGCAATAATTAAGAACAAACAATCTGTTACGAGGGATTTAGAATAACAGAATAAAAAAGAATATCCAGATAAAACAACAAATAAAATAATAATAAAATACAATAACAATTATATCAAATATTAAATAATAATAATAATAATACATAGACAAACAATAAATAAATACTTTTTGACTCAAGTAGAGGGTAGGAAAGCTCATCTAAAGATTATATCTCAATTTACAGGTGAATCAGAACCTTATTTAAAAACTGGTATTTTTTAACTGCTTTTTTGTTTTGATTTAATTTACAGAGGGATTCAGCAAAACTTTTTAATTCAGAGCAAAATGCAATACAATTTGGGTTTGAAGCTGTAACTTTACACTTATGAATATGACCTTTTCCAAGCAAGCACAGGATTTTAATAGCATTATTTAAAGGAACAGAACCAGTGTTACATGACAAAAACAGGACCATTTCTTCAGTGATGTCAATAAGGTTATTAAAGGATGTAAAGATCAACACTGAAATCTCATTCCTGTAAAGGGACACTTAAAAAACAAATGAATCACTGATTCATTTTCAGATCCACAAAAAGAGCATTCTAGGTGAATATCCATGAATTTAGATAAACATAACTTGCAGGGGTAAAAATTATGAAGGATTTTAAGGTGGATTTCTTTGACTTTGTTTGGTATCACAAACTTATTGTGAATAGACCATATGTTTGATAAAGATAAAGAAGGATATTTCCGTTTCCATGAAGACACTGCTTTAGGAGAAATACTACTTACAGAGAGTAATGTTCTTCTGATATGAATATTATTGCATTTTTTATCTAACAAGTCAATACCATCTATCATTAATCGAGGAATGTCTTCCTTTAAAGGAGAGTATTGTAAGGATGATTTGATAAGCTGTAGAAGTTTAGGCGAAATACCATTGATTATTCTCAAAAATTATCTTTAAATAATATTAATACTGTTTTCCTTACTAAATTTTTCATAACTAATCAGAGTCCCATCCGTGTTTATAAATTTTGAAAGACATATTATATTATTTTCTACACATTCTTTATTAAATATCGTCCTGTTTTTATATAGTATATATTGATTATTCCATACAATGCATTTGTGAGGTGAAAAAATGTGTTTAAAAGCCAGTTTGCAAGAATCCAGTGCTTGCTTGTTAAAATCTGATAAATGGATAGGTAACTTATTACATTTAAAATTACAACTTAGCAAAAACTTTAAACCACCACAGCGGTTAAATAATACATTTGGAATGAAAAACCAGGGAGCATTTCCTCCAAGCATACATTGTTTGACCCAGATGATTTTAAACAGCTGATTGAGAGTTGTGAAGTCAATAGCATTAAAGCCTCCCTCAGCATGGTCCCTGATCATTGTTTCCCTTTTGATGTATTCAGTCTTGTTTTTCCAAATAAATTTAAATAAGAGAGAGTCAATTGACGTTGCTGTTCTTTTGTCCACATATAACGATAAAGCCGGGTACACCAATCTTGAGATTCCTTCCGCTTTTGAAAGCAATGTTCTTCCTTGTATAGTTAAAGGTACAATATGTAACTTTTTTTGCTTTAAAAATAGCAAAAATCACTATATCTATGTTATATATATTTTTTTTAGTTGTGTACTTACATTATCCCGACTGTTTCCAACAACTTTCAAACCAGGAGAAATTTGTAATTTAATTCGAAGACACGGACCGTTTCTTTATTTCTGTTTTGTCGCCGTCAATGGCGTCATATCCGCGGTCTCCCTGGTTTCCGCTCGTACTGCCATAGCAACCAGAGCCCTCTGATAGTAACCAAGGCGACAGACGTGGACAACTGTGTAGTTCGCAGTGTCTATCTGCACGCTGTTGTTGTTTCGTTCAAACATTACGGACCATGGCAAGTAGACTTTGGATAAAAAAGGAGAACTAAAACGAGAATCAATATAAGCGCGGTGTTTTCGAGATGCCGAGAGCTCCACATCCGAGACTTCGACCGCTCCTACATGTACTTTATTAAACAGGTGAGCACATTTACATAAAACTAATCAATGTTATATAGTTCAACAATGATAAAATGTTAGAATATGATCTGTATGTTATTGTAATGTTGATCTAGCTTACTGCTAGTCTCATACAGACAAACTAACACATACATTTCAACACATTCAAATGCAGTTTAGTGTGCTAGTGTAATGTTAGACCAAGTGAAACAGTGCTGCGTTACCTCACAAGTTTAATTTGTCTAATAAACTGACCTGTGAGTAGTAATTCTGCACTTGCGTGTAGTTCGGTAGAATGAAATGTCCATATTCCTTTTATATCCGCAGGACTCGCGTCGCGTGTGGAGCTGATAGCTGTCTCTTAGCAATCCCGAACTGCTTCATATCACAGTCATGATAAAAACATCGATGTATTTACTCATCCATAAACATTATTAGATCGGTCGGCTTGACGTTGACGACAAGATCCATAATTCTTAGCAAATGTTGCGTCATCAATCTACGCCTTTGTTATTGTAAGAGGTTAGCGACCCCTAGCGGCGGAAAAATTTCATATTGTACATTTAACCTCATTCATATTTGGGCATTTTGGGCATTTTAAAACACTTTTTTTTTTGCAGTTTGATACTGTGACCTCTACGGAGAACGAGTTCATTAATGGGCTTTCATAGTAAAGTGCCGGTATTTTATAAAATTACTATGAAATAATATACAAAACTAAGGGTCTAAAGTTAACATATACAAGTCTTTCATATCCAACTTTTAAAGCCTTTTTAAATTAAATAATTTATTGTTTTTTAAGGCAAATTGCAACATTTTGACATGTTTTGTCCCTTATTTCAAGAATCAGTGATATATATATATATATATATATATATATATATAGGCTATATATATATATATATATATATAGGCTATATATATATATATATATATATATATATATATATATGTATATAAAACTTTGCTGGCACTGACGTCACTGCCATTACACGATAGGCTGAGGTGCCTCACGTGATCCAAGTTAGGCGTTACGCTTTCTCCAATGGTAAGAGATTCAGACCCTCTCGATCTTCCTAATAAAACAATCTCAATCGGTTTCTCACCACACCTGTCCTGGTCGGGTCTCCTCTAGAGACAGAAAAAACTGTCGCTCCATTTCTATAAGGACACGTTGACTTCACATGGAAAAACAGAAGTCAGTTAGACAGACAGCAGAACACTGATGGACAGTAACAGTAGACAGACAGCAGAACACTGATGGACAGTAACAGTAGACAGCAGAACACTGATGGAAAGTAACAGTAAAAGGTTCAGAAACACTTTGACAGTCTGGCGCCATCTAGCGGCTGCACATCATGAAGCCTAAATGTATGGGGCGCCGTTTGTAAAGTTGTAAGATAACTGGGCCACATTTGGATCATCATATTTGGGCCACTTTTGGCTCACACCCAGATGAGCAAGTGCTCACTGAGCCATATCTTTGCCAAAACTGGCCCAGATGTGATTTAAGATAACTGGGCCACATTTGGATCATCATATGTGGGCCACTTTTGGTTCACACCCAGATGAGCCAGAGCTCACTGAGCCATATCATTGTCAAAACTGGCCCAGATGTGTTTTAAGATAACTGGGCCACATTTGGATCATCATATGTGGGCCACTTTTGGTTCACACCCAGATGAGCCAGAGCTCACTGAGCCATATCTTTGCCAAAACTGGCCCAGATGTGTTTTAAGAGAACTGGGCCACATTTGGATCATCATATGTGGGCCACTTTTGGCTCACATCCAGATGAGCAAGTGCTCACTGAGCCGTATCTTTGCCAAAACTGGCCCAGATGTGTTTTAAGATAACTGGGCCACATTTGCTGAAACATATGTGGGCCACTTTTGGCTCACACCCAAATGAGCCAGTGCTCACTGAGCCATATCATTGCCAAAACTGGCCCAGATGTGTTTTAAGATAACTGGGCCACATTTGGAGAATCAAATGTGGGCCACTTTTGGCTCACACCCAGATGAGCCAATGCTCACTAAGCCATATCATTGCCAAAACTGGCCCAGATATGGTTTAAGATAACTGGGCCACATTTGAAGCATCATATGTGGGCCACTTTTGGCTCACATCTAGATGAGACAGTGCCACTGTGCCATATCTTTGCCAAAACTGGCCCAGATATGTTTTAAGATAACTGGGCCACATTTGCTGAAACATATGTGGGCCATTTTTGGTTTACATCCAGATTAGTCATTGTTGATTGTGCCACGTTTTTGCCATAGGTGGCCCACATTTGGTTTGTGATATTTGGGCCATATTCATTATTTATCATATGGGCCACTTTAGGCTCACATTCAGATTACACATTGCCATAAGTGCCGCATCTTTGCCTAAAAAGGCCCACATGTGATTTAAAATATTTGGGCCATTTTTGCCATTTTACATGTGGGCCACTTCAGGCTCAGACACATTTTGTCCGGTCCATAAGTAGGCCTGAAGTGCCGCATCATTGCCTGAAGTGGCCCACATCCGTCTGCTATCTGAACCGATCGCATTTTACTGATGCAAAAGACACGCGCATGCACACGCACTGAGAGGGGGCGCGATGTTTTGGTGTACACCGAGCTTTGTATAATAATGGCGCAGTTACAATGGGTGTAGAATGTACACTACTTAGTCAACAATAACAGTAGGTGCTGTTCGGTTTTCATACTGCTGTTCTCCTAGTCACTACTGAACTTGATGAACTTGACGCTTCTGAACATCACTTGATTAAAGCTTTAGGTGACGGGTTGCCAGATATCACAAAAAGAGCAAAACAAGCCCTTTAAAACGCAGTATAATAAGCAGACATGGCAAAAAAAATCCTACCAAATTAAAAGGAAGTAACTAATTTATTATGAATAGAATAGTTCAATATAAAATATTCAGATATAAACTGATTGATGAAGTAAAGCAATAACATGAGACTGAAAAATTATTTAGCAACACTTTATTTAAAGTTTAATTGCACCTACGAGTTGTATTTAATATCAATATGTTGGGGACAGTTCATCTAAAAGTTGATGAGAGTGTTTTGTTTGCTATATTTAGCTATTAAAAATAGCCCAGCAGGCACACAACGTCATATGACGTTGATATTCGGTTGAATTTTGGTTGCGACGTCGGATGACTAAAATCCAACATCAACTCAACGTCTAATGTCAACGTTAAGCTGACGTCCAATACCGACGTCAGCTGACGTTGATATTTTGTTGTTTTTAGGTTGTGTTGTAAAGTTACCAAAATCCAACGTCTCTTTGACGTCATAATGGTAACGTCCACACAACGTCAAATTCTAACATCATTAGACGTAGAAGTTTTGTTGGTTTTAGGTTGTGGTATTTACTAACCAAAATACAACGTCAAGCCAACGTCTCAAGACAACGTCATATTTACGTCAAACACTGACATTCAGTCGTGAGGTATGGTGACCAAAACTCAACGTCACCTTGACGTCATAATGTTGACGTCCACACAACGTCAAATTCTAACACCATTAGACGTTGATATTTTGTTGGTTTTAGGTTGTGGTATTAACTAACCAAAATACAACGTCAAGCCAACGTCGCAAGACAACGTCATATTTACGCCAAACACTGACATTTAGTCGTGAGGTATGGTGACCAAACCCCAACGTCACCTTGACGTCATAATGTTGACGTCCACACAACGTCAAATTCTAACACCATTAGACGTTGATATTTTGTTGGTTTTAGGTTGTGGTATTAACTAACCAAAATACAACGTCAAGCCAACGTCTCCTAACAACGTCATATTTGCGTCAAACACTGACATTCAGTCGTGAGGTATGGTGACCAAACCCCAACGTCACCTTGACGTCATAATGTTGACGTCCACACAACGTCAAATTCTAACACCATTAGACGTTGATATTTTGTTGGTTTTAGGTTGTGGTATTTACTAACCAAAATACAACGTCAAGCCAACGTCTCCTGACAACGTCATATTTACGTCAAACACTGACATTCAGTCGTGAGGTATAGTGACCAAAACTCAACGTCACCTTGACGTCATAATGTTGACGTCCACACAACGTCAAATTCTAACACCATTAGACGTTGATATTTTGTTGGTTTTAAGTTGTGGTATTAACTAACCAAAATACAACGTCAAGCCAACGTCTCAAGACAACGTCATATTTACGTCAAACACTGACATTTAGTCGTGAGGTATGGTGACCAAACCCCAACGTCACCTTGACGTCATAATGTTGACGTCCACACAACGTCAAATTCTAACACCATTAGACGTTGATATTTTGTTGGTTTTAGGTTGTGGTATTAACTAACCAAAATACAACGTCAAGCCAACGTCTCCTAACAACGTCATATTTGCGTCAAACACTGACATTCAGTCGTGAGGTATGGTGACCAAACCCCAACGTCACCTTGACGTCATAATGTTGACGTCCACACAACGTCAAATTCTAACACCATTAGACGGTGATATTTTGTTGGTTTTAGGTTGTGGTATTTACTAACCAAAATACAACGTCAAGCCAACGTCTCCTGACAACGTCATATTTACGTCAAACACTGACATTCAGTCGTGAGGTATAGTGACCAAAACTCAACGTCACTTTGACGTCATAATGTTGACGTCCACACAACGTCAAATTCTAACACCATTAGACGTTGATATTTTGTTGGTTTTAAGTTGTGGTATTAACTAACCAAAATACAACGTCAAGCCAACGTCTCAAGACAACGTCATATTTACGTCAAACACTGACATTTAGTCGTGAGGTATGGTGACCAAACCCCAACGTCACCTTGACGTCATAATGTTGACATCCACACAACGTCAAATTCTAACACCATTAGACGTTGATATTTTGTTGGTTTTAGGTTGTGGTATTAACTAACCAAAATACAACGTCAAGCCAACGTCTCCTGACAACGTCATATTTACGTCAAACACTGACATTCAGTCGTGAGTTATGGTGACCAAACCCCAACGTCGTCTTAACGTCATAATGTTGACGTCCACACAACGTCAAATTCTAACACCATTAGACGTTGATATTTTGTTGGTTTTAGGTTGTGGTATTAACTAACCAAAATACAACGTCAAGCCAACGTCTCAAGACAACGTCATATTTACGTCAAACACTGACATTCAGTCGTGAGGTATGGTGACCAAACCCCAACGTCACTTTAACGTCATAATGTTGACGTCCGCACAACGTCAAATTTTAACATCATTGGACGTTGATATTTTGTTGGTTTTAGGTTGTGGTATTTACTAACCAAAATACAACGTCAAGCCAACATCTCCTGACAACGTCATATTAGCGTCAAACACTGACATTTAGTCGTGAGGTATGGTGACCAAACCCCAACGCCACCTTGACGTCATAATGCTGACGTCCACATAACGTCAAATTGTAACATCATTACACGTTGATATTTTGTTGGTTTTAGGTTGTGGTATTTACTAACCAAAATACAACGTCAAGCCAACGTCTCCTAACAACGTCATAGTTGCGTCAAACACTGACATTTAGTCGTGAGGTATGGTGACCAAACCCCAACGTCACCTTAACGTCATAATGTTGACGTCCGCACAATGTCAAATTCTAACATCATTAGACGTTGATATTTTGTTGGTTTTAGGTTGTGGTATTAACTAACCAAAATACAACGTCAAGCCAACGTCTCCTGACAACGTTATATTTGCGTCAAACACTGACATTTAGTTGTGAGGTATGGTGACCAAACCCCAACGTCACCTTAACGTCATAATGTTGACGTCCGCACAATGTCAAATTCTAACATCATTAGACGTTGATATTTTGTTGGTTTTAGGTTGTGGTATTAACTAACCAAAATACAACGTCAAGCCAACGTCTCCTGACAACGTTATATTTGCGTCAAACACTGACATTTAGTTGTGAGGTATGGTGACCAAACCCCAACGTCACCTTAACGTCATGGGGCCCTATTTTAACGATCTGAAACGCAAGTGTCAAAGCGCAAGTAACTTTGTGGGCGGGTCTTGGCGCTGTTGCTATTTTCCCGGCGGGATAAATGACTCTTGCGCCTGGCGCAAATCTAAAAGGGGTTGGTCTGAAGTAGCTTCATTATTCATTGGTGTGGTTTGGGCGTAACGTGAAATAAACCAATCAGAGCGACATCTCACATTCCCTTTAAGAGCAGGCGCGCTTGTTCTAAAGCGGATTCCTATTATAACGGCGGATTTGCCAGGCGCATGACAGGAGCGGTTCAAGGCCAAGGAGACCGACGTTCTCGTCAGGGACGTTGGGGATGGAGAAACACACCCAAATTAACTTCGGTTAAACAGGCGTATGATAATTTGGGTAAATGTGTAAGCTAGATGTATGCTTTTATAATAAAATGTCTATCTATCTATCAATCTATCTATCTATCTATCGTAATAATGTATGATTTGCAAAAATGATAACTGCTGCGTCTGTGTGTAGATGAGAGAATCAAAGTGTATGTGCGTTGTGCACACGCTACATTGTTTAAGGCCAAGCATGCGCCCTTAAAATAGCATATGAATAACATGCGCAACGCGCCACTGACTTTAAACTGGGTTTTTTTCGGTCAGTGGCGCAATTGTTTTCTAAACCTGTAAAATAGCATGAGTGAACGTTTGCGCCGGAACACGCCTCCTCTTTGCGCTGAACCGCCCCGGGGAACGCAAGTGTATTTCTTAGTTAACCGACGTGCATCTGTGGAGGGAAAAGTCCGCTTTGCGCGGGTGCAAATTAGGAATGATACATGCGTCGGTGTACAAAGTCAATTGCGCTGGGTGCAAGATAGGGCCCATAATGTTGATGTCCGCACAACGTCAAATTCTAACATCATTAGACGTTGATATTTAGTTGGTTTTAGGTTGTGGTATTAACTAACCAAAATACAACGTCAAGCCAACGTCTCCTGACAACGTCTTATTTGCGTCAAACACTGACATTTAGTTGTGAGGTATGGTGACCAAACCCCAACGTCACCTTAACGTCATAATGTTGACATCCGCACAACGTCAAATTCTAACATCATTAGACGTTGATATTTTGTTGGTTTTAGGTTGTGGTATTAACTAACCAAAATACAACGTCAAGCCAACGTCTCCTGACAACGTTATATTTGCGTCAAACACTGACATTTAGTTGTGAGGTATGGTGACCAAACCCCAACGTCACCTTAACGTCATAATGTTGACGTCCGCACAACGTCAAATTCTAACATCATTAGACGTTGATGTTTTGTTGGTTTTAGGTTGTGGTATTAACTAACCAAAATACAACGTCAAGCCAACGTCTCCTGACAACGTTATATTTACGTCAAACACTGACATTTAGTCGTGAGGTATGGTGACCAAACCCCAACGTCACCTTACCGTCATAATGTTGACGTCCGCACAACGTCAAATTCTAACATCATTAGACGTTGATGTTTTGTTGGTTTTAGGTTGTGGTATTAACTAACCAAAATACAACGTCAAGCCAACGTCTCCTTACAACGTTATATTTGCGTCAAACACTGACATTTAGTTGTGAGGTATGGTGACCAAACCCCAACGTCACTTTGACGTCATAATGTTGACGTCCACACAACGTCAAATTCTAACATCATTAGACGTTGATGTTTTGTTGGTTTTAGGTTGTGGTATTAACTAACCAAAATACAACGTCAAGCCAACGTCTCCTGACAACGTTATATTTACGTCAAACACTGACATTTAGTCGTGAGGTATGGTGACCAAACCCCAACGTCACCTTAACGTCATAATGTTGACGTCCGCACAACGTCAAATTCTAACATCATTAGACGTTGATATTTTGTTGGTTTTAGGTTGTGGTTATTAACTAACCAAAATACAACGTCAAGCCAACGTCTCCAAACAACTTCATATTCACGTCAAACACTGACATTTCGTCATGAGGTATGGTGACCAAAACCCAACGTCTCCTAAACAACAATGTTAACATCCACACAACATGAAATTCTAACATCATTAGACACTGATATTTTGGGGGGTTTTAAGTTGTGTTGTAAAGTAACAAATATTCAACATCTTTCCAATGTCAACATCTGCTAATTCTAACATACGCCTAGATATTTTCTTGGTTTTAAGTTGTGTTGTAAAATCCAACATTGTGCCAATGTCTCAAGCTAACGTCATATTGATGTCAAATACTAAATGTGAATGAATGTGTTGTTGGGTCACAATCTCACTTCTAAATTGTTGTGAGGTATGGTGGTCTAAACCCAGCTATGAGACAATATTAACATCTAGGCAAACAACATTCCATTATTAGATGTTGTTGTTTTGTTGACTGCACATCATGGTTACTAACCAAAACACAAACGTCAGCATGCTAATCTAAAATAGGATACAGGCAACATTAGACAAATTTGATACGATTTCAGTTATGGTGTTGGGTAAGATAAATCAATGTCTCAAATACCCCAACTTCAAGCTTCCTGTAAGCATGGCTCTTTATTTTATTTAAGGTGATAGTTCAGATTATCCATAGATTTTCTGGTCCATGCAAGTGTAATAGATCAAGTTGACCCAGTGTTCCCTGTCAGAAGAACAAGCTCGACTTCACCAGGAGTGTGCTGATCTAAAATGAATGAACTACCTGCAAGCAAGCAACTGAAAGACTGTTGTGCGCACAACAACACACATTGGTTCGGGATTTATTAATGGTTTATACTTATTTCTACAATTATATAATGAATCCTAAACCACCTTGTGTTGTTTTGCATTTTTTTATATAAATATATCAGCTGGGTTGCTGCTCAAAATTATGTTGTTTGCAGGTGTATACACTATATTCATTTTGGAGCAGCACACTCCCAGTAAGGTGTTCATTCTCACAAGAGAAAATGGTTCAAATTGGGATGATCTACATTATGGAACAGCAAATACACTGTGTGGGTGAAATGTTTAAGTTGTGCCTTTTGGTAATGATCAAAATCTCCTAAGTCACAATACAGCAGTTTGTCAGCGACTAATGAATACAGGTAGTGACAGCGTAACAGTAATCAAATCTGTATAGCATACGTCAACTACCTGACAAAAGTTTTAGCTGTTTTATCAGGGCTACTTATCAGGTGAGTTGGACCTCATGGCACTGAAATTTTGGTTATAGCGTTTATAACACATGGCCTTAATTTGGATTCCATGAGACACAGACATACATTGCACCCATAATTTATTTATCAGGTTGTGCTTCATAACAGTGCAGCTGTCAGACAAACGCAGTAATTATTATTAGTATACAATAATGATGATAATATGAACAACAATAATAATAAAATCAATTTAGCCTATTGACGTGTGTAAAAACAAATTGTACTGTAGAATGTTGCAGGTAACCCAAGAAATTTGAAAGTAATTCCTAACCAATCACAGTTAGGCATCAATTTGAAAATAATTCCTAACCAATCACAGTTAGGCATCAAAGACCTCACGTTTCCTCTCCAGCTGTTGTACTGGCGGGCTGGGCACTGCACACACACAGTGCACACATTTCAACATCCTGACACACCTGCTGTGGACGATGAGTGAACAGAGGTAAGGAAAATATAAATAGATATTGGTGTTTATTTGTTTTTTTTTTTTCTCGTTTTTTTTTCTCTGTGAGGCAGCAATGGATTTTTGTGAACTGGCGCGATTCTCCACCTACTATTTAACTACCAGAGTAGGCCTACCTTCAATAATGTAGTTAAAAGTGACTTAAATATAATAACTATATATAATGTAGTACAAGTAGTGATAGGAATGTCGCCTCAGCGCACATTTTTCTGACTGAACTGCACGTGCGCCAGCTGTCCGGTTCGCTGGGGGTACCGCTGTTGTTGAGGGAGTCGGGGAAACGACTAGCACGTGAAATAAATGCATTTATTTATATCATTTTTACGGAGCCCTCCACATGACACGCATAATAGTGGCCATAGCTGTCCTTTGCCGTGGATTCTAGATCTAGAAAAAATAATATCTATTGCAATTGTTCTAACATTAAGACTGTTGTGTACACATAAATACTGAGTGTTTATTCATATCGTAGCCTTAAAAAATGTCATGTGGTGCGACCGTGATTTATCATTTTATTTCCTTTAACATGCTTAACAATTTATTTTTTTACGAGTTCTGGTAACACTTTACAATACGGGTGCACTAATATGCATTAATTCATGCACAGATAATCATGAGTTAATGTATGACACAATTATTACTGCATCAGCAACTAATATGGAGTCTAAATGATTAATACTGTAGATGAATTAATATATGAATAGTAATTAATTAAATCTGTCATAATGTATTAATTCCATAATAATATATTTTATTAACTAATAGTGTCAATTAATGTGTTCATTACCACAATGGGTCAAAGCTAATGATTTGCAAAGGTATCATTATGTGTCCATTAACTAATTGTTAAGTAATATGTCATAGTAAAATCCATAGTGTGGATGTCAAAACCAAAATGACAAATTACAATTAGTTAATCATTTGTCTTAAGCTGTAAATTTACTCTCTGATTTTTGTAGCCCCCCGGCAAATTCAGAAGCCCATCTCAGAAAAGCAGACCAGACCACCTTCTCAGGGAGGACCATTTCTCCAAACAAAACAAAGTTGAAGATCAGGTTCACCTGTTGATCAGCAATCTACGCAAAGTCAACCAACACATGGGAAACATTCCCCGTACTCAATCCCAGAAGCAAGTAAGTATGTAGTAGTAGTTGTGTGTGTATGTGTGTGTAGAAATGTCAAATCATTTGAATGGGTTAGTGTTAAAAACTTAGACCCACTTAAGGGCCCATGTCATCCTCAGTTATAATATAAGGGAAAAAGATGATTTGTGCATTTTACTTTTGCTTTCAAATTGGCGCCAATAGCTTGAATGTTGGGTTCATTATTGATCTTAATGTAAAACAAAATAATACAGTACAATGACAAACTTGCTTAAATAGACGCTTTTACATTTCGTTTTCAAACCTAAATCTTCCGTCATCATCTCGTCAGTCAGCTCCTCACTAACGCTGCATTGAGCAGACAATTTCAGGTTTTAAGTGTAGCGTCTGTTCTCTAACTTTTTCTCACAACACCCTCCCCCTGTCGGTGATTGGTTGGAACACTATTTGTTTTTGTTTTGAGTGTTTGGTGAAACCATTTGTTTTTGTGTGCAGATCTCAGAGCCTAGGCTGCCTACAGAGACGCGTTTTTTTGACGGCATGCTTATGGGGCGGGCAGCTAGCGGATCGTTAGAAAAAAATAAAAAAATTAATTTGGGCCTGAAATCACTGATACCACCTTTAAGTGTAAAATACAGATTACAGATACACTATTTTTATTCACATTTTTTTAAGCGATTTCTTTTATATGTGAAAAATTCGGTAATAGCCTATAATTACAGAATTAAGAAGTTACAATCTAAAATAAGGCTGTTTAATTTATAGATTATTTTTTTTTACTTTTTAAATTAATTTTCAGATTATTTATTTAAATATGAATTCATATCTTAGTATATCAGATTGGTATCGGTCGATGCCAGTCTGAATTTTCTTGATGAGAGTTCATCTCAAATTTGGGAAGATCACGATTATGATCATGGATCGTGATTGTTTCTTATAAGATCGTGATATGAAATTTTTGTAAGATCCCCCACCCCTACTCTAACTGTTGTTTTTACATTCATTCTGATGTCTTTTAAATGTTCATTTAGCTTAAGACACTCTGCAAAAACACTTAGGCTTTGCACCTGTACATTCACATTTTTCTGCTTAGAATGTCTGATCGCTATTTGTGAACAGCATCAAAAGTTAAAATTTCTCTCTTTTGATGAGTTACAGCATGTACATGCAAGAATGTTACATGTGTATGGCCCTTAAAGCTAGGGTAGAAATTTTTTCCAGAAACTGGTTGAAAGTGTGTTCCTCTCTTGGTAGATATATATATATATATATATATATATATATATATAGGATGTCCTACCTGTTTGTCAATATATACATTTGCATACCTCTACGCAACTTGTTTGCAAAAACAAACATGTCATCAGCGTGTTCATTGTGCAGAGAAAGTGAGAATAGATACCAAACATTAGCAGTTCCTCTTGAACCAACAAGTGAAAAAGGTTTTATTAAAAAAAAAAAAAAAAAACTTATGACATTATATTATTGCAAAATGTTTTTTTTTTTTTTAACTTTTTTTCATTATTCACATTCATTATTATTGTTATGTCTCACCAGTGAATAAGACATGAGGTAATCTAAAAGCGTTGCACTTTCCTCCACCAACTCTGTCTCTCCTCCTGGCTCTTTGCAGAGGAGGCATGGCTTTGGAGACACTCTGAAGGGAGGGTGGGATCGTATGCTTTCAAAGCTAGCTTGCTATTGCTAGCCTCTGTGAAATTTCCTACCCTAGCATTAAGACTGTTCGCAATATTTATTGTTTTAATGCTTACTGTAGTGCATCATATCCTATATTCCCCATACATTTTAATTTTCTATTTCTTTTCAGAGAGTGTCCAGAGGACTTCAAAGGAGACGGAGGCAAACATTGGAGCGGTTGTCGCCTTATGTTTAAAATATGCCCCAGACAGGGTGGGCGGAGATGGCAGGAAAAACATTTGTACGATTTTAGAATAAGGATAATGTTAAATATAAATGGTTATTGTTGAAATTCTTCTGTTAAAATAATGTAAATAAAATAAAATAAAAGGTTATTTTATAATCCATTTAATTTTTTTGTCATTTATCTAATAAACAACATTTGTGGATTCCAGTTTCACTAAGATTTTTAAGTTACTTTTCTGTTTGCTCTTGTCTTAAGATAAATACTTTTGGGTTGTCTCGCATTGGATCTTGCCCTCTGTTCGATCTTGTTGTTACATGAAGTTTCTTTGTATGTTGATTTTTATTTTACAACGAAAACCTGGCTTTGCCAATGCCAATGCCAACAAAATAACCATATATTTCTTTAAGTTGGAATTTGACAGCTGATGTTGTGATTTGAATGATATCTGGCCCAACATGTGAGTTTGATGTCTAGCTTAACATTGGGTTCTGACGTCAAACTGATTTCCATTTTCAACCAAAATGCAATGTCCAACATGGGAGGTTTACCCAACATCTAGTTGACGTCATAACCCAACGTCAGACTGACGTTTACTTTCAATGTTGGACAGACATTGCATTTTGGTTGAAAATGATAATCAGGTTGACGTCATAACTCAACGTTAGATTGATGTCTACATCAAACGTTGGATAGACGTTGCATTTTGATTGAAAATGAAAATCGGGTTAACGTCATAACCCAACGTCAGTCTGATGTCAATATCCAACGTAGGAAAGACGTTGCATTTTGGTTGAAAATGAAAATCGGGTTGACGTCATAACCCAACGTCAGTCTGACGTCAATATCCAACGTAGGAAAGACGTTGCATTTTGGTTGAAAATGAAAATTGGGTTGACGTCATAACCCAACGTCAGTCTGACGTCAATATCCAACGTAGGAAAGACGTTGCATTTTGGTTGAAAATGAAAATCGGGTTGACGTCATAACCCAACGTCAGACTGACGTCAGTATCCAACGTTGGAAAGACGTTGCATTTTGATTGAAAATGAAAATCGGGTTGACGTCATAACCCAACGTCAGTCTGACGTCAATATCCAACGTAGGAAAGACGTTGCATTTTGGTTGAAAATGAAAATTGGGTTGACGTCATAACCCAACGTCAGTCTGACGTCAGTATCCAACGTTGGAAAGACGTTGCATTTTGATTGAAAATGAAAATCGGGTTGACGTCATAACCCAACGTCAGTCTGACGTCAATATCCAACGTAGGAAAGACGTTGCATTTTGGTTGAAAATGAAAATCGGGTTGACGTCATAACCCAACGTCAGTCTGACGTCAGTATCCAACGTTGGAAAGACGTTGCATTTTGATTGAAAATGAAAATCGGGTTGACGTCATAACCCAACGTCAGTCTGACGTCAATATCCAACGTAGGAAAGACGTTGCATTTTGGTTGAAAATGAAAATTGGGTTGACGTCATGACCCAACGTCAGTCTGACGTCAATATCCAACGTTGAACAGACGTTGCATTTTGATTGAAAATGAAAATCGGGTTGACGTCATAACCAAACGTCAGACTGACGTCAACTTCCAACGTTGGACAGACGTTGGATATTGACGTCAGACTGACGTTGGGTTATGACGTCAACCCGATTTTCATTTTCAATCAAAATGCAACGTCTTTCCAACGTTTGGGTCCAACGTCAATCTAACGTCATATTGACGTCCGGTGCCTGCTGGGAGTCTACCAAAGAAATAATTTACCAAAAAAAAAAAAGAAAAAGAAAATTCAAACAAAGTGAATAGCCTACTTTTCATTTCTAAAGTATTTGGGATTATTTATTATACAAAGCCCTTTTTGTCATTTTTTTTTTTTTTTGAGAATAACTACGTATATAAATAACTATATCGTGAAATATATCGTTACTATAGTGTGCCGGAGAAAGCAGGCGGAAGCGAGGATCTATTAGCAGGGTTTTAATGAAGAAACACGTAGTACAAATAATAAAGAACACAGGACAAAGAAACAAAACCACGACAAGGACCAAACTAGAAGCACCCATACATGTACAACAACTGACAAGGTAACCAGTGAAACACAAGGGCTATAAATACACAGAGACAAACAAGCTTAACTAAGTAATAAGGGGGCGTGGTTAATAAGAAACACCTGGGGAGACTAATAAACAAGAATGACTACAAAGGACTACAAAACATGGCACAGAACAGGAAATAACAAAAGTGCACACCAGACAAGGGAAACACAGGACAGGAATCATGACAGTTACCGTGAAATAAAATTTGTCATACAGTGAAACAGAATTTTGGTCATACCGCCCACCCCTACTATTACTAGATAATATGCTAAATTAAAATGCTGTTTGTCACGGATAGTTCTGAGACTAGGTGAGAGCCAATCGCACCTTTATTGGAGAATCCAGAATCGTAGTCATGCCAGGCAAAGGGTCAAAAACACTTGCAAACAATCCACAGACGAACAAAAGACAAGGGCTAGTGCTCAGAAATGCCGTGTGAAAATTACAAAGCCTCGATGAGAAATAGCAGAGAGAACATGGTATAAATATAGGGTGAGACAAACAATGTAATGACACACAGGTGAATGCAATAATTAGTGATGAGCAGTGGTGGACAGTAACGAAGTAAATGTAATTCGTTACTGTACTTAAGTAGCTTTTTTGCGTATCTGTACTTTACTCAAGTATTTAAATTTGGGAAGACTTTTACTTTAACTCCACTACATTTCAAAGTCAAATATCTTACTTTTTACTCTACTACATTTTCAAAATCAGTCGTTCCTTATTATTTATGAGTGGATAAAAACTTAACTGGTCAAACGAGCCACCAATCACAGTACAGCGCGCGTTTTGTTTTGAACTTGCCTTGGCGGTATCTACTAAGCGCGAACCAGAGCCGTTAAATATGAGAGTTGCGACCATAGACAGTAGTAGGGTATATAAGAGGTTGCGACACACTAGGCTTGTTCGACTTGAACCGGCGCTGCAGAGACTGATCAGGTTATGACATCAAAGTATAGAGCGAAATCGCGAGAGCGATTAAAAAGCATACAGAATCGTCTAGGCTACTCTCTAATCGATCTGGCGGTATTTTAATGTCATTCACCGATTGGTCTGTGCAGTCAGTGTGCAGCGCCAGTTCAAGTCCAACAAGCCTACTGTGATCTCGCCGCCGCGCTGTCACGTGATTCGTGTAGTGTAGCTCTCAATAGTTCCAAACAAATCGCGTTGCCAATGATTTTTAGCGGGGCAGACTCAGAGAGCAGCAGCTATTGCAGCAATTATCGGTAAATATTGACGCATAATGAACATTGCTTATTACGTTGACACTAAAATTACTTGCATATAATAGCATTTTTCTGGGGAGTAGTAGAAACACTGCATTAATACGTTTTGGTGTTTAATTTTGGAGGGATTTTGCTTTTTAATTTTGCTCCCATAACGTAGAATATATATATATATATATATATATATATATATATATATATATATATATATATATATATATATATATATGTACAGACCCTTTCCAAAAAAATTGAATATCATGGAAAAGTTTATGTATGTAGATCCTTTCCAAAAAAATTGAATATCATGGAAAAGTTTATTTATTTCCATAATTCCATTCAAAATGTTAAACTTCCATAGATTATACGTAGATTCAGGGCCCACAACTTAAACGATTTCAAGTATTTAGTTGTTTATTTGTACATAATTTGGGCTTCCAGCTCATAAAACCCACAAAAACAGGATTTCAAAAAATTAGAATATTACATGAAATCACACAGTAATTACACAGTGATACCATGGTCAAAATGAAGGAAGCATGAAGTGCTCTGAAAATGTCCTGGTAGACGGCTGCGTTGACTCTGGATTTAATAAAGCACAGTGGACCAAAGTCCTCTTTTCTGATGAGAGCAAATTTTGCATCTCATTTGGAAACCAAGGTCCCAGAGTCTGGAGGAAGAATGGAGAGGCACACAATCCAAGATGCTTGAAGTCCAGTGTGAAGTTTCCACAGTCTGTGTTGGTCATCGGCTGGTGTTGGTCCACTGTGCTGTCCACTCAACGCAGCCGTCTACCAGGACATTTTCAGAGCACTTCATGCTTCCTTCAGCAGACAAGCTTTATGGAGATGCTGACTTCATTTTCCAGCAGGATTTGCACCTGCCCACACTGCCAAAATAACCAAAACCTGGTTCAATGACCATGGTATCACTGTGTAATTACTGTGTGATTTCATGTAATATTCTAATTTTTGGAAATCCTATTTTCGTGGGTTTTATGAGCTGGAAGCCCAAATTATGTACAAATAAACAACTAAATACTTAAGTTGTGGGCCCTGAATCTATAATCTATGGAAGTTTAACGTTTTGAATGGAATTATGGAAATAAATAAACTTTTCCATGATATTCTAATTTTTTGGAAAAGGTCTGTATGTGTGTGTGTGTGTGTGTGTGTGTGTGTGTGTGGCATGGTGCAGGTTTATGTGAATGTATCATAACATTAGGATGTTTATAATTATGACCATAGACGCTCGTGAAAAAAATATATACAATACTGTAAATGTATTATACCTTATGGGAACAGTCCCATTCCCTCCAAAATTAAACGCACAAAAAATGAATTCAATTCAAATATATATATACTAATTAATGTCATTTTATTAATAGATTGGTGTGCCAAGAGTGACATTAGAGTCTTCACGTAGACTGAGTTAAGCAAGAGTCTTGTGACAAAAATTATAATAGGACATTATAGCCATAAAAAAATCATAGTACTTGGATACTTAAGTACATTTGAAGGCAAATACTTTTGTACTTTTACTCAAGTGAATGTTTAAAGGCAGCACTTCTACTTTTACTTGAGTAATATTTTACCTTGAGTATCTGTACTTTAACTCAAGTACATGGTATGTGTACTTCGTCCACCACTGATTTTCTTTTGGCTTTTCCCCCATTCCTGAGGTCTTTAAACTTCCTTACTTGTGTTACATCAATACATTTTGTTGTACCACATTTCTGTTGTTTTTGGTGTAACTTTTGGAGCCATTTGTTTAGTTAAAATTGTAGTTACTTTAATGTTGCTTTCTCTTATCCTAGACAGGGTGGATCGTAACACCCCCTAAGCTCTCATTCACTATTCCCTATTAGTCCACTTATACTGTTCACTTAAAGAAGTGAATGAGATTTATTAAAATCTCCTCCAACTATTACTGCAGCAGATGGATATTTACATTTTAAAGCAAGAATTTTCGAAGACCGATCCTGAAAAAATAAGCTATTTTGTGTATGATTATTAAAACCATAAACATTAACCAAGATAAAAAAAAAAAATCCCCCAGAAGAATGACAGCAATGATCCATCTACCCTCGGCAGAAGAAAAGGACTGCAGAATCGAGCTGATAAAATTATGGTCAAATAAAATCAAAACTCCAGCGGAGTGATTAGTACCATGATAAAATAAAACCTTACTTCCCCACTGATGAAAAGGTATCATCTTTAAAACAAGAATGTGTTTCTTGAAAAAAATAAACATCCCTTTTGACGTACAAAATAAAAATAAAGCTTTGAGTTTAGATAAATCACGAATCCCCCGTACATTGAGAGAAAAATTAGACAGTTTAACCGTCAACCATAACAAAACAAGAAAAAGAAAATAAAGTTACTATACTTCTACAATCGTAACAAAGTTATGAAATGTAATACAGAATACAATAAAGTGCAAAACTTGAAACGTATCCATACCACTCAATAACGGTTTAGGCTATCTGTTTAGCTTACCTAACATATAACCTAATGCTCTAACATATTTGTCAGCTTTTTGCCAATGTCAGTAATTATTTCGCCAATCAAAAGTTCTTCAGTCAAAATGGCAGTGAACATCCCTGGGATTTGTGTTCAACCTCCAACGTCATAAAATAAATCAGACATCGTCCACAGAAATCTTCCTTCCATCCACGATAGCATTTAAACCCTTAAGCCAGCACGGCGACCCTCCTTTCGGGCTTTCTCCACCAAAGGCCACAGCTTGTTCCGGGCTTCCTTCGTCCTCTGCGTCAGGTCCTCTGAGATCCTAATCTTCTTCTGTTTGAGCACTTCTGATCTTCTTGCATCAGCCTAGATAAGATCGTGGTGAGAAATTATACAATTATCGTGCGAGGGTGTGCATTGCCCAGTTTAGGGCCAAGCCTGTGTGCAACATCAATCGAGGACTGCAGAACATCTGCTAAGCCTGGTGACACCTGAAGAAAAATGTCCATTATTACCATCTTGACATTCTCCCCATCTTCCTCCAGCATACCTGAAATCCTCAGATTCCATCGCCTCTTGTAGGCATCCAGCTCATCCACTTTATCCCATAAGCGTTTGTTTTCTGCAGCCGAGTCCATTTTATCAGATTTAACATTCTCTGATTTTTTATCAACAGCGTCTGTTGTGAGATCGGAGATGAGGGTGGAATTGGATGCAAACGATTTCTCGATCTTCAGAAGTTTCTCCATAAAGTCATCCTGCTTCTTACCCAGTCTCTCTATTGCTTCGACAGGCATTTGAAGGATCTGAGGCCGGGCGTCGCATTTTCGGTAAAGGGCTTGCCGCTGGAGACTCGGGAAGACACATATCCAATGAATCCAGATCATGGGCAGTTTTGGCATAATTATGCATACGTTTAAAACTTTCAGATTTCGGGATATCGTCCCCCTCCATCATGACGCCACACAGGAAAGCTCAGATCCACGTGCCGTGTAGCCTATCGTGAATGGTCGTTGAGGAAAACGGGGAAAAATTTAGGAATTCACAAAACACAGCATCTTTGATGTATGGGGAGCGTAAACAAACTTAATATCAGTGCATTGAGAACAAAAGAGTCTTTAAAGGGGAAGAAAAATCAAGTTTTGCACAAAATTCAGGAAAGAGCCAAGAAAACGTAACTTACACCGACGCCATCTTGAGGACGCCCACCTTCAAAAGTCTGCTTGCCATGATCCATAATCTTTGAACGAAACAACAGTGTGAGCATACTGCTAATTGTCCACGTCTGTCGCCATGGTTACTATGGCAGTACGAGCGGAAACCAGGGATAACGCGGATATTACGTCTGTTACGACCCTATGGTTTGTATTTTGCTGCCTCCCTGTTGTTTTGTCAGTCTCTCACTGTGTCTGTCTAGGAACGTCATCTGATGGATTCCTGCAGGATAATTGGAACGTCATCTGATTGGTTCCTGCACGATGATTGCTGCTCGATCCTGATTGGTGCAGCGTGTTTTAAAAAGACACGTCATCACTTCCTCTAGAGAAAGGAAGGAGTGGGTTTTGTGTTTGAGCAGAGAGCTTGTTATTTGAGTGTAAAGAGTTTTTGAGTGTAAAGAGTATTTGAGTGTAAAGAGTATTGAGACTGTGAGTAGCCTACCGTTTGTTTGTTTGTTTGTTTGTTTGTTTTGAAAGCTGTTTGTACCTAAACATCTCATTGGCCCAGTTGGCACATTTGACCCCTTTGCCTGTTTACTGACACTGATTTGGACTGCCCTTTTCAGTTTGTTTGCCTGGTTGTACATATTGTAAATACTGATTATTTTTGGGAAAGTAGGGAGTTTGACGCCAATCTTATCTTTATTGTAAACTGTTTAATCTCTGTTTTTGGTTAGGGAGATAGGTTTAGCGATTGTATTTTTATTTTATTTTCTTTTGGGTTAAGGTTTAGGAAAGAGGTTTAAATTTAAGGTTGTTTTGTTTGTTATTTTGGCTTTGTCAGCTCCTGAATCATATGTCCCAAACTACGAAAATAAATAACTTTGGTTCTAATTCCTTGCACATCGTTGGCTCTTTCATGTTGCCCCTTTTCCCCTAGACGGGGCGTAACATGAAATTGGGGGCTCGTCCCTTGGCTAGATATGTTATATTAGCCGAATTTGTTTTGCTAGTGTTTGCCTGGGGATTTTCTTTTTGTGTGGGAGGAAATATAGAGATTGGCATGGCATCAAAATTTGAACTTGATAATTTCACGCTCGCTCCTACAGAGGAGAAATTTGAAAAATGTTGTAAAGATGATTTGTTGTTGATCGCGGATTTTTTTGATATAGTAGTACCGCGAAATGCGCTTAAGAGAGAGATTAAGGACGTACTGCACATGGAGCTTGTAAAACAAAAGATCTTGCCTGGTGTTGAGAGTGTGGTTACGGGTGTTGCATCTCCAGCACTATCTGAGGATTTGGATGCTGTGGAGGCAGAGTTCAAATTTGACGATAGGGCTCGCAAGGATCCCGTTAATCCTTCTTCACCGAAAGACCAATTGTTGGCGGTCCGGTTGAAAGAACTGGAAGTGGAATTAAGCCGACAACAATACCAGAGTCAGTTGTTACATGTCCGAGCTGTTGAGCTCGAGACGAAGCGAGATATCCGGCTGAAAGAGCTGGAGCTCGAACTAAAGTTCGAGCAGGCTCGGCATCCACCTGAGTTTCGGGGAAATACTCCTGTGCAGAGTCCAGCAGGCACCTCCTCTCCTCTCCCTACAGCGTCGCATGCGTCACCGGTAAGTCCTGAATTCGATGTTAGTAGGCAAATTTCGCTAGTTCCTATATTTAGAAAAAGTGAAGTTGATACATATTTCACTGTTTTCGAGCGCATCGCAGCCACATTAAAGTGGCCTAGAAATATCTGGCCTTTATTGTTACAATGCAAACTTGTTGGTAAGGCGCAAGAAGTATGTTCCGCATTGACGCTTGAGCAAAGTTTAGACTATGGTGCGGTTAAATCGGCCGTGTTAAGAGCGTATGAATTAGTTCCGGAGGCTTATCGACAGAAGTTTAGAAAACATGTGAAAACCCCCAGTCAAACATTTGTTGAATTTGCACGTGAGAAAACCACACTTTTTGAAAAATGGTGTACTGCCTGTAAAGTTACAACTTTTGAGCAATTGAAAGAGCTAATTTTAATGGAAGAATTCAAAAACTGCATTTCGGAAAAGATTGTAGTTTATTTGAATGAACAGAAAGTTTTGTCACTGTCAGAGGCGGCTATTTTTGCTGATGAGTTTGTGCTCACGCACAAAGTTTATTTTCCACCCCCACGTTCTTCACATCACACTGTTGTAGATCGCTGGCACAATTCTAAAACTGCAGTGGCTGCTCAAAGCGATCAGACTTCTGATTCTTCATTGATGTTGCGGGAATGTTTTTATTGTCATGAGAAGGGTCATTTGATTGCTGCTTGTCCTGTGCTGCAGCGGAAAAATCAGAGAAAAAGCGTAGCTTTTGTGCGTACTCACTCTTCCGATTCTCTGCTATCTATTGATCCCACGTTTGAACCTTTTTTATGTGAAGGAACAGTGTCATTTTCTGAATTGGACTCAGAACCCAAACCAGTACGTATTTTGCGAGATACGGGTGCCGCACAGTCCTTTATCCTAGCAAGTGTGCTCCCATTTTCTTCACAGTCTAGCTGTAATTCGGATGTTTTAGTTCAGGGAATTGAACTTGGTGTGGTTAGAGTTCCCTTGCATTCTGTGTATTTAAGTTCTGACATTGTGACTGGTTTAGTTAAAGTGGCCGTACGTACTCAGTTACCACTGAAAGGAATCTTTCTTATTCTTGGGAATGATTTAGCCGGAAGTAAAGTTTCTTGCCTTCCCGAGGTTACTGATGTACCTTGTGCACCAGAACATGATGTATTGACTCAGGAATTTCCCAGTGTATTCCACTCCTGTGTTGTGACTCGAGCGCAAGCTCGCAAGTTTGAAAATGAAATTGATCTCTCTAACTCGTTCATGAGTTCAGATTTCCCAGGTGTTGAGGATTCAACTGTAGATGTTTGTTCAGAGAATTTGAGCTTTGGACCTAGATTTGACTTTCGTTTTGACAGAAAACAGTTAGTAGAGGCACAAAAAGCTGATGATACTTTGACTTCACTTATTTCTGCTGTGACTGATAAATCCAAACTACAAGACCACGCTGTTGCTTATTTCTTAGATGACGGTGTGCTCATGCGTAAATGGAGTCCTGAGATCTTGAAGCATGACTGGAGTGCTGTTTTTCAGGTAGTCCTTCCAAAGTCTTACAGAGACTATGTGCTAAGTGTGGCTCATGATCATGAACTTTCTGGTCATTTAGGTATTAAGAAAACCTATACTAATCTCTTGAAACATTTTTTCTGGCCCGGAATGAAGTCCACTGTGTCCCAGTATTGTCGTTCTTGCCATGATTGTCAAGTTGCTGGAAAACCGAATCAGGTTATTTCACCAGCCCCCTTAAAGCCTATTCCAGTGATGAATGAACCGTTCGAGAAGCTTGTGATTGATTGTGTTGGTCCTTTACCAAGGACTAAATCTGGTCACTCGTACTTATTAACTTTGATGTGCTCTGCTACTAGGTTCCCAGAAGCCATTCCACTGCGTTCGTTGAAGACCCCTACAATTGTAAAAGCAATTGTAAAATTCTGTGCAACATTTGGTCTACCCAAGTTTATTCAGTCTGATCAAGGATCTAATTTTATGTCTAGAGTATTCCGTAAGGTAATGAAAGAGCTGAACATTCAACATTGCGTATCCAGTGCCTATCATCCCCAGTCTCAAGGCGTGCTTGAAAGATTTCATCAGACTCTTAAGACCATGATTAGAACTTACTGTCTCCAGCATAAGAAAGAGTGGGACGAGGAGGTTCCTCTTCTGTTGTTTGCTGTTCGCAATACGGAACAAGAATCACTTGGATTCAGTCCAGCCGAGTTAGTTTTTGGACATTGTCTGCGCGGACCAGTAAAGGTGTTACAAGAACAGTTACTCTCTGAAGATCAGTCGGCTACCCCTTCTAAAAATGTGCTAGACCATGTGAGTTCATTTCGTGAACGTTTACATTCAGTGTGGCAACTAGCACAGCAGTCACTAGCAACCTCTCAGTCCCGTATGAAGGGCAGATATGATAGAAAGTCTGTTCAACGCTCATTCAAGGTTGGTGATCAAGTTCTTGTATTGCTGCCTTTGCCTGGCTCAGCTCTACAAGCAAAGTTTGCGGGGCCGTATGTGATTGAGGAAAAGTTAAGTAATACTGACTATGTAGTACGAACTCCCGAAAGAAAGCGAAAGACTCGCATATGCCACATAAACATGCTTAAACTGTATGTCTCTCGACCTAACTCTAAAGATTCTGCCGACTCTTCATTGTCTACTCCTGCTGTTGTAACTTCTGTGGATGTGGTTCCTTCTGAATATTCTCCTTCTATGGATGATCTTCACTTAGGAAGTGCTTGCCTTTCTGGTGCTCGTTTGCAGAATTCGGAATCTCTTGTAAGTCTCAGTTCTAAACTTTCACATCTATCCAGATCTTCCCAAAGTGAACTGTTACAGTTAATTGATAGATACTCTACACTTTTCTCAGATGTACCTACGATGACTAATGTGTTGAAGCATGACATTGATGTTGGTGATCATCGTCCAGTTAAGCAAAACGCTTATCGTATCAATCCCGTAAAGCGTGAGATAATGAAACAAGAAACCCAGTATCTCATTGAAAATGGTCTAGCTAGGCCAAGCTCTAGTCCATGGTGTTCTCCTTGTTTAATAGTTCCAAAACCTGATGGGACATCACGTTTTTGTACTGATTACCGGAAAATTAATCAGTTAACGAAGTCAGATTCTTACCCTCTTCCCAGAATGGAGGATTGTATTGATCGCATTGGACGCGCTAAGTTTGTAACTAAGTTAGACTTGCTTAAAGGGTATTGGCAGGTCCCGCTTACCGAGCGTGCTTCTGAGATCTCAGCCTTTGCCACCCCAGACGCCTTTCTGCAATATAACGTTTTAGCTTTCGGCCTCAAAAACGCTCCAGCTACCTTCCAACGTTTAATGCATAAAGTTTTAGCCAATGTGAACAATTGTGAAGCTTACCTCGATGATATAGTGTGTTACTCCGATACATGGAGTAGTCATTTACAAACCTTAGAAGAAGTGTTCTCAAGGTTGCAAGCTGCTAATCTTACACTTAATTTGGCAAAATGTGAATTCTGTCATGCCACTGTCACATACTTGGGTAAAAAAGTTGGTCATGGTTCCGTCCGCCCTTTAGAAGCTAAAGTTCAGTCCATTGTTGAGTTTCCTGTGCCCAAATCTAAGAGAGAACTCAGACGGTTTCTTGGAATGGCTGGCTACTACAGAAATTTCTGTAAAAACTTTTCTGACGTTGTAAAACCTCTCACAGACAACCTTCGTAAAGCTGTGTCTTTTAACTGGAATTCTGAATGTGAACTTGCCTTTGAGTCTTTGAAAAATTTGTTGTGCAATGCTCCTGTTTTGGCTGCCCCAGACTTCTCTAGACCTTTTAAACTTGAAGTAGATGCTAGTGGTACGGGTGCTGGTGCTGTCCTACTGCAGGAAGATGACCAAAAAAATTGACCATCCGATATGTTTCTATTCAAAGAAATTTAATCGCCATCAACTCAATTACAGTACCATAGAAAAAGAAGCATTAGCTCTTTTGTTAGCTCTACAACATTTTGAAGTTTATGTTGGTTCCAGTTCGCAACCCGTTGATGTGTTCACAGATCATAATCCACTAGTCTTTTTGCAGCGTATGTGTAACAAAAACCAGAGACTTATGCGTTGGGCGCTCATTTGTCAGGGTTTTAATTTGCACATTAGGTACAAGAAAGGTGTTGACAATGTTATTGCAGACTCTTTGTCCAGATGTCATTTGTAAACTGGTAACCATGTTTACTCATATGTGTGGGGGTGTTACGACCCTATGGTTTGTATTTTGCTGCCTCCCTGTTGTTTTGTCAGTCTCTCACTGTGTCTGTCTAGGAACGTCATCTGATGGATTCCTGCAGGATAATTGGAACGTCATCTGATTGGTTCCTGCACGATGATTGCTGCTCGATCCTGATTGGTGCAGCGTGTTTTAAAAAGACACGTCATCACTTCCTCTAGAGAAAGGAAGGAGTGGGTTTTGTGTTTGAGCAGAGAGCTTGTTATTTGAGTGTAAAGAGTTTTTGAGTGTAAAGAGTATTTGAGTGTAAAGAGTATTGAGACTGTGAGTAGCCTACCGTTTGTTTGTTTGTTTGTTTGTTTGTTTGTTTTGAAAGCTGTTTGTACCTAAACATCTCATTGGCCCAGTTGGCACATTTGACCCCTTTGCCTGTTTACTGACACTGATTTGGACTGCCCTTTTCAGTTTGTTTGCCTGGTTGTACATATTGTAAATACTGATTATTTTTGGGAAAGTAGGGAGTTTGACGCCAATCTTTTCTTTATTGTAAACTGTTTAATCTCTGTTTTTGTTTAGGGAGATAGGTTTAGCGATTGCATTTTTATTTTATTTTCTTTTGGGTTAAGGTTTAGGAAAGAGGTATAAATTTAAGGTTGTTTTGTTTGTTATTTTGGCTTTGTCAGCTCCTGAATCATATGTCCCAAACTACGAAAATAAATAACTTTGGTTCTAATTCCTTGCACATCGTTGGCTCTTTCATGTTGCCCCTTTTCCCCTAGACGGGGCGTAACAACGTCATTGACAGGCGACAAGTGATCAGGGAGTCAGGGACGAGCCATTATTTAAAATTGGAATTTCTCTGAAATTAAAAATCTTTGGGAACTTTTGGGATATTGTAAGTAGGCTACAATATATATCACACTGTGCAAGTGATTTTTGAATATTTTATTACAAAATACTTACATAGTGTAGCATTAAGCCACTGGTATTGGTAACAAGAGATAAAGTATTTGACGCGTAAAAACTCCACGAGCACAGATGTAAGATGCAAACAGTGTCTGTCTTTATTGTGCTCCAATCAATAAACATTGTTTCCAATTAGCTTCCTGTGGTGTCTCATTCTTTCAAGTTCACAGCATACAAATGTGAAGTCCATACTTTGCGTGAAGTGTCAGTTGGTATGTGAGTAATTAATAACAGAATTTTCATTTATGGGTGAACTATCCTTTTAAGTTCAGCCCAAATACTGGAGATAATTGCTCCATTGTTCTGATCTGATTGGTTGTTCTTTCACATTATGTACCAGGCCCGGAAATACTGCTCAGATCCGGCCAGAATAAATAAAGCTCTATTGTATAAAGGCTTTTCACAAGGGATGCGGAAAGTGGAAATGGTTCAGAGCAGAGACACTTGAGCATGAACAGCTCTTCATAGTGGTTCAAATATTATAAGTAGGCCTAGTATCGTATATTTTACGCACACACATTCTGTTTTTTAAAAGTAGGCCTAAACGAGTGAACGTTTTTGTGAGACAATCAATAGGCCTATCCTTCCTGTTAGCGATCTCCCTCGCGATCAGAGGCATAATAAGACCAATGCGACAGAAAATCCCAATTAAGGTGAATTTATTGTGAAGACAGTGCAAATCCAACGGCAAAACAAAAAAAAAAACAAAGAAAAAGAAAAAAAAAACTATAAAAAAGTAACATAAATCCATCCATCCATCCATCCATCTTCTACCGCTTATCCGGGGCCGGGTCGCGGGGGCAGCAGTCTAAGCAGGGATGCCCAGACTTCCCTCTCCCTAGACACTTCCTCCAGCTCTTCCGGGGGGACACCGAGGCGTTCCCAGGCCAGCCGGGAGACATAGTCTCTCCAGCGTGTCCTAGGTCTTCCCCGGGGTCTCCTCCCGGTGGGACATGCCCAGAACACCTTCCCGGGAAGGCGTCCAGGAGGCATCCGGAAAAGATGCCCGCGCCACCTCAACTGACCCCTCTCGATGTGGAGGAGCAGCGGCTCTACTCTGAGCTCCTCCCGAGTGACCGAGCTTCTCACCCTATCTCTAAGGGATCGCCCAGCCACCCTGCGGAGAAAGCTCATTTCGGCCGCTTGTATCCGGGATCTTGTCCTTTCGGTCATGACCCACAGCTCATGACCATAGGTGAGAGTAGGAACGTAGATTGACTGGTAAATCGAGAGCTTCGCCTTGCGGCTCAGCTCCTTCTTCACCACGACAGACCGGTACAGGGACCGCATTACTGCAGAAGCTGCACCGATCCGCCTGTCAATCTCCCGTTCCATCCTTCCCTCACTCGTGAACAAGACCCCAAGATACTTGAACTCCTCCACTTGAGGCAGAAGCTCTCCACCAACCTGAAGCGGGCAAACCACCCTTTTCCGACTGAGAACCATCCCCTCCTTGAACTGCCACCTTACCGTGGTGGAGGGGTTTGAGTACCCGAATGAACCTAGGAGCTATGTTGTCTGGGGCTATATGCCCCTGGTAGGGTCTCCCAAGGCAAACAGGTCCTAGGCGACGGGTCAGACTAAGAGCGGTTCAAAACCCCTTATGATGCCCAAAAAAAGGAGGACCGTGACGTCGCCCGGTATGGCGCAGCCGGGGCCCCACCCTGGAGCCAGGCCCGGGGTTGGGGCTCGTATGCGAGCGCCTGGTGGTCGGGCCTCCCCCCATGGGGTCCGGCCGGGCTCAGCCCGAAGGAGTGACGTGGGGCCACCCTCCCGTGGACCCACCACCTGCAGGAGGGACCGTAAGGGGCCGGTGCTAAGTGGATCGGGCGGCAGTCGAAGGCGGGGGCCTAGACAACCCGATCCCTGGACGCGGAATCTAGCTCTAGGGACATGGAATGTCACCTCTCTGGCGGGGAAGGAGCCTGAGGTTGTGCGTGAGGTTCAGAGATTCCGACTAGACATAGTTGGGATCACCTCTACGCACGGCTTGGGCTCTGGAACCACACTCCTCGAGAGAGGATGGACTCTTCACCACTCTGGAGTTGCCCATGGTGAGAGGCGGCGGGCTGGTGTGGGTTTGCTTATGGCCCCCCAGCTCAGCCGCCATGTGTTGGAGTTCACCCCGGTGAACGAGAGGGTCGCTTCCCTACGCCTTCGGGTCAGGGATAGGTCTCTCACTGTCGTTTGTGCTTACGGGCCGAACGGCAGTGCAGAGTACCCGGCCTTCTTGGAGTCTCTGGGAGGGGTGCTGGAAAGTGCTCCGACTGGGGACTCCATCGTTTTACTGGGGGACTTCAACGCCCACGTGGGCAGCGACAGTGACACCTGGAGGGGCGTGATTGGGAGGAACGGCCCCCCTGATCTGAACCCGAGTGGTGTTCTGTTATTGGACTTCTGTGCTAGTTACAGCTTGTCCATAACGAACACCATGTTCAAGCATAAGGGTGTCCATCAGTGCACATGGCACCAGGACACCCTAGGCCGGAGGTCGATGATCGACTTTGTGGTCGTTTCATCCGACCTCCGGCCGTATGTCTTGGACACTCGGGTGAAGAGAGGGGCGGAGCTGTCAACTGATCACCACCTGGTGGTGAGTTGGATCCGATGGCGGGGGAGGAAGCTGGACAGACTCGGCAGACCCAAACGTACTGTGAGGGTCTGTTGGGAACGTTTGGCCGAATCTCCTGTCAGAGAGATCTTCAACTCCCACCTCCGGCAGAGCTTCGGAGCTGTGGCCGTAAGGTCTCCGGTGCCTGTCGAGGCGGCAATCCCCGAACCCGGTGGTGGACACCGGAAGTAAGGGATGCCGTCAAGCTGAAGAAGGAGTCCTATCGGGCCTGGTTGGCTTGTGGGACTCCTGAGGCAGCTGATGGGTACCGACGGGCCAAGCGGACTGCAGCCCAGGTGGTTGTGGAGGCAAAAACTCGGGCCTGGGAGGAGTTCGGTGAGGCCATGGAGAAGGACTATCGGTCGGCCTCGAAGAGATTCTGGCAAACCGTCCGGCGCCTCAGGAGGGGGAAGCAGTGCCCTACCAACGCTGTTTACAGTGGAGGTGGGCAGCTGTTGACCTCGACTGGGGATATCACCGGACGGTGGAAGGAATACTTCGAGGATCTCCTCAATCCCGCCGTCACGTCTTCCATCGAGGAAGCAGAGGCTGAGGGCTCGGAGGCGGACTCGTCCATCACCCAAGCTGAAGTCACCGAGGTAGTCAAGAAACTCCTCGGTGGCAAGGCACCGGGGGTGGATGAGATCCGCCCTGAGTACCTCAAGTCTCTGGATGTTGTGGGGCTGTCTTGGCTGACACGCCTCTGCAACATCGCGAGGCGGTTGGGGACAGTACCTTTGGACTGGCAGACCGGGGTGGTGGTCCCTCTTTTCAAGAAGGGGGATCGGAGGGTGTGCTCCAACTATAGGGGGATCACACTTCTCAGCCTCCCTGGGAAAGTCTATGCCAGGGTACTGGAGAGGAGAATCCGGCCGATAGTAGAACCTCGGATTCAGGAGGAACAGTGTGGTTTTCGTCCCGGTCGTGGAACACTGGACCAGCTCTATACCCTCTACAGGGTGCTGGAGGGCGCATGGGAGTTTGCCCAACCAATCTACATGTGCTTTGTGGATTTGGAGAAGGCATTCGACTGTGTCCCTCGCGGCGGCCTGTGGAGGGTGCTCCGGGAGTATGGGGTCCGGGGCCCTTTGCTAAGGGCTATCCGGTCCCTGTACGACCGGAGCAGGAGCTTGGTTCGTATTGCCAGCAGTAAGTCAGACTTGTTCCCGGTGCGTGTTGGCCGGTTCTGTTCATAATTTTTATGGACAGAATTTCTAGGCGCAGCCAGGGGCCGGAGGGGGTCGGGTTTGGGGACCACACGATTTCATCTCTGCTCTTTGCGGATGATGTTGTCGTGTTGGCCTCATCGGACCAGGACCTCCAGCATGCACTGGGACGGTTTGCAGCCGAGTGTGAAGCGGCTGGGATGAAAATCAGCACCTCCAAGTCCGAGGCCATGGTTCTCAGTAACATAAATATTTACAAGTTTTTTTGTGGGAAGGTAGCCACAACAGCAGTGGTATCGTTTGGTTAACAAACTTCCTGGAACCAGTTTCTATGGGTTTGCTTCCACTTCACACAACCAACCTGACCCTCCTGCACCATGCTTCCTGGCAGCCATTTATAGTCTAGGCCATACCCTGGAATGTACCATTCTACAGGTAAGTTTTACTTTCTAACATATGTACTTCCAACCACCTAATGCATATTAAACAACATCCATAATTAAATTACACAGTACCAACAACATGCAACTATGATGCAAAACAATGAATTAACAATTATAAACCTTGCTTTACAGGAACATTTGGACCCCCCCCCCCCCAGTTACCCAACATGGTTTCTCCCAATCAGGCAGTATGCCCACCATGTTTAAATACTCTGCTTTTAAGCTAATACAGGTTTGGTCACAGGTGTTTTCCAAGCAGGTAAGTTAGATATGTAATAATGTGTTACACAATTTTCAATAAAGTTTCCAAATCAAACATATTTGTGTTGTGGTTCTCTATAAAGATGAATGAACAATGTTAGCGGCTAATGATACCCAAACACGTTGTACATATCCACTACACATAACAAACAAATACACATTGTACCCTCAAATATCTAAAACACATTATACACAATACATTCAAGCATTGCACAAACATTGCACATTCACAACACTGCAGTCTGATTATCCAGGATATCAGTGTCAGTAAACAGACTGCGTTAATGCTGCACATGTTTGTGTGTTTGATATGGTGTACCTACATACAGTCCATTCATGATCACGGGTTTGCTCCGTGACACTTCCGAACAAAAAAAAGCCATCAAGACAATATCAAGGTTTTTAACATGACATTTCATAGATGAGCATGGTGCTGTCTGATATTCATTTGAATTTATTTAACTTTTTAATTTGTATACGTGCAGTATTTTTCTACTGTGCCCATTAATATGTTTGAGAATGTTTGCTTAAAAAAGTATAGTATTTTATTTGTTATTTACCTGTAGCTATATCTGTAGTTTAAAAAAACAAAAACACAACATTAAAGCATTAAATCCCGGGCTGAAAATGAGTGTAAGTGTTGATAAAAAAAAAGTACACCGTACCTCTTAGTGGAGTAGCCTATTCATTTCATTTAAACTTTATTTTCATAATTTCTTGCTGAGTAAAATTCGTTTAAGGCAGTCTTAACACTTTCTTGAACGTTCACTGTTGTCGTGGTGTAACTTGGGTGGAAAAGACTGCTAACACTAAGCTTTAAAGAGCAAACACTGCGGAAATTTTTATTTATTTATTTTATTCGTCATTTTTTATTGAATTTCAAAAATACAAAACTATTTAGTTGTTCTCAAAACATTTAAAAAATGTTTAACCACATAAGGATGCAATAACTACCTAAAATAAATAATAATACAAAATTTAAAAAGAGCAACACAAACATTAAATTCATCTCCAGCTTCATTTTTTTTAATTGCAAAAAAAGGGCACATATCACAGGTGACTAACCAAAATATACTTAACAACATACAAAATTATAGTACATAAACAGAATACAATACAATATTGCCAGGGGAAGCTTATGGGCCATTACAAAGAGAAAGAGGACCATATGTTGACAGTTTTAATTGCCTTTTTGTTGTTGGAGCCAGAAATCAGATTAATATAAAGTACAACTTCATGGAGAAAAAATACGAAATTAGGTTGTTTTTTTTTGTTTGTTTTTTTTTGCTGAATTTACATTTATGAATGTGAAATTTTGACAAAAGAACTAATACATTTATAATGAAGTACATATTTTCTTTACTTTGACTTCTATAAAAGCAAAATACAACATTCATCCACAATAAGGTAAATTCTTTATAAATATGGTCAATGATGAATCTACTGAAGTTTTGCCAAAATGTTCTGGTGTGTGAGCAATACCAAAAGAGGTGCAAAACAGTTTCTGGGTGGTCTTCACAAAAATAACAGTTTGTAATGTATTGATGTCTCTTTTAAATTTACCATGTAATGATTAGCAGGGTAATATCTGTGAACTATTCTGAACGACACTTCTTTCACCTTGTTTACTATCATCAAGTATCTGTGAGGAATCATCCAAACCTTTTTCCAGTCAATGTCATTTACAAATCGGTTCCAATAAAAAGTAACATTTGGAATAGAAACAATTTCTTTCTGAAATAATGCACGTCCCTTATTTCAAGAATCAGTGATATAGGCTATGTGAGGCACCTCTCAGCCTATTAGGCAGTGACGTCAGTGCCAGCAAAGTTATATATATATATATATATATATATATATATATATATATATATAAAACTTTCACTGACGTCACTGCCATTACACGATAGGCTGAGGTGCCTCACGTGATCTGTCTACTAATGTTCAGTTTTCCACTAATCTTCAGCTTTCTCCAACGGTAAGAGATTCAGACCCTCTCGATCTTCCTAATAAAACAATCTCTGAATCGGTTTCTCACAACAACTGTCCTGGTCGGGTCTCCTCTAGACACAGAAAAAACTGTCGCTCCATTTCTATAAGGACACGTTGACTTCACATGGAAAAACAGAAGTCAGCAGAACACTGATGGACAGTAACAGCTTCAGAAACACAGTCTGGCGCCATCTAGCGGCTCATGAAGCCTAAATGTGGGCTGAAGGAACGGAAATATCACAACATACCCGAGAAGCTTTCAGTGCTTGCGCCTGAAATATAAATAGCAAAAATGTTTTACAAGGTTTCGTTTAAACACATTTTCTTTATTAACACAGCGATGTTTTGGAATAGTATTCTTCACTTTTGTCTAAGCGATGCGCTTCAAGGTAAGAACAGCAGAGTTCTTTGTTTTACTTTTAAAACCTTTTTTTTTTTTTACTATCTTTTAAAACAGTCTTTTATGAACTTGTTCTTAGACTCCCGTAAGGGTGAACACTTCAGTCAATGTGTATTTATAGCTATATTTTACACAAACTAAATTGACCCGGAGTGCTTTAAAATAAGAAATATAGTAAGTAGCCTAAGGGAAAGAAAATGCATCCATATCCAGAGATAGGCTAGCGATACCAGAGGTTGAAATCACGGCAGGAAGTGCCATGTTGTTCGGTGTTTTGTGCCAGCCAGTAAAGTAGCCTATTTATACATGGATTTCTCGGCGACGTCATCACTGCTTGCGCACGCAACCAGGAGGCAAAAAAGACCCGCGGTCTTCATACCGGAGTAAAGGGTTTAGGCTAGTAGCATAGTGGTGGTGTTGTCGCTAAGTCAAAATGGCATCAAAGTATTTGACGAGCTGCACATGACCACATAGCACGTAGTTGTATGCATCAAGGGATTTGTACGCTCTAATCATTTCTCTTGTATACACACTTGGTGTCTGAATAAGATAATTATATAAATCAGGCCATACAATTGCTGGCCACTTCTTGTCGTCCACAATCCAATCGTCATGTATTGCGTAGAGATCCGGCAAGATCTCACCAATGCTGAGAGTAAGTTTTTTAATATAATCGCCACGGTCGGAGGTACTAAGGCTTCCCACATAATCCATCGTCAAATCTTTGATTTACAGTAAAGTAACGTTATATGTGTGCAGTCATGAAATGTTGCAGGTTGTAAAGTAACGTAAACAAGGTTAACTTGTTAACTTATAAAAGCAAATTCGGGCTCTATGCTGCACTGCTAACATTGGCTATTACATTACTAACTTAGTCTAACATGATAATTCATACATGCATCACAGTATGTCTGGATTTTGATTCGTAAACAGTTGGACATTTTACACAATGTTATATTAATATGAAACACAAACAAACAGATCCAACTCTGAAATTGCAGTTTATTATTGAGTCAACAAGAAATTACAAACAATGCGAAATCTAGTGGAAATTTGTGGAAAAAATCTGGTTTTCAAAAGAAAATAATTTTATTTGAAAATTGCTGTGGTAATTCATTCTCTCTCTTCCAGCACGCGCGCGCACCTCTCTCTCTCGCTCTCTCTCTCTCTCTCGCTCTGCGTATCGCGCGCACACCTCTCTCTCTCTCTCTCTCTCTCTCTCTCTCTCTCTCTCACTCTGCGTCTCGCTCGCGCACCTCTCTCTCTCTCTCTCTCTCTCTCGCTCGCTCTGCGTCTCGCGCGGCATAGAGGAGCAGCGTTTTAATTCAGTTTAACGGCTCGATTATCAGGATTTTTGTGCAGTTTTAACATCTTGGAAGGGAGAGCTGGTTTTGTCTTAATGGGTCGCGTTTCGGCATATTAATTCCGTTGTTCTTTCTCCCTTTCCCCCCGTGATTTTGTCTATATCGCGAATATAAGACGACTCCCCATTTTTCAGCCTATTTTTAGGACAAAAACCTCGTCTTATATTCGGGTATATACGGTACAATGTTCTTTTACAGAACAAGGCATAACAGATAGCGTTTTTTTGCCTCCTGGATGCGCGCGCATAATCCGGTATTGTTTGTAGCCTATACAAGAAACCCGTGTATAGAGCTACAATACAAGCTTTTATAAATGTGGGTTAGGCTAATGTTAATTTAAATGTATTGTTGTTTGTTTATTAAGGGGAGGCACCCCAGGTGAAAAAAAAAAAAAACAAGAAAAAAAAAAACTAATAGATATCAGCATGAAACTTCCCCAGTTGATTACTGACATTAAGACAAATATATTTTGTATTACAAGTTTTTAGAATATTTATGTTTAAATATGCAAATTAGGTATTATCTAAAGATTTGTATTGTCAAAATTCATACTTTTTTAGTGGAAACAAACAACTATTTAGGCTACAGACAAAATATCTTATCAAATAAATTAGCAATCAACACCTAAAACACATCAAAACTTATATAACATAGCATTTAACATAGCCTTCAACTGAACAGAACCCCAGTGAAAAACAGTAAAAAAAACACTGGAAATGTCAGAGCACGTCACGTGATGCATCTGAACGAATCACGTTGTCAGAAATTGACATCAGCCAATGAGATTTCGCTTTTAGAGTTGAATGCCCCATTGTACTTTCACAATTGGTTGCTGATAAAAAGGAAATGACCATTTGGATCCGACAGCATTGTACAGGAGAGAGAGAGAGAGAGAGAGAGAGAGAGAGAGCATTCCAGCGGTGTGATGTCAGGGTTCAGGCAGCGATCGCGGAGCCGCGGGATGATTTACAACGCCAAGTCTGAAAGAAGACATGTTATTGAAGAAAAATAGTCCAAAATCTCAAAATTGACCAGTAAAAAAAACGATGTTTTTGCCTGCCGTGTCTCCCCATAAAAAAAAGTTTGTTAAAAAATTTAAATGTTAACTCAAATGATTAAAATGTAGAAATTAAAACCATTTTTATTTAAAATAATATGCAAAGCGAATTTGCTTTATGCTCACTTACTGGGGATGTTAGCCTAATTCAAAAGCGAAACTAACAGGCAGAAACAGAAACTTGCATGCTTTTATGACTTCCATAAAAAAAGGACTTCGTTTGATGTGTGTTTTTCCCCCGAGTGCCTGCGATTAACAGTCTTTAAAGAGCATCAGTTTTTAAGACTTGTAGCTTATAACTCGAGAAAGCAAAATATGGGTTTTGAAAGAAGACTGAAAAGATCACTCAGTAATTATATATATATATATATATATATATATATATATATATATATATATATATATATATACATACATACATATATATATATATATATATATATATATATATATATATATATATATATATATATAAATATTTTATATATTTTTGCATAGACCTACAGGATCTTTCTTTTGACTGTTTTTAGATAATTTCACACAATATCAATATAAAATATTCAGTAACAACTAGGCTATAAAAGGTTCAAAATGTAAAATAAAGAAATTGGCAATGCAGTTTCACCATAATATCGATATAAAAATACTCAAAACCAACTATAAGAGAATCAGAAGATAAAATAAAAACATAAGACAGACTTACACACAACTTCACACAATATTGTTTTGAGAAACAACTTTAAAAAAAATATGTCTTATACTCACCTTTCTAAAAAATGTGTCAAAATATTTGTCTTGTCTGGACTTGTTAAATGGCATGCTTCTGTTGTGTGTGTGTGTGTGTGTGTGTGTGTGTGTGTGTGTGTGTGTGTGTGTGTGTGTGTGTGTGTGTGTGTGTGTGTGTGTGTGTGTGTTTTCATTGTTGTATTTCATATGTTCCTCAGAGAAACACTTCCTCCACTACAAGTTTACAGTCCTGACCAGATCAGACTCATTCCCAGAGTTCAGTGCTGTGTGTGTTTATGATGACAGACGGATCAAACACTTCAGTGATGAAGAACGAGTCTGGATTCTGACTGATAAAGACTGGACTGAAGCTCCTGAAGATCCTCCTGATTCTAGAGACTGGTTCATATATCAGATCAGGACTCTGTCAAACTGCACAGACTCACAGTGTTCTGGTGAGATTCATGCTTTACTCTTATTAATTATCAGACATTATATTTACTGTGAGTTTCTCATGAGTGTTGTTCTGTGATTGTAGATCATGTTCTTCAGAGAATAATTGGCTGTGAACTGGAGAAACTTCCTGATGGATCAGTGAATCTGACTGTCTTTGATGAATATGGATTTGATGGAGAAGATCTTATATCCTTTAATTATGAAAGTATGCAGTGGATTGATAAAAACCCCAAAGCCAAAGAAACTAAAAAGAAATGGGATCGTAAAACTGGACGAAACCAGTTCCTGCAGTATTTCCTCAAGACCTGCACTGACTGGATCTCCACGTTTCACAACACAAATAAGAGTAAGTTCTGATCAGATCAGTTTAATTAATTGTGTGCGTATGAGTTGAAGATCCTTAAGGAAATGTTCTTGATGCCGCAGATCATGTTCATCTGGTCTACAGGAGTTGATGTTTAGCAGTTAATGTTAAGACTTAAACAGAGAATTATAAAGACAAACCTTTGGCTAAAAGGCTAATTCACATTGTCATCATTTTGTTACCCTTGTTGTTACACTGTAAAAAGTTTAACTATTATTTACTAATTTCTTTTGGTGAAACATTTTTACACTCAAAAAAAATTGAGTACATTTTAAAGCTGTGAAATCAATGAAATATACTGTATGAATTGAGTAAATGCAAGTAAAAAAATTAAGTAAATCTGAGTAAATGCATCTGGTACGTTAACAAATAAAATTGAGTAGAAATAATTTAACATTTAAAAAACAATATTTATGAGTAAATTTAACTTTTTATTTATGAGTAATACTAACTTTTTTATTTTCTCTAAACCTTTGTAAAATAGTATTCCATACAGCCACCAGTATACAATATAGCCTACATTTAAACTCATTTAACAAACATTTTAGAAGTAAAAATGAAACATTTAAACATTCAGGTAGCCTAATTCAAGTGTAATCAACCAGTCTGTTATCCAATTTCCACCGGATCAGCGCTGGTTCTCGTGCCGGAGACGGACTCGCGCTCTGCGGGTGAACTTCGATCTTCAGACCGCCGTCCTGCGTTTCACTCATAGCCGAACGATACTGCGAGCGACTGACTCCATAACCTGCCAATAAACAAAAAGTGACAGTTCTGATGACATTTTATCATCCAAATTAATTATATTCATTATCATTAGGATGTAAAAAAAAAAAAATGCATCACAATAAGTGTATTGTGATTGTCACTAACATTTTAGTAACTAAACTGAATTTGATTAGGTTTAGTGACAACATGTTACAATTTTTACATGGTACAATTTCTGGTAAGCTACGCTTTTTTATTATTTCAATTAAATTCTATTATTGTGATTTGATTTAATATTGACTCATTTGGATAAATATTAGGTACACAAGATAGGCGTTAATTTTTCTCAAGAAAAAAACAACTCGACTAATGCTGCAACATACAGAGAGCCCTATCAGCTGGCAGTATTATTTAAGGGCTAAAAATAACTCAAATTAAATATAATGCGTTTTTTTATTATAATAACAACTTTATTTAATGATATAAGTAAAAATATAATAAATATGTAATATAGTACACGTATTTAACAAAATACTCTCTATAGCTCTTTTTTTTTCTAGCCAACTAATGTGCTATAGCATATTATGGTCATTAAATGGCTTTCCTGAGGTAAATGTTATGTGACATAATTGTTCTCCAGCTGTTTTATTGACCCCTTTGTTTGATTGATTGGTCGATATTGTGTATGAGGAATATACATTTCGGTAAGTTCTACTGTATCTTTCAACAGTGTTCATTCGTGTTCATTTACTATTAGCTAGTAGAGATGATCGGTTCACATGCCGCCAGGGATCTGTCACGTCACATTTACAAGTGCCAAAACAGTATGTATTGTTTGAATTTCGTAATAAAATCGACAGAATCTGAGAGCTGAGATTTTTTTATATTATAAAGTAACCTGCTCTGTCTGGTCTGTCGGTCTCCGTGTCCTCTTTGCTTCACGATTTTTCTGTGCGTGAGAAAATGGATGTGTGGCGTGAGAGCGTGTGAAAATGTCAATCACGTGAGTCTCACGGTGAATGCGGGAGGGTTGGCACGGCAGCTCTGCCGCACTCTGAAAACAGGTCATTGGGAGACATTGCTCAGCAAGCAATTTCGCGTCTAATAGACGTCTAATAGCCGTCAAAACACAGCCCAGACGTCTAGGCTAAAACGAGGCTAATTTTGGGCTGTCAGTGAAAATCTAATAGACAACTAAACATAGCTCAAGAATAGACAGCTATTGAATGACTACATATATATACGTCTAATAGACGTCTAACCATAGCCCAAGAAAAGACAATTAGACAGCTATTGAATGACTATATATATACGTCTAATAGACGTCTAACCATAGCCCAAGAATAGACTAGTCATCAATTAGACAGCTATTAAACGACTACATATATACGTCTAATAGACAGGCAATATGGGTCTAGGCTAAAACAAGGCTGATTTTGGGCTGTCAGTGAAAATCGAATAGACGTCTAACCATAGCCCAAGAATAGACTAGTCATCAATTACACTACATATACATGTAATAGACAACAAAATGAGGCATAAGGATTCTTTTCACTCAAATATAACAGGTTCTCATAAATGAAAATCCATCCAAACTAATTGAATATAAAGGATTTATTTAGAACAATTATATTAACAACTTAGACAACATTCAAACATAAAAATGAACAAATAAAATACTGGAAAATATGTAAAACAACTTAAGATACTAACATTTTTAAGAATTAATTGTTAGCTTTATATCCATAACCACCACCCCCTGCTCTCCCTGGTGGTTGTTTAAAGTGACCAGAAATTGCATTTTTTATTTCCCATTCAGTCGCCGAAGGAAAGTTGGTCATCACTGCGTCTGCCAAATGAGAAAAAGAAAAAAAATATATTGCTCAAGAAAAGCATTGCTGACAATCATTTTTAACTAATTACAGTCATTCACTTTTGCTTGGATGCACACTAGAGCTGGCCAATATAAAGTTAACGGAATATAGATTAGACTATATAATTTATATCAATATAGACAATAATTTATATCAATATTATTAATAAATTAATATCAATAATTGAAAATTTTCGCCTGCATAATGGTGATGCACTAATTATATATATATATATATATATATATATATATGACTGACAAGAACAGTTTGACCTAAAAATATCAAAATTGAAACTACTGCAGAAACAAAGACACCTACGTCTTGGAAGCCCTTAAGGTAAGCTAAAACATACCAAAATTTAATTTCAAAGTGAACTATCCCTATAAATCATTCTTTATCACTTACTCATATAACTCTAATGAACATAAAAAGATACTTATAGGGGTAGTTCACTTAAAAAAAATAAAAAAAATCATGTAAGCATTTACTCACTTTCACTTGGTTCCAAACCTGTAGCCTATGGCTTTCTTCTGTTGAACACACACAAAAATATATATATTTTGAAGAATGTTGGTAACAAGACATTTAATGGTAGTCATTGACAAGTGTTCTGTATATTCAATTGCTGAAACATGGAGAAGCAGCATTCAGTTTTTATGCACCATATATCTGAAACAAATTCACTGAAAACTGAATAATGCTGCATCTTTTAATTCTTTTAAATCAAGTTTAAAGACTTTACTGTTTGCCACTACCTTTTATTAATTGGAAAGGAAAAATGATTTTTTTTATCATTTCTTTTCATGTTGCTGTTAAGTTTTATGTAAAGTACTTTGAAAATTTGCATTAAATCAAAAACTCTAATCTAAAAACAAAAATATATTGGTATCTTTAATAATAATAAAAAATAGTAATGATAAGTTTCATGCTTACCACCTTGAATTTAGATACATTTTAGATTAAGGGCACACAGTTGCAATAACACATGCAGGTAAAGTTAACTTGTTGGAGAAAAATAGTACTCTGCAATGGTAATGTTAAAATGTCACGGTTTCACACATTATAACAACTAACTAATTTAAACAATGAACATAACAAAAATAACACGCATACTTACAAGATCGAAGTAGAAATTTGAAGGTTTTCAGAGTGTTGCTCGCCCGTTGCTCTCCAACAGCTGCCTCGTGTAAAATAAAATTGAAAATGGCGGAAATGTTTATCGCGAGATCTGGCTAAAGATCTAGGCCTAGTTGCGCAATGCCAGTAGTCCCAGTAGTCATGTCTCAGTAGTGTTTCGATTGTGCCATCTAGCGGTTGAGAAATGCAATTGCATTTGATTTAATTTGAAATTATATCGTAGATTGTGAATGTTATGTTTATGTGTGACAGCAAACATTAAAGGTGGGGTATGTGATTCTCTTTTTTGGCCATTTTTTCAAAATCACTTGAAATCCTATTCCTAACCCACTTACAGCCACTGAGTTAGAAGCACTGAAATGAAAATTAAGCAATTTAATCATCTGTGGAACGGGCAGGACTCGAAAAACTCCAGCCAATCATTTCCAAGACCACCTAGAATCATTGGACAGTAAGTGCGTCAATCAAACGGTCGTACCATACCCCCCTCCCCCATCCATGTCCATGTTCTTCGAATGGGTGGAGTCAAAGGAAAGAAGGTAGGACCATTTGAGTTGTGTATTTTCAAAATCTGCCGGCCGTTTTGCAAATCACATACCCCACCTTTAAGCTGTGTGAGCGAAAACATTTTTAAGACTATAGACTAATATTCTTATAGCCTACTATATCGCTGGTCTGAATCAGGGCTATAGCCAAGCTGTACGTAGACCAGATTGCCTTGATTTCGCCAGGTGGGCTAAAGCAGACCGCATATAGCCCGTCCAATTCGGAGCTAAATCGTGACTACAGATCGACCATGTCATGAAATGACACATTGAACCTTGTAGATATCATTACCAATGCGAACATGATGGAATATCAACCATTTCATGCACTGCCTGGCAAAAAACTACAATTAATCAGTTTTGACTAAAAGTGGGCTATAATAGCCGGGTCTGAATACGAGTTAAATCGTGGCTACGCACAGCCTACACATATAACATGTAAAATAAAGCAGACCAAACAACTTGTAATCACAGTTGACTTTGCTTACATGATGGAATATCATATATCTCACAAGTTATTTGGGAAAAAAATACATTTATCCAGATTAAATGTTATTTGGGCTAAAAGTGGGTTACGCATAGCCGGACTATATCGGGTCTATATTTAACCGAGACGTTGAAATGACGGCTATTGCTTGCTGGGTGCTTATGATTTATGGGGATTAATAAAAAAGGAGTGAGTGAATTTTTATCACTATTGGGTGGTTGTGTACACACACTGCCAACACACATTTATGTCCAAACAGCATGCAAAAGTGAATTTTGCATAATAGGTCCCCTTTAATAATATTGATTTAAATTAAGTAATATTTTTGTTTCTTGAAACAGATCAGTTTAATTCAACATTCTCAAATATTTTTATAGAAATTTCACAAATATATATAAAGTGTATTATAAAGAAATAATTGGTCAGTCAAATACTAAATCAAATATTAAATATATCTGTAAATTTGAGGAAATATTAACTGTTGGATTTTTACTCAATTATTTTGGTATGTTTAACTCAAACAATCAAGTAAATTGTTACGGCATCCAGTGACATGCCTGTTATTCAGTCTCGAGCGCCGTCCCCTGAATACTGAGTATGCATACTTGGCCTAGCATGCATCATTTGTGCGCTGATGATCGATGCACCTGTTCGCAATGAACGCTGAGCTCTAGCGTATATCTGGCTCATTGGCTCAGTGTTCCTTGCGAAGTATTGTTCCACTACTGTGTTGCATGTTTGAGCATTCTCTGATAATCTATATACCCATCTCTGATTACTGAAACCCCTGCTTGTCCTAACGACTCTGATTCTGTGCAGCCTGCCAAGTGAACCCCTGCCTGTGACCCGACTTCGATTTGCGCTGCCAGCCCTGAACTAAGCCTGCCCGACCCCTGAGAACGGACTGTACCAGCTACTTTGCCCTCGTATCCCCTTAACCCTTTACCTTCACTCTAACCATTAATAAAACGTTGCACATGGATCCGTCTCAGTCTCCTGCTTCAAAACAGAATACTTCGCCTCCACAAGATCCAGCAACAGTGTCCGTTCTATCTACTGCATTTAAAGCCCAAGCATCTCAACTCGCTACTCACCATCGTCAGTTGACCCATCTAACCTCGTTGATAGAGGAACTTGTGAAGGCAGTGCAGAGTTTACAGAAGCCCACGGAGGAAACCGCAAGTCGCGCCAGTTCCAACGCCAGCCGCTGACTCTGCATCCTCTAGCACTCGTATTTCTCTTCCTGAAAAATATGAAGGGGATCCAGGTAAATGCAAGGGTTTCATGCTCCAGTGTTCCATGTATCTCGCCCGGCAGCCCGCTCAGTACGCTACGGACATGGACAAGATTACGTTTATCTGTTCTCTATTCACGGGGCGGGCTTTGGAGTGGATTACCGCAGTCTGGAGGCCGGATGGAACCGCTTTCGCCTCTTATGCCGACTTTCTCCAGCGCTTCAAGGCCGTTTTCGAGCATTCTGTGGAGGGGAAGGGATCGGAAGACCGCCTACTGGAGCTCACCCAGGGGAAGTGTACCGCTGCTGATTACGCGCTCAAGTTTCGCACTTACGCAGCGCAGACTGACTGGACTGATAGCGCCTTAAAGGTGGTGTATCGACGGGGACTCAACCACGACCTCCAAGCTGAGCTGGCCTGTCGCGATGAGGGGAGGAACCTGGATCAGTTCATTCACTTGTCCATTCAGATTGACAACCTCATACGATCACGCCGTTCCGGCATCCGCTCCTCGATTTATGCACACCATATCCCCAGTCCGCACTCTCCAGGTCCCTTGGCATCGGAGGCTGGAGAGCCTATGCAAATTAACGCCACACGGTTGACGGAGGAGGAGCGTGAACGCCGGAGGATGTTAAAGCTGTGCATGTACTGTGGAGGAGATGGACACTTCCGTTTGCACTGTCCCCAGCTATCCACACGCAAAGAAAAGACAACGGTGAGTCTAACTCTTGACAGTCTAAATCCTCTCTCCTGTGTTTCTGTGCCTCTTGAATTTACAAAGTTTAATCAAATATTTTTTACTTCAGCACTGATCGATTCTGGGGCGGCGGGGAATTTTATGTCTCACGAGTTTGCTCATAAGCACAAGATATCTCTAATTCCCTCCACTTCTCCTCTCTCAGTCGAAGCTGTTGACGGACGGCCCCTTGGCACGGGGCGCATCACTCATATGACGCAGGAACTACGAATGCGCACCGGACTGCTGCACTATGAAAATATTCAGTTTTACGTTCTTCAAGCCTCACATACTCCTGTCATACTGGGTCTTGGTCCTGCAATGGTCCACGGGTCAGATCGTTCGCTGGGGTGAAGATTGCTTTTTCAAGTGTTTAAGCCAAGTGAAACCATTGTCCGTTCGAAACATCTCAGCACTCAGTGAAAGCGCCGCTCTTTCTAGTCTCCCAGCGGAGTACAGTGATTTGCAGGAAGCGTTCAGCAAAGTTAAAGCCACCCAGTTACCTCCACATCGAGAGTACGACTGTGCCATTGAACTCATGCCCGGATCCACGCCTCCCAGGGGACGCATTTTCCCTCTTTCACAGCCCGAGACGGAAGCCATGGAGAATTACATCCAGGAAGAGTTGGCCAAGGGTTTCATTCGTTCTTCCACCTCTCCTGTATCAGCTGGATTTTTCTTCGTTAAGAAAAAGGATGGAGGTCTACGACCATGTATAGATTACAGAACCCTTAATGACTGCACTGTGAAATTCCGCTATCCTCTGCCGTTAGTTCCCGCCGCACTCGAGCTCCTCCGCACAGCAAAGTATTTCACGAAACTGGATCTGCGCTCAGCTTATAACTTGGTTCGTATCCGTGAGGGGGATGAATGGAAGACAGCGTTCTCCACAAGCACCGGCCACTACGAATATTTGGTAATGCCGTTCGGCCTTTCCAACTGTCCAGCTGTTTTCCAGTCATTCATGAATGACGTATTCCGAGACATGCTTCAGCGTTATGTAATTGTCTACATCGACGACATACTTGTGTACTCAGACACTTTGTCGGACCATGTTCAGCACGTACGGGCCGTGCTTCAAAGACTCATACAAAATCAACTTTATGCCAAGTTTGAAAAGTGCGAGTTCCACCAGATGTCCACTTCATTCCTGGGTTACGTCATCAGTCCTGAGGGCGTGGCAATGGATGATGGTAAGGTCAGAGCGGTGATGGATTGGCCCCAGCCTACCACTCTCAAAGAGCTACAGCGCTTCCTGGGCTTCGCAAACTTTTATCGGCGGTTCATCCGAGGCTTCAGTTCGGTGGCGGCTCCCCTGACTGCGCTGGTGCGTAAAGGTACCACTCGCCTTCCCTGGACTGAGAGCACCACTCAAGCTTTCAATCAGCTCAAATTCTGCTTCACTACTGCCCCGATCTTACGTCACCCCAATCCAGAGTTGCCCTTCATTGTAGAAGTTGATGCTTCCAGTACAGGCTTGGGCGCCGTTCTCTCTCAGCACCAAGGAAATCCCGCTAAATTGCATCCGTGCGCATTCTACTCCAGAAAACTGAACTCTGCAGAACGGAATTACGACGTCGGAGACCGTGAGTTACTGGCCATGAAATCTGCATTTGAAGAGTGGCGGCACTGGCTCGAGGGGTCCTCTCATCCATTTACTGTGTTTACCGACCACAAAAATCTTGAATATCTGCGAACTGCCAAGAGATTGACCCCACGCCAAGCCCGGTGGTCTTTGTTCTTTTCTCGTTTCCAGTTTACTGTGACGTATCGCCCTGGATCAAAGAACACGAAAGCTGACTCCCTGTCTCGTCAGTACGACTCTGAACTCACCAGTCAGACTCCCGAAAACATTCTCCGTCCAGACCTGGTCATCGGTCCCATCCAGTGGGATATTGAGACTGAATTAGAACAAGTTAACACTAACTCCGAACCTCCGCCTGACTGTCCTCCAGGAAAAATGTTCGTGCCCGAAATGTTCGAGCGCTCCGGGAAAAGGTGCTTAAACACGTCCATGCGCTGCCTAGCTCTGGTCACCCTGGCATCACTGCTACGATTCATATTCTCCGGAACCGTTACTGGTGGCCCACACTGCCTCAAGACACGACTAACTTCGTTCAGCAATGCCAGAACTGCAATACCCAGAAATCTTCACGGCTCCTACCTGCAGGTCTTCTACAGCCTCTACCGGTACCCCAACGCCCATGGTCACACATAGCCGTTGATTTCATTACTGACCTCCCTCCTTCTGACGGACATACAACGATCCTTACTGTTGTCGATCGCTTCTCAAAAGCCTGTCGTCTTATTCCCCTGCCTAAACTGCCCACAGCCCTGCAAACTGCTGAGCACCTCTGTAATCTGGTCTTCCGTTTCTATGGCTTACCTGATGACATTGTCTCTGATCGCGGACCACAGTTTACCTCCCGTGTCTGGGCAGCCTTTTTCCGGATGCTTCAAGTGAATGTCAGCCTCACATCTGGGTACCACCCTCAGTCTAACGGGCAGGCTGAACGTCTCAATCAGGAGATTATTCGTTTCTTAAGATCCTACTGTCATTTCCTAGCCTGACGTTGTCATACTCAGATTCTAGTCAGAATGTGAGTCTGATACTGCTCCATAGAGATTTGATTATGGGGTGTGTCTCAACCGAACCAGGAAAAAAAAAACTCTGCACTCAATTGGATAGACCTACAACCAATCAGAGCAACGGAGTAAATGACGCATGTTCTTCATTCATATTTTCAACCAACAAAATGTCGCGGCTCTCTGTTCCTCTTTTAAAATGAATGCTGCTATAACAGACGCGATGGCGGAATCTACACATGATGTTTCATAAACAAAGTTCAGGAGGAGCACGTACAAATAATCAATCCAATATCAACTTGTCATCAAACAATACCATGTCTAACGTTACCCTATCTATCAGCATGAGGAAGCATATTCACTCTGTCAACTTACCTAACACTCCTTGACAGTTTTTCAGCATCCCTCCACCACCCCGAATCCTCACTCTTGTCTTGTTCTCTCACAACCAGGAATACAGGGGGGGTATGGCTACCGAGCCCACAGCCCTCTCCTCAGACAGCACGTCATATACGCATTTATTCTATCGACTTAATTGTGTGAAATCTTATATACGCATTTATTCTATCTGACTTATTTGTAAATGTGAACTCGTGAAATCTCAATTCTCCAGCTGCAGTCGTCTTTGTTGTAAACTAATTCAAATCAAGCGCTCTTTGGTGACGTGGATGATTACGTTACCGTTGCTCATCTGTCCATCATCGTATAAAGCCCGCCCTGACAATTTGATTGGTCCGAACAATTTTTGTTCGGGCATAATAGCTCCTCAACGGAGCGAGTCCAGACCGAACTTCCCGACCAAAAAATGTTGTGGGCGGGGTGCGGGCTGGCACCCAGGCTAGTCATTTCCACCAGGTGGATTGGAGTCGGTATCTCATGTGGGCTGAATACGCTCAAAATTCCATTTGTAAGCACTCCACGGGACAAACGCCTTTCAAGTGCATACTTGGTTATCAGCCACCTCTGTTCCCCTGGTCCGGCGAGCCCTCTACTGTACCGGCTGTGGATGACTGGATGAGGCGCAGTGAGGAGACGTGGAATCTAGCTCACACCCATCTTTTACGTGCCGTCAATCGCACTAAGAGACAAGCTGATCGTCACCGCCGTGCTGGTCCCGTCTATCAGCCCGGTCAGTGGGTGTGGTTATCCACCCGGGATTTCCGACTCAATCTGCCCAGTAAGAAACTCAGCCCTAAATTCATGGGTCCCTACAGGATTATACGGCAAATTACCCCAGTGTCTTTCCGCCTTGCCCTGCCCCGTCAGCTCCGCATTGCTCCCACATTTCATGTTTCTCTATTGAAGCCAGCCACTGCACCTTCCACAGTCAGGAATGTAGAGTCTGAGGATCCCCGTTCTCAGCCCATCCTGATAGAGGGCGAAGAGGCGTATCGCGTGCGCCATCTGCTGGATTCTAGACGTCGTGGCGGGCGTTTACAGTATCTTGTAGAATGGGAGGGCTTTGGTCCTGAAGAACGCTCCTGGGTGGACTCAAAAGACATTCTGGATCCTTTGCTCGTTCAAGTATTTCATCATGATCACCCAGACAAACCCGCTCCTCGTCCCCGCGGCAGACCTCACCGCCGTCAGGGTTTTCGCGCCAGGAGTCGCTCCCAGGGAGGGGGCTCTGTTACGGCGTCCAGTGACATGCCTGTTATTCAGTCTCGAGCGCCGTCCCCTGAATACTGAGTATGCATACTTGGCCTAGCATGCATCATTTGTGCGCTGATGATCGATGCACCTGTTCGCAATGAACGCTGAGCTCTAGCGTATATCTGGCTCATTGGCTCAGTGTTCCTTGCGAAGTATTGTTCCACTACTGTGTTGCATGTCTGAGCATTCTCTGATAATCTATATACCCATCTCTGATTACTGAAACCCCTGCTTGTCCTAACGACTCTGATTCTGTGCAGCCTGCCAAGTGAACCCCTGCCTGTGACCCGACTTCGATTTGCGCTGCCAGCCCTGAACTAAGCCTGCCCGACCCCTGAGAACGGACTGTACCAGCTACCTTGCCCTCGTATCCCCTTAACCCTTTACCTTCACTCTAACCATTAATAAAACGTTGCACATGGATCCGTCTCAGTCTCCTGCTTCAAAACATAAATGATATTCAGAGATTTTATTAAGTTAATAAAGTTAAATATTTCTGTAATATTTACTAAGCCACATAATTATTTTTTAGAGTGTACCCTTATGTGGAACACAAAAGATGAATTTATAATGATGAATTTTATTGATAAAATGAAGAATGCAATTTCTTTTCACCACACAGAAACCATCGAGACTTCATTATGATTTTATTCATCTTTCTACTCCAGGTTCTCCAGATGTTCATGTCTTTGCGAAGAAATCTCCTGATGATGAAAGTAAACTGGTTCTGAGCTGTCTGGCCACTGGTTTCTACCCCAGAGATGTTCAGATGAACATTAGATTGAACAGAATTAATCTTGAGGATCAAACATCTTCTGGAATCAGACCAAATGATGATGAAACCTTTCAGATGAGAATCAGTGTGAAGATCAACAGAAACCATGAAGGATCTTACGACTGTCTGGTCACTCACAGCAGTCTGACAGAACCAGTTACAGTAAACTGGGGTAAATATGATCATAAATACAGTCACTCGCAAGGAGAATAATGCTGGAATAGATTAAAGTTGCCACCCACAAACTATTACAGTGTCTCAATTTGGTTTAACAATTTATGATGTTGATATAAAACATTTATTTTTAAAATAATTACAATGAGTTTGTTTTTATATATTTTATGTTATTTCTTTTATTCTGCAGATGAAAACTGTTTTAACTGTGAACCAGAATCTCGATGGACTGTTATAGCAGGAGCAGCAATAGTAGCCGTAATAGTAGCAGCAATAGTAGCAGTAATAGTAGCCGTAATAGTAGGAGGAATAGCAGGAGGAATAGGAGGAATAGCAGGAGGAATAGCAGTAGTAATAGCAGCATTAATAGCAGGACTAATAGTTGAAGTAATAGTAGGAGTAATAATAGGAAAAATAGGAGTAATAGCAGGAGTAATGGCAGGAGGAATAGGAGCAGGAATAGCAGAAGTAATAACAGCAGGAATAGTAGGATTAATAGTAGGAGTAATAGCAGGATTAATAGTAGAAGGAATAGCCGGAGTAATAGCAGGAGTAATAGTAGGAGGAATAGCAGCAGTAATAGCAGGAGGAATAGCAGGAGGAATAGCAGAAGTAATAGCAGGAGTAATAGTAGGAGTAATAGTACCAGTAATAACAGCAGTAATAGCAGTAACAGCAGGAGGAAGAGCAGGAGGAAGAGCAGGAGGAATTGGAGTAATAGCAGGAGTAATAGCAGGAGTAATAGCAGGAGGAATAGCAATAGGAGTAATAGCATGAGGAATAAAAGGAGGAATAAAAGAAGAGAGAAGGTCAAATGGTGAGTTATAAATATTTAGCATGATCATTTTTTTTGTTTGTTTTTTATTTCCTTTGTTTAATTTGTTTGAAAAGACAAAACAAAAACTAAAAACTAAAAAAAACAACATGTTACATATCTTTGGAAAGCTGCGATTCTTGTGATTCGAACGATGTAAACCATGCATTTTAGGATACAATAAACACAGCGGTTACAATCTGTGTCTTTGTCAGACCACCAACAGCCAAACAAACAAACCCAAACTGGAAGAAACTCACCTATGAAGCCTCCTGCTCGTCCACTGATCCATTACATTCCAACAACAATGGTTTAGTTACACTGTAAAGGCTCCATACAATCCAATTCAACGAAGTATTTAGTCCATAACACATTTATATATCAATAAACATCCACGCGATGTGGTAGTAGCATTTCAAGTTAGCCTACAGGGCTGTCAAAACTTCGATGCATTCTGTGGTAATATAACCAATAACATGTAAATAATACAGCTATTTTGACGTCAAAATGGCCGCTGACCCCTGAACTTTTGAGTGACAGCTGATTTTAGCGAATCTGGATGTAAAAGGGGGTGTTTCTATCGTGCCTAAGCCCATAGATATCATATAAAGGCTAGGGGCCCTATTTTAACGATCTGAAACGCAAGTGTCAAGCGCAAAGCTTAAGTAACTTTGTGGGCGGGTCTTGGGCGCTGTTGCTATTTTCCCAGCGGGATAAATGACTCTTGCGCCCGGCGCAAATCTAAAATGGGTTGGTCTGAAGTAGCTTCATTACTCATAGGTGTGGTTTGGGCGTAACGTGAAATAAACCAATCAGAGCGACATCTCACATTCCCTTTAAGAGCAGGCGCGCTTGTTCTAAAGCGGATTCCTATTATAACGGCGGATTTGCCAGGCGCACGCCAGGAGCGGTTCACAGCTGTCAGGATTCCATCACCATCTCCTTCCACTCATTCCCTCACTCCGCCCACTCAGTCATTCACACGCTCATTGTCACCTGATTACTAATCACCGTCACCTGGACCTCATCATCAGTTCACCTAGATATACCTGCCACGAACATTCAGTCATTGTCTGATCTCGTCTACACATGACACAGACTCTCTGCCATACTTACCTGTATACCTACCTACGATCCCGATCTTCTCAGCCCGTCTTCATTCTGTCATCTAAGGAACCCCTTCATCATCCTCTGCAAGAGAAAGAGAGAGAGAGACTCGATTACACTCCAGTTAAGCTTTCATCTGATATTCAACTCACTGTTTACTCACCTGTTTCGCTGTACCAATCCATTCTGCAAATTAAAGCATTTAACTTACCATTCTGTCTGTTTCGTCTGTGCCAAACCTGACAACAGCAGAGGAGACCGACGTTCTCGTCAGGGCCGTAAAACACAGAGAAGTGACGTTGGGGATGGAGAAACACACCCAGATTAACTTCGGTTAAACAGGCGTATGATAATTTGGGTAAATGTGTAAGCTAGATGTATGATTTTATAATAATCTATCTATCTATCTATCTATCTATCTATCTATCTATCTATCTATCTATCTATCTATCGTAATAATGTATGATTTGCAAAAATTATAACTGCTGCGTCTGTGTGTAGATGAGAGAATCAAAGTGTATGCGCGTTGAGCACATGCTACATTGATTATGGCCCTTAAAATAGCATCTGAATAATGGCGCAACGCACCACTGACTTTAAACTGTTTTTTTTTTCGGCCAGTGGCGGAATTGTTTTCTAAACCTGCAAAATAGCATGAGGGAACGTTTGCGCTGGAACACGCCTCCTCTTTGCGTTGAACCGCCCCGGGAGCGCAAGTGTATTTCTTAGTTAACCGACGTGTGTCTGTGGAGGGAAAAGTCCGCTTTGCGCGGGTGCAAAATAGGAATGAAACATGCGTCAGTGTACAAAGTCAATTGCGCTGGGTGCAAGATAGGTCCCTAGATGTCTTAAGGTGGAGTCACTTCCGACATCACCGGCGGCCATCTTACCACAGGGCTCTGTGAATTAAGGTGAGTGATCAGCACGCACACAAATCCTCTTATCTCGCTGAAATCTTGACGGATTTACAAACGGTTTGGTTTCTTACAAACGTCATTAACGTCGCTATAATTCTTTCATTTGGAAGTCCATTGTTATAATTATATATATGTATGCAGTGTCATATAGCTACATCTCTGACGTTTATAACAAACCAAACCGTTTGAAAATCGGTTGAAAATTGAGCAAGTTATGGTTATTTAAAAGTACATGCACCATGTTACGAGTGAGCGAGCACCCTGTGGTAAGATGGCCGCCATGTGCGGACGTCGACCTCCATTGGTATGGTCATGAACCCTCCTTCACTTTGAGGGACATTTGGCTATTCCAATCGGAGCAGAGTTCGGAAATGACTGGCTTATCTGATAGCCAATGATCTCCTGAAGACATCGATATGCAGTTTTAGTGGGAGGAATCAAGATATCGACAACAGAAGACGGGCGCAAAAGTTTCTGTGACCAGCGCGTCAGTGCGCTTCACTGCGTAACGTGACATATAGTGACTCTTGGAGATATTCTTTTCAGATGGGAAGACGTCTCTCTCGACAAGTAAGTGTTTTATTATACTATATGACATATTTGACTTGTTCACTGAGTATGAATTACTGATGCGTTTGTGTTTTGAGATGGCCATGCTAACATAATGTGTTTGTTCGTCCACGAGCGTATGTGTGTTTGATGCTATGAGTGCATGTGCTAGGCTATGTGCTTTGTGCTATGTGTGTGTTTGTGTGTGGTGTTATGAGGTCTCTTGAGTTGTTATGATGTATAAATGTATGTTTGTGTCTTTATCCACAGGTTTGTGTGTGTGTGTGAGAGAGAGAATATGCCTGGTTGTTCGTGTACGTGCGTTTCTGTATAAAATAGTACACAATACACAAAGATGTAAATTATTTCTTTCTTTGCTTCTTTTATATCACAGAAAATCATCTGACACTGAACTGTATGAAGACTGGGAGTTAGTCAACAGAAAGCCATATGATGGACATCAAGAGAGGACTTCCATCGTTCACTTTCCTAGAGAGGTTCCATAACCAAAGAAAAACCTAATCATAAATTTGTAAATAGTTTGATATACATGTAGTGTATAATAGACTAATATTAAAAAATATTTTAATACCATAGCACTTGTTTTGTATCGTTATTTGCACAAGTTTCAGCTTGTCTGGGCCTTCGGGTCAACTGGGAGAAGAGCAAACTCTGCCCCGTGCAGAGGATCTCTTTTCTCGGTATGGAAATCGACTCGGTCGCGTGTGCACCATACCGGACCATGCACCATACCAGAATTTGCGCAAGACCAGGGAGGACGAGGAGCAGGTCATTTTGGCTGCCCCGTATTGGCACAACCGGACCTGGTTCCCAGAGCTAGTACTCCTCGCGACAGCACCTCCCTGGCCAATTCCCCTGAGGAAAGACCTGCTTTCTCAGGGACGGGGCACCCTATGGCACCCTCATCCCGATCTTTGTAACTTCCACGTGTGGCTCCTGGACGGGACGAGGCAGGTTGAGTACCCTACCACCAGCGGTGGTGGCTACCATCACTTCCGCTAGAGCATCGTCCACGAGACATGCCTATGCGTTGAAGTGAACCTCTTCGTCAACTGGTGTTCTTCCCGACGTGAAGACCCCACGAAATGCCCGATCAGTGTTGTGCTTTCCTTCCTGCAAGAAGGGTTGGAGCGAAGGCTGTCTCCCTCCACCCTGAAAGTGTATGTTTCCCCATTGCCGCACATCACGACACAGTTGATGGTAAGTCTCTGGGAAAGCACGACCTGATCATCAGGTTCCTGAGAGGAGCAAGGAGACTGAATCCTCCTCGCCCTCCTCTCGTTCCCTCTTGGGACCTCTAAGTGGTACTAACTGCCCTGCAGAGTGCTCCCTTTGAGCCTCTGCAATCAGTGGAGCTTAAGTTACTGTCAATTAAGACAGCGCTCCTGGTTGCATTGGCCTCCATCAAGAGGGTAGGGGACCTGCAGGCATTTTCGGTTGACGAAGCATGCCTGGAATTCGGGCCGGCTAACTCTCACGTGGTCCTGAGACCCCGGCCTGGATATGTGCCCAAGGTTCCCCCCACACCCTTTCGAGACCAGGTGGTGAACCTGCAAGCACTGCCTTTGGAGGAGACAGACCCAGCCTTGGCACTGCTCTGTCCAGTACGCACCCTCCGTGCTTACGTAGACAGAACGCAGTGTTTCAGGACCTCAGACCAGCTCTTGTCTGTTATGGTGGGAAGCTGAAGGGAAAGGCTCTCTCCAAGCAAAGGTTGTCCCACTGGATAGTGGACGCCATTGCTTTAGCATACCAGCAACAAGGTCGACCGTGCCCCCTTGGTGTGATGGCACACTCCACTCGTGTGGCATCCTCTTGGGCTCTAGCGCATGGTGCCTCGCTAACAGACATCTGTAGAGCTGCAGGCTGGGCGACACCTAACACATTCGCGAGATTCTACAATCTCCGAGTGGAGCCAGTTTCTTCTCATGTACTCGCTTTAACTAGCGGTACTAGATTCTGCTCAGGTGTCTTCGCTTGCTCACCATTCCTCTCCACGGACAGGATACATGCAATATTTTCCTCAGGTGAGCCTCCCCGCAGGCCCTGAGTTCCTCCAGCACTGTTGACATCAACCCCAGTGATTCGCCATATGTAGCCCCTCCGGGTCATATGTGTATTCCAGGTCCCCCCCTTCGGGCTGGGCATGATTGCCTATTTCCACTGAGATATGCTTCCCAGTGTACCTTGGTATTCCTGTGTTAAGTAGGACTCCTTCGTTCGTGCTAGTCTCACAACAGGGAGCTCAGACTTACGCAGGGCACTGGAAGACAGCCGAGGTGGCGTGATTAGACTGGGGACCTCATTCGTCGTCACCGACGTAACTTGGAGAGACCACGAAAGGGAACGTCTCGGTTACGTATGTAACCCTCGTTCCCTGAGTAGGAAACAGAGACATTAGACTGTACCGCTGGAACGCCAGAGTTCAGTCTCGGCTCCTCAGCGAAGAAACATATCTGCATGTTGCCAGCGTACTTCCTTATATACCCACGACGTGGGGCAGATTTACGCTATGCAAATTCTGCAGACCCATGGCATTTTCTTGCCATTGGCTCGTTTTGTATACTCGAAGGTGAGAGGCTTTCTAAGCGAAGCCCCATTCGTCGTCACCGACGTAACGTCTCCGTTCCCTACACAGGGAACGAGGGTTACATACGTAACTGAGACGTTATAAATATTCTGCATGATCATTGTAGCTTTAAATCTTTGGTTTGGTTATTTATCATTGTTTAAAGACATTGTGAAATGTATGGACAGTTGGCAGTATATGATGGTAGAAATATGGTGATTTTTTCCATGATTTGGATTTCATTTGATGACAGACTACAAGATAAGGTTATTTATAATATTTATCAAACGAATGAGGAGTGTGAATAAATGTAAATATAATTATGTTTACAAGAACATAATATCTACGTTATACTGTATCTTTAGGTCAGGTGAGAAAATCTTCCTCTTACAGCGCAGTGGATCTGATACAGATGACCAGTTCAGCTGATTTCGATCATGAGCTCAATACTGATGGATCCACAGACACTGAGACGTGAACAGGTTTACAGACATTAATGAAATGTTTTTCATGTTCGTTCATTCTGAATACACACACTGCATTCTCAGTATCCAGCTCTGTTCTGCAAAAAAGGCTGTTTGTTTTCTGTGTTTTCCATTAGCATTTTCTAACCCGAGTCAGCTCTGATTCATTAACAATATGACAGTTCCTGTTTATGTTTTTTATGTTCAGTAGAATTATGACACAATTCACATTTAAGAGTCTCTTGAAACATTTCAAAGGGTCGAGATCACATGGTAAAACATACATGAAATTTAGTTTCAGTCAAATGGACAGTGAATTGTGAATTTGTGTTTTAGTGAAACATCTGAGAGTTTAAAAAGCTTCTGTTTTCTGTGATCTGATCAAAAGTGAAACAGAAAACACATTTGAAACGCTTGTTCAAACCAGTTAAACACAGATCAGTGTCACAGTGTTACACTCAACAGAAGCCAAACTAACAGTGAATTATTAACAGATTCAGCAGAAAACTCAAACTCATCACCTTTAAGAACTAAGAGTATTATAAATCGCAAAGCCAAGCCATTTTTTTAATCTCATTATTTTACCTTGTAGTAAATCATAATGTGGGGAAAAACTAATCAATAATTAGTATTACATCTAATACCTATTGCTATTAGATAATATGCTAAACTAAAATGCTATTTCTGGCCATTACATTCAGCTGTTACCAGGCAGAATTATCATACATCCTACCAAGAAACCCATGTAAGATGATAAAATGAGACTTTTAATACTATGGCAAAGACGGGCTAAAAGGAAGTGAGATTATTATGCGGTGCATGAGTTATAATATTTTCAGCACTGGGAAATGTTATACAAACGTTTAGCAGTTACGGTTAAAGTCTGTTTTTATGTAATGATCCTCCGCTGGAATCAAAGTCCTTCCTTTCAAATGACGTTTTTAAATACTGTCAGATCACTCGTTTTCTTTCTAGTTTTTGAGTCTGTGTAAAACATGTTGTTATGAGTGTGGAAAAGCATATTTGTATATTTTGCATCATGATTAGTTTAGATTAAGATGTCCTTATAGTGTTCCTGTTATTTTGCTAATCATGATTATTAGCAAGCACAAGATCACAGGTTTGATTCCCAGGGAACATGTGCTGATCAAATGTAAAGCTGTAAAAGTGTCTGTCAAATGCGTACTGTAAATGAGCCTCTTTGGACAACATGTGTTAAATGTGCAATATTAAGAAATAAATTAGTCTGAGTGTGAGTGTTAATGTACTGGATATGGTGAAATATGATGCTTATGAATATCTTCATATCAGACATTTCTCTCAGCTCATATAGAAAATCATGTTAGATAGAATATATAATATGTAATAACTGTAGGTTTTGAGACTATGATGCCCAGAAATGCTGTCTATGTAATTCAGTGTGTTCACTTCATGCTTTAACTGTCACAGCTTTAATAGTGTTTGTGCATCTTTGACTATCTGGAGATGTAATATTAATCCTGCTGTATTTGGTGAAGCTGTTTAATAAACTACTGAAAAAAAATATTGTCTGATGACTTTTACACACATGACTTTATCAGACTGATATTGATTAATTTACATTTAGATTTCATTCAGTTCAACTTTGTTAAAGAGTTGAAGGATCTAATTCTGCGGCACACCAATATATACAAGTTCAGCGATCAGAAACATTTATAAAAAATAAAAAAAATAAAAAACTTTTTTTTTAAATTGTTTAAATTAGTTTAAAAACTTTAAATTAAGTCATAAAACATATTGATTATTTGTGAAGTGAAAGTGTTTGTATTTTTATAGACCATATACACACTGATGCTGAATATCTGACTCGCTGCTTCTTAGTGCTTTTAAATCAACATGAAATCAATTTTGACTATTTTTCACCTTTTTTAAACTCTTAATTCATGATCATAAATGAATTATATTTCAATCACATGGCATATTTAGAGAAACTTCACCATCCACACAATAGTGATGATAAAACTAAATTAAAAAGTGAAAATAACAGAAGTCAAATGTATCACTCATTTGTATTTGTGTCACATGATGGAGGCCCCTCTGACGAGGTCAACTCTGATTGGATGAGACTCGCGAAAAGGCGTGTCCAGTTCTGAATGCATGTTTTTTTTGTTGTTTTTTTTTGTGCAAATTTCAGTAATAATTTAATTAAATTTCAGTCCGCACATAAATTTGTCAAATGACTTAAGAAGACCTTATGGCACAGAATCCATTAGGACTATTTATGGACTAAGATTTATTTATTCATTTGATTGATTGTCCTGTTTGGACCGTGATATAATGTTTTGTTTGTTAACAGTTAAAACTGTGAAAACTGTGTTTTAAGGTAGTTTTAAAAAGATAATACTGTTAACAACGAATTTAAATTATTTTTACGGCTGGACTTTTCCTCAACACGTGACGTCAGGAATGAAAACGAAAGTGTGATTCCTCCAGCAGTCAGTGAGGGGCGACAGTGAGCTGATACACCTGACGCTCAATACAACCAGGAAGAGACGAGACAAAAGCCGTTTCTCAATACCAAGTATGCAAACTTCGGACTTGCGTCCTTGGTAGTTTGGACTTGCCAAGTTCGACTCAGGAGAACGAACTCCCGAGGACGGGAGGACGCAAGTCCGGTTTTTCTGCAAATGGAACAGCGGCGTACTTGATAGCGTCACTCAGCTCACTCTGGCTAATCCGGTTATCTCTTTATATATATTTAGGCTACAATAAAACAAAATATGTTATAAACCACTACTCTGCCTCTTTTCATTTTCATTAAAAAAAAAAATCTATTAATGGTCACACAAATGTGGTTCAGGCAACGCAATTGATTATCTTCACTGCATACATGTATAACAACACGAAATATAAGACACAACCCTGACTCTTTTTGTTTTTATTTTAAAAATATGATACATAAAAAACATTATAATATTGATCATTAAAACTGACATTTAGCAAAAAGAGACAGGGTTGTGTCATTTTATTTTATTATATATACATACAGTGAAGAGAATGTAGGCAACATGTATAATAAAATATTTTATGTTTTATATAGCCTATATATATATACAATGACATAACCTTTTTTGTTAAATGACAGTTTTAATGATCAATAATAGCCATTATAAAAGTATAAGTAGCCTAAAAGGTATAAGAAGCTAGCAAACGATAAGTCAGCTCTCTAAAAGTTAAATAGGCTAGACTAAATATATAAAGCTATGAAACTTCACTTTGCCCTCAACCAAAACGTTTTGCCAGGGAACAAATTATAGATTAATGAGACAAATAAAATAAATACATAAATAAATCGCCCGTTAGATATACACAAGACGATTTATATCTCATGTTAAACCACTAGACAAGAGACATCCGAGCCAGCGGCAAAACGTCAGCTGCTCTAGCCGAGGAAAGGCTGTTCTCGGCGGGGTACATGAGCACCGAGCGTCCGATTGCCTGGATCTCACAACTCCGAAACCGTCAGATCAAATTTTCAAATAGGCGCTATCTTTATAAATAAACCAAAGATTTGAGCTTTAACTATACAAGGAAGAACATTGCTTTCAAAAGCGGAAGGAATCTCAAGATTGGTGTACCCGGCTTTATCGTTATATGTGGACAAAAGAACAGCAACGTAAATTGACTCTCTCTTATTTAAATTTATTTGGAAAAACAAGACTGAATACATCAAAAGGAAAACAATGATTAGGGACCATGCTGAGGGAGGCTTTAATGCTATTGACTTCACAACTCTCAATCAGCTGTTTAAAATCATCTGGGTCAAACAATGTATGGAGGAAATGCTCCCTGGTTTTTCATTCCAAATGTATTATTTAACCGCTGTGGTGGTTTAAAGTTTTTGCTAAGTTGTAATTTTAAATGTAATAAGTTACCTATCTATTTATCAGATTTTCACAAGCAAGCACTGGATTCTTGCAAACTGGCTTTTAAACACAATTTTTCACCTCACAATTGCATTGTATGGAATAATCAATATATTCTATATAAAAAGAGGACGATATTTAATAAAGAATGTGTAGAAAAGATAATTTTTGAGAATAATCAATGGTATTTCACCTAAACTTCTACAGCTTATCAAATCATCCTTACAATACTCTCCTTTAAAGGAAGACATTCCTCGATTAATGATAGATGGTATTGACTTGTTAGATAAAATAATCAGAAGAACATTACTCTCTATAAGTAGTATTTCTCATAAAGCAGTGTCTTCAAACGGAAATATCCTTCTTTATCTAACATATGGTCTATTCACAATAAGTTTGTGATACCAAACAAAGTCAAAGAAATCCACCTTAAAATCCTTCATAATTTTTACCCCTGCAAGTTATTTTTATCTAAATTTATGGATATTCACCTAGAATGCTCTTTTTGTGGATCTGAAAATGAATCAGTGATCATTTGTTTTTTAAGTGTCCCTTTACAGGAATGAGATTTCAATGTTGATCTTTACATCCTTTAATAACCTTATTGACATCACTGAAGAAATGGTCCTGTTTTTGTCATGTAACACTGGTTCTGTTCCTTTAAATAATGCTATTAAAATCATGTGCTTGCTTGGAAAAGGTCATATTCATAAGTGTAAAGTTACAGCTTCAAACCCAAATTTTATTGCATTTTGCTCTGAATTAAAAAGTTTTGCTGAATCCCTCTGTAAATTAAATCAAAACAAAAAAGCAGTTAAAACACACCAGATTTTAATAAGGTTTTGAATCACCTATAAACTGAGATATAATCTTTAGATGAGCTTTCCTACCCCCTACTTGAGTCAAAAAGTATTTATTTATTTTTTGTCTATATTATTATTATTATTTAATCTTTGATATAATTGTTATTGTATTTTATTATTATTTTATTTGTTGTTTTATCTGGATTTTTTTATTTTATTCTGTTATTCTAAATCCCTAAAATCCCCAAACAGATTGTTTGCTCTTAATTATTGCTAAAGGCTAACTTTCGTTGGAATATAATACTGTTTTCAAATGTCAAATATTACTGGCAAAATGTTAATAAAAAAAATTATAAAAAAAGAAAAACCTGGTCAGACGGGCCTCCGTCATCTGACACAAATACAAGTGAGTGATACATTTCTTTTTGACATTTTCACTTTTTGATTTAGTTTTATCATCACTATTGTGTGGATGGTGAAGTTTCTCTAAATATTACATGTGATTGAAATAAAATTAATTTAGGATCATGAATTAAGAGTTTAAAAAAAGTTGAAAAATTGTCCAAATGTATTTGATGTTGATTTAAAGCACTAAGAAGCAGCGAGTCAGATATTCAGCTTCAGTGTGGATGTGGTCTATAAAAATACAAACACTTTCACTTCACAAATAATCAATACGTTTTATGACTTCATTTAGTTTTTAAACAAATTAAACAATTTAAAAAATATTTTTATTTAATAAATGTTGCTGATCGCTGAACTTGTATATATTGGTGGGCCGAAGAATTAGATCCTTCAACTCTTTAACAAAGCTGAATTGAATGAAATCTAAATCTAAATGAATCAATATCAGTCTCTGATAAAGATACGTGTGTAAAAGTCATCAGACGATATTTTTACAGTAGTTTATTAAACAGCTTCACCTGAGATTGTCAAATACAGCAGGATTAATATTTCATCTCCAGATAGTCAAAGATGCACAAACACTATTAAAGCTGTGACAGTTAAAGCATGAAGTGAACACACTGAATTACATAGACAGCATTTCTGGACATCATAGTCTCAAAACATACAGTTATTACATATTATATATTCTATCTAACATGATTTTCTATATGAGCTGAGAGAAATGTCTGATATGAAGATATTCATAAGCATCATATTTCACCATATCCAGTACATTAACACTCACACTCAGACTAATTTATTTCTTAATATTGCACATTTAACACATGTTGTCCAAAGAGGCTCATTTACAGTACGCATCTGACAGACACTTTTACTAGCTTTACATTTGATCAACACATGTTCCCTGGGAATCAAACCTGTGATCCTGTGCTTGCTAATAATCATGATTAGCAAAATAACAGGAACACTATAAGGACATCTTAATCTAATCTAATCATGATGCAAAATATACAAATATGCGTTTCCACACTCATAACAACATGTTTTACACAGACTCAAAAACTAGAAAGAAAACGAGTGATCTGACAGTATTTAAAAAACGTAATTTGAAAGGAAGGACTTTGATTCCAGCGGAGGATCATTACATAAAATCAGACTTTAACCGTAACTGCTAAACGTTTGTATAACATTTCCCAGTGCTGAAAATATTATAACTCATGCACCGCATAATAATCTCACTTCCTTTTAGCCCGTCTCATTTTATCATCTTACATGGGTTTCTTGGTAGGATGTATGATAATTCTGCCTGGTAACAGCTGAATGTAATGGCCAGAAATAGCATTTTAGTTTAGCTTATTATCTAATAGCAATAAGTATTAGATGTAATACTAATTATTGATTAGTTTTTCCCCACATTATGATTTACTACAAGGTAAAATAATGAGATTAAAAATGGCTTGGCTTTGTAATTTATAATACTCTTAGTTCTTAAAGGTGATGAGTTTGAGTTTTATGTTAAATCTGTTAATAATTCACTGTTAGTTTGGCTTCTGTTGAGTGTAACACTGTGACACTGATCTGTGTTTAACTGGCTTGAACAAGCGTTTCAAATGTGTTTTCTGTTTCACTTTTGATCAGATCACAGAAAACAGAAGCTTTTTAAACTCTCAGATGTTTCACTAAAACACCAATTCACAATTCACTGTCCATTGACTGAAACTATTAGAAAACTGAATTTCAAGTAAAACATTATCATGTGATCTCGACCCTTTGAAATGTTTCAAGAGACTCTTAAATGTGAATTGTCATATTTCTACCGAACATAAAGAACATAAACAGGAACTGTCATATTGTTAATAAATCAGAGCTGACTCGGGTTAGAAAATGCTAATGGAAAAACACAGAAAACAAACCGCCTTTTTTGCAGAACAGAGCTGGATACTGAGAATACAGTGTGTGTATTCAGAATGAAAAACATGTAATTTAATGCCTGTAAACCTGTTCACGTCTCAGTGTCTGTGGATCCATCAGTATTGAGCTCATGATCGAATCCCATCAGCTGAACTGGTCATCTGTATCAGATCCACTGTGCCGTAAGAGGAAGATTTTCTCACCCGATCTGATACAGTATAACGTAGATATTATGTTCTTGTAAACATATAATTATATTTACATATTTACACACTCCTCATTCGTTTGATAAATATTATAAATAACCTTATCTTGTAGTCTGTGGTCAAATGAAATCCAAATCATGAAAAAAATCACCATATTTCTACCGTCATATACTGCCAACTGTCCATACATTTCACAATGTCTTTAAACAATGATATATAACCAAACCAAAGATTTAAAGCTACAATGATCATGCAGAATATTAATTAATTAATTAATATTAACTCACCATTTCTTCTTTTCCTTTTGAAGAAGTAACCGAGCAAAGTAAACGCAGCGAGAACTAGAACTAAAACTGCAACTCCTGCTGTAACAATCCTTGTGTCTGTTTCACAGTCAATACAAGTTCTGTCTGCAGAGTGAAAATAAAAATAACAATAATTAAAAACAAACTAATATATTTTTTAAATAAATGTTTTATATCAACATCACAAACTACTGTATTAGACTGAGTTGAGGCACTTTAATTGTTTGTGGCCGGCAACATTAATCCATATCAGCATTATCATGTCCTCCTGTTACAACACTGTAAAAGATTATCGTAATTTTAACAGTAAAAGACTGTAAAAATGCTAAAAACAGAAAGTTTCCGTACTATATACGATGAATAACTGTGATAGATTTTACAGTAAAATACCGTTAAGTTTTTAACCTTAGTTTTTTCTAATCAGTTGTGTACATTAGGGTTTTATGTTACATTTAATGTTGTTAAAATAATGTTTATTGCATAGAAAAGCTGCTTGTGATGAGCTTTGATTCATCATGTGACTCATCTCCACTGTAATTGGTGGTTATCAGTGTATTACGATTATACAAAACTGATATTAGTACCTCAATAGGTCGGTGTTATATCAGATAATCAAATATGTTATTTTACTGTAAATGTAAGTTACGTCTGTAAAACCTAAAATGTTGCTACCATGTTTTTTACAGTAAATTTCTGTCAACCACAGCTGCCGTTTTCTTTTACCATAAATTTACAGTGTATGTGTGAGTGACTGAATTAATGGTGATCTTTACCCCAGTCTACTGTAACTGGTTCAGTCAGACTGCTGTGAGTGACCAGACAGTCGTAAGATCCTTCATAGTTTCTGTCGATCTTCACACTGATTCTCATCTGAAAGGTTTCATCATCAGTATTTGGTCTGATTCCAGAAGATGTTTGCTCCTCAAGATTAATTCTGTACAATCTAATGTTCATCTGAACTTCTCTGGGGTAGAAACCAGTGGCCAGACAGCTCAGAACCAGCTTACTTTCATCATCAGGAGCTTTCCATGCAGAGACAAAGACATCTGGTTTACCTGAAGCAGGAAATAATAATGCATTAAATCCTCTTCCAATGACAGTAGTTATGTGGTGAACGCAGCATAAGCTCATTGGTTTGGTTCAGGAGGAACTGTAAAAGGTGTTTGTGGTGCTCAGTGACTGACATCTGTCTAATCATCTCATCCCTGTTTGGATCGATACCGACCTATTGAAGCTGGACGATGACATCATAGTTTTTTTCAGAGAGCACACACACACACACACACATATATATATACATATACATATACACAAGTTACAGCAAAAATGAACCATCATTGAACTTACTTAAGCTGGACTGTGATGCTATTTTCTTCTGGAAACAAACTTTGTTGCATTATTTTCCTGTTATCTCTGTAAAGCTGCTTTGAAACATTCTGTATTGTACGTATAAAGCGCTTTATAAATCAGTCCCTCCAGGATTTCACGATTTTTTCGTGTGATTTTTGCGATCAAAATGACTTTTGTGGTGGTAATTTCCAGAAATGTGTGAAAAAAATTGCGATTTTTATATTTTATAATTAGGACATCACATTTACCATAATAGTATTATGTCAGATGCACAATAGTCATACATGACACAAATCACAAACAAAATGCATAAAGCCTGTTTATTTTGGTCTAATCAAATTCTCATCAAATTAACTTTTAAAACAACCTATGGACAATTTTTCTAGGTAAATATTAACAGCAGGTGTAGTAATTTATACTGTAGAACTGTGTGTAAATCCTGAGTTGAGGGGTCCTGAGCTGCAGAAGGCAACCAGTTACTTATAGTGTGGCGTTTTGCATGGCGTCCCCACTGCGTATAGCCACACAATACGAAGTGACCGTTCGAAAGGGAACTACTCGGTTACTATCGTAACCTCAGTTCCCTGAGGAACGAGTATTGCGTAGCCGGCCGCACTATAGTAACCTGGCAAGTTGTCGCTTCAGTCGTTAAACCTGCTAAAACGGCATTTTTTGGGGACTAATATAGGCTGTACCCCCTTGGCGGGTTCTGACGTGTAATGGCATGATGCTAGCTCATTGGCGCACATGTCAGAGGCGCCCGCGCCATTGGATGTACAGTTGCCGCAGCACAGCCAATGAGTGAGCCAGACACTCACTGTGCTAGCTGTGCAGCTGCAAAATGCGTTTGGAAAAGGAGTTTCCCCTTTTCCTGCAACATCTGTATCCACGTAAAAATGCATTGAAACTTTAATTAAACTAGAGATATTTCAATTGGGTGATAATTTCATTTTTTGTGAGGTCTTTTTTATTTTTGTGATTATTTTGCGCTTAAATTAGGAATTATGCAGGATCGCAAAAAAATGCGACATTTTGTTGATTTTGCGTTGTATTCAGCGATCGCGGAATCACGAAAAACTGGAGGGACTGATGAATAAAGCTGACTTGACTTGACTGTGTTTTATGTTTGGATTATTTAGTCCTGATTTGTAAGTCGCTTTGGATAAAAGCGTCTGCTAAATGACTAAATGGATTATCTTCACTTGTACTTGACTTTTCACGACCCCCCCACCCACCCCAACACACACACACACACACACACACACACACACACACACACACACACACACACACACACACACACACACACACACACACACACAGACACATACAAGCACACATACTCACAAAGTATATAAATATGATCTGATCAGAACTTACTCTTATTTGTGTTGTGAAATTTGGAGATCAAGATATTGCAGTCCTGGAGGAAATACAGCAGGAACGCGATGCGCCCAGGTTGACGATCCCATTTCTCTTTAGTTTCTTTGGCTTTGGGGTTTTTTTCAATCCACTGTATAGTGGTAGAATTAAGGGATAGAAGATCTTCTCCATCAAATCCAAATTCATCAAAGAAAGTCCGATTCACTGATCCATCAGGACGTTTCTCCAGTTCACAGCCAATTATTCTCTGAAGAACATGATCTACAATCACAGAACAACACTCATGAGAAACTCACAGTAAATATAATGTCTGATAATTAATAAGAGTAAAGCATGAATCTCACCAGAACACTGTGAGTCTGTGCAGTTTGACAGTTTGTACAGCAGATATTTGTACCAGTCTATATTATCATCTGATTCTGCAAAAGGTTTAGTCGAGTCATCTTCAGTAGGAACCTCTTTTATCCAGGCTTCAGCTTCGTTACAGTAATGAGAGACCTTTCCATCATCACACAGACCCAGAGAACTGAAACTAAACGAGTGTCCTTTGGTCATGGCTGTAATCATGTAGTGGAGATAGTGTTTCTCTGAGGAACATGTAAAGCACAAACAACAATATAAACACTTTTTACTGGGGCAAAAATTCTTACCAATAGGGGGCCATAAATATATTGAATATACTAATTTAATTAAATTATAGCCTTTTGATAAGCTATAAGTGTACTAAGCCATATTGCAATTTCAGTTCTAGTTCAATCGACAGATGCTTTGCCAAAGCAGTGGTGCAAAACACAATGTTAGAGACCTTTTATATTATTATGAAAAGTGTAAATATATTTTCTGGTCACAATGAAACTGCTAGAGTATGTAATCAATGGAAAAGTTATTTTTCAGCACTGTGACATGACAGTGTCAGTTTTGGCCCAGTCTTGGGATCATCAATAATCTCTGCTCAGACCTCAGACCTCTAACAGATGTTGCACTCAGAATGAGCTCAGAGAGATTGTAGGTGCCTATCAATCTAAAATCAATTCTGTAACGGCCCCTTGACTTTTCACGAAAGCCAAACGTGCTGAAAAAACTTTCGAAGCGTCTCATTACAAATCTATGAAGCTTGTTTCCGCCACAGAATAAAAAATAAAAAAGGTAATTGCGACTTTTTGTCTCACAATCCTGATTTTTATCTCAGAATTGCGTGATAAAAGTCAGAATTGTGATAGGCTATATAAAGTCGCGGGGATATAAACTTGCAATTCTGGGGGGAAAAGGTCAGAATTGCGAGTTCATTTCTCGCAATTGCTACTTTATATCCCGCAATTCTGACTTATAACACGCAATTGCGACTTTAAAAATGTGTATCTGGTGCCCGTTCCAAAAGGCACGCGAAACTGAAAGCACATGCAGAGATGGAGTTTTACTTCATTTATGTGGACAGAGTCGCTCAGAGACGCGGGAAACACCTGATCATGAGTTGATCTCGTGAGAAAAGTGCGAGGAACAGATACTGACCCCTCATTAAAACAAAAAAAGCCTGTTTACGCTTTCGATTTTAGTTCGTTTGACATACTTTAACAGAGCAATGGCATAAAACATAATGTTAGAGACATGTTATGTTGTTATGAGAACTCTAAAATATTTTAAGTATATTAATGAATGAGAAATAAATATATTAAATAAGCAAACTCAAAAGGTTTAGTTTAAACATTTGTAGATAACTGCGTCTCTGCTGGGGATCAGAAGAAACACAAATAAACTGTTCTTACCTTGAAGCGCATCACTCAGACTAGAGTGAGAAATAAGCCAGACTATCGCTAACTCTATAAAGAAAATGTTTTTAAACGAGAGCGCGTGAAACATGTTTGCCATTCAATTCCAGCGCGCGCACTATTGTGTTTCACTGATGAAATCTGAAAGTGTCTCTGAATGTCAGCGCTTTATTTCTGCAGAAAGATCTTTATTGGTCGTGAAAGTTGGGCATAAGGCGGAGTGTAATAATTAACACTATTGGCCAACAGATTAAAGGGAAGTGATAAATCCAACAGGCTCTGTAACTTGTAGTCATGATATTAAAAATACTACATTTGAACTTCATTTAATTAGTTTTTATTGTCTTTTACCATTTCATTGATAACAAAAACATATGAAGCAGTAGGCTAGGTCTAATTTCTGTTTAATACAGCTATGATTTATGCTTACATTGTGTTTTCCTGTATTTTCACTAAAAGTGCATGTAAACTAAAAACATCAATGTTTTGCCTGATCAGGACAAATAGATATGGTTGATCATAAAACATTTACAACAGAATTATGAAAAGGCAGATTGCTGTTTGTAGATGAATTACTGTTTAACTTTCTTTAAGTGCCATTAAGCAGTTTAGCAAACACACTATTTTATCCAATAACACATTTATTTATTTGTCAAGGGCTTATGCTCACAAGTCATTTTTCCCAATTAATAAATAGGACTTAATTAAAATAAAAAGAAGAAACCCCCACACAATTAATGAACGAATTAATTGTTTCATTCATTCACGATGTATTTAGCAGGTTAAAAAAAAACAATCCTTTATATTTACCATCTCTTCCGGGTGTATTGAGCGACTGCTGCCTCTCACTGGCTGAGGATGAAATCACACCTTCGTCTTCATTCCTGCACTAGGATAAACCCTTAAAAAAGTTACGCATTTTAATTAATAATACAATTCCATCAAATTGAATTGAACAATCCATAATCAAGTATTCAATTAAAACAGGTCAAGATTATTCGATTCTATTTGATGGAATTTTAATAGTTGAAATGCAGGTCATGCATGTGGGAAAACTACAGCCGTATAAACTTAAATCTATTGTCAATTTATATAGCTTCAATATTTCTGTAGGGATATATTTGATGAATCTGAGGAATCTGCTGCGGCTGTCCAACTTAATTCAAAGAAAGACAGGTAGGTGGCGCTATATATGAAGAGTTCAGATGCAAAAGCCTCTAAGTGCCATCTGAAATTTTCTTCTAGAATGATCATTTTTATCAAGCTCATATATTTAAATTCAGTAATTTCACTTAAATGGCATTGAAAATTACCTATTAATTGTCATTTAAGTTAAATAACTGAACTTAAATATACGAGCTTGATAAAAATGATCATTCTAGAAGAAAATTTCAGATGGCACTTAGAGGCTTTTGCATCTGAACTCTTCATATACACTTTTCGCACTCTCTTTATGTATAAACATGAACATTAAAAATCATTTCATAGTGATCGCATGTCAAGATCCAAACACTGTAGTCTTCATATAATCTCAGTTTATTATAAGAAAACATTTGCTTTATGCTTATTTTCATTTTTCTATGGGAAGTTGTATTTTTCTGTTTCTTACAGGTTTATATTATCCAGTATCATATCAGAATTAATTTATTGATCCTCTCAGGACCTACAGTTCTGGGACTGACAACATATATTCATTTTTGACTCTTCATGCGTAAAATAAATTTGTATTGTTGTTCAAAAACTAATATGAACTTGTCTTTTCATCATCTGAGGTTGTGAAAACATATTTATTTATTTATTAGATGTCCTTTTATGCATAGAAATGCCCTACATGACAATATTTATGGAATTTGGGATAAATGCTGCAAGTAGTTTATGGGGAAAAAATAACAATGTTAATTTTTACTCAAAAAATTATAAGCGGATAATTTTGCAGTGGTCTCTTAATATGCATTTCAGTCTCCTATAGACCAAACATCAAACATCAGCCTTTTTGTGTTTTGCGCATTTTATTTAAAATAAAAATGCAATTCAGACACGTAGGCTACATTAAAATTATTAAAATATTGTAATCTCCTAGACCAAACATCACAAATCACACTGTTATCAGCCTTTTTGTGTTTTGAGCATTTTATTTTAAATAAAAAAGATTCCATTCACACACGTATAGACACTCTCTAACATGAAATATTTTTGAGCAGCTCATAAAATATTCAGCAGACACTTTTATCCAAAACAGCTTAAAGTCAAAGCACCTTCATTTATTTTGCACATTTAAAAATATAAAAGCAGCTTAACAGTGATAATAGGAAATTACAGTAACAGAGATTGTTTGGCTTTGCAGCAGCTCTAGAATAAACATGAGGAATACAAGCCATTCATATTAAAGAGGCAATATATATGAAATACAAAACAGAAAGCTCTCAAACACTGTCTAATAATACAAGCCAAAACATATGAGATTCATCACTGTAAGAATGGAAACGGTGGCCTAATAAAACTGTGCAAAATTCAAATTTGTCCGATACGTTTTCTGGATCTGCGGGACTCGATCACATGATCCTCTCTGTGTTTCGTGTCTCTGAACAGGAGCTGCGGTGGTTTGCGTGACACTAATGTGAAACTAGACTTCATTCAACTCAATGGAAAACTTATTTACACTGTCTGAATCGTTCCCTATACTCAGTAAACAGGGGTGGGGGTCTTAATTCTTTTAAACTGAATATACGAAGTAAACTGTTTGCTAAAATATCCACAACTTCACATTATTTAAAGGGATACTTCACCGCTGGAAAAATGAAGGTGTATTTAAATTGGGTCATTTATGTAGTAGAAATGTGAAATTATTTTAGAAGTTGGTGCTTTCTAGACTGAGAAAAGCCAGAAGATGTATTTTTGGCTCATGTGGATGAAAGACAACAACTCCCAGAATGCACTTGCTTCGCTGCCCTACAAGGACATTCCCAAGCCACGCCTACCGGTTACAGAGGGCAGTATCGGAAGACATGATACAACTGGACTACTATTACCCTGTGTCCCAATTCGCCTACTTACTACGCCCTAAACGTATGTACTCTTTTTGTGAAGAATAAGTACATACTTTTGAGTGTGTAGCAAAAGAGTAGGCAAGCTTTGGGACATACTACTTCATCATCTTAACGGACAGATCTGTCACGTGCATCCTGTCACCATAAACTGCCCTGTCAATCATCTTGTCACAGTTAATATACTCCATTCAATCTAATTTAATTTCCTATCGGTTAAATTTATGGCAAAATACCAGCAACTGTGGTTGCCAGAAATTTACCGTAAAAAATACGGTAGGAACATTTTAGATTTTACAGACTTTACTTAGATTTACAGTGATAAACCATGTTTAATTATCTGATATAATGTTAATTTACTGACCTATTGAAGTATTTATATCTGTTTTGTACCATAGTAATACACTGATAACCACCAATCACATTAGAGATGAAAATCACATGATGAATCAAAGCTCATCACAAGCAGCTCTCTCACAAGAAAGTTAATACTAATATATAGAAGCTGCACAGTGTCATTCATACAAACACTAAACACTATCATGGTAACACATGTGAAATTTTAAAAATGCAATAAACATTAATTTAACAACATTAAATGTAACATAAAACCCTAATGTCATAACTGATTAGAAAAAAATAAGAAAACTATGAAGAAACACAGTTATTTCAACAAAAATAGATCAAATGTGAAGTGTCACGTAGGGAATTGTGGGAATGTCAGTTTACGTTTTTTCAATGTAAATTATACAATGACTTGTTCTTTATCACTTCCAAAAACTGTAAATTTAACGATTTTACAGTAAAATTACATTAAATGTACTGTTAGATCAATCACAGCTGTTTACCGTATATATTAAGTAAACTTTCTCTTAAAGGCACACTGTGTAGCTTTTCAACCTTCATAATATATTTCCAAGATCCTTGTGATGGTACATTGACTTACAATAGGTTGAATGACACGTCTGCCATAGCCTGATGGGGTCTGAATCGCTTTTACTGGCACTATGTAACTTCGGGGTTCGGGTAGTTACCAGAGCACAAAAAGAACTACAAAATTCGACTGCTTTACGGCATACGTCACTTCCACCCACCACTTCCTCAAATCTGGACGTGAGAAGAGGCCAACCAGCGTTTGTTTTCGGCTTTCATGCGTATGTTTTACACCTGAGGGTTGTTCCATAAAAGACGCTTAGAAAAGCGGGGATTAAACTCCAAAACCGGACTTGAATGAGCCTAACAAATAAGTTGGGGCTAAAGTGGTTCCATAAAAGGTAATTGAAGTTCACGCAATCTCACTAATTTGATCCAGGTTTATCTAGATAATTGCGTGTGCACGCGTTTCTGAAGCAGCCCTAGAGGTCGATCGTGGATGTTACAACCCCTTGGCTCAAGGAGCAGCAACATGAATGGGGAGGCCAAACACATAATCAAATTTGTACAAATTAGTATTTAATTATAAAACAGACATAACTACATTTAAAGTAACAGGGAAAAAAAACACAAATACTAAAACCACAACATCAAGCCTTGGACTGGAGAGGATGAAAAGTCAGCATGTCCACCAAGCAACAAGACCAGCAGAGACCAAGCCCAATTGTTTCCAATCTTTTCGAGGGTGAGAAAACCAGCATCTTATAAGCAGCATGGTTAATCAACCAATTATCCACACCTGCGACACAACAATTAACCTGAAGACACAAAAAGTGTTACCCAGAGACAACTTCTGGCAAAACAAAGCACCACAGCCCCTTGGATCATCACAGTGGATCAAATCGATCCACCATCAAACAGCGTATATTTTGTGCTGTTTTATGCGTTTGTGATGTGTTTCCCCCCCCCCCTCAGTGCAAAACTTACATTTCAGGTATATTCTCCATCTGTAAATGTTAGAAAGTCATGCAAATATACCCATTTTGCTGATAATCTTCATATTGAACGAGCGCTGCTGCGCGCATGCGCGCCATATAGGAGCGCAATAATTCTGACTAAAATATACATTTTGCTTGGAAAATTAATATGCGATATTTTATAACACCAGAAATATCTTCTAATTATAATAATTTATCTTTAGGATGTTGGATAAGTTGCAGTGAACTTCTAGCTCATTACACTCATGTATTTTATACTTCTAATAAAAAAATTTAACAGAAGTAGCCTAATTCAGGGAAGATTTGTTTTAAGAAACTAAATATATAAAGATACAAAATATAGTTTTGGGTACAGGACCTGTGCTACTTAATAAAGATGGCATATACTTATTTAGAATGCTGAGAATTACAGCTTTTAATGCAATACTTTTTTGGAGAAAGCAAGAATCCCCAGTTTTAAATGAGTAGATTTAGTTTCTAAAGTACATTATGGAGAGGATAACATGACATTAAGAGCAAATGTATACATTTTGAAAAAATATGTGCAACTCTAAAATCAAAGAATATTCCATAAAATAAAGGAATATATACAGTATTAGCCTACATTAACTACATTTGCATATAACCCTCCCTCCCTTTTATTTCTAGTTATTTGTTATTTTATTTATTGACTTATTTAATATTGAATATTTGATATTTAAATAATATTACTTATGTGTCATTATGAGAGTTTTATATAAATATGTGAATGTTAAATTTAATATTTATTTATTGTTTTTTGTCTTTTTCCCCTTAAATCATATGTAAACGTGTCTATGTACTTTTTGGTTATTGTTCTAATCATGTGTTTTTTAGGCTATGTGTTGGTGGGTATTATCACAAAAGAAAAAAAAGTAGAAGGAAAAAGAAGGAAAATTTATTGGGTGAAAATATGATGTCTTTAAAGGAACTGCCCATTTGTATAATTGTGTTAAATGTGCTTGAATTGAAAGACATAATAAAGTACATAATATATATATGCTAAAATATTTGTTATTTGGACATTAGATGTGCCTTATTTAGAATTTTAAACCTATGTATATAGCAATAACTGTAAAGGGACTATTGTAATGGGGTAAATCAAATGTAGGCTAATATACTGTCAATTACTAAGCTCAGATTCATCTTACCAGTTAAAATGTAGTCTGTGATTTTGTAATTATTTATTTTTAATTTTGTGATTTTAACTTCTGCTTTAAAAAGCTTTTTTTTTTTTTTTTTTTTTTTGTGTTCTAATGTTCTTCTAATCATAAACGTGTACTACAGCTGCCAAACAAATCAGAGAGAAATGTATTCATAAATCTTTAAAACAATCTAATTAAATCTTGGGCACAAATCATTCAGCCAGTAAAAAAAGAAAACATCATTCTATGTGTTTCTACGATATATGTGTCCATTTAATATGCTTTAATCCCATATAATTCATGTAATTGTATAACTATTAGGTGTGTGAATGAAAGTGTGTACTGTTTCATATTAATGCTATCTTACGAACACAACTAGCAAGATGGCTTGATTGAAATCTGTGTAAAATGTTTCGTATTCGTATAATAGTAAATGATGTCTAAACTGTGGCCTCTGTACTCTCTATTAGAGCTTAGAGTAAGGAGGTCCCAGATAATGCATGATTTACGATGAGACAAACAAAGCCAGAGCCAGTGTCTAATTGGTCTGATCTCTTCAGGAGGGGGGACAAAACTTTGAGTTTAAAATCTTGGACATGAAACAAAGCTCTCTCTCTCTGTGCTGCTCTATCTCTGTGCTCTCGCTCTCTGGGTTCACCCTCAAGAAACGCTCTGCTATCACTCTCAAGAGAGATGGGCAGAAAAAGATGAAGATCTAAACCAGACTAGCAACCATGTAGACCGCAGAGACAAAGAACCCAAATTAAGATCAGAAGAACGGGTTCAACAGCTTTATTCAAGCCATCTTACTACTCTCGTCTAAATTTTCTTTTCTTTTCTAAGTTTTCCTTTATTTTCCGTGTGAGTCTCGGTTCTAAGTTAAGTTTTGCGGCAAAGTTTCGGTCCACGTTTCTTCTGCAAAGCCAGCTTCAAACAAAGACTTTCATTCCGCCAGCACACCACATGACTGGCCGCCCCAGACATCAGGCACGAGGAGACCAGCCAACCGGACTGGGAAAACCCCTTTTACGCAGACAAAGGGAATCCCCAAAAGCAAAGACAAGCAAGTAGTACCTCCAGACTAAAAGCTGAACTGGTGTATTGATATAAATTTAATAACCTGTCTAAGAAACGATAGAAGGGTTAAATTAATGTTTGATGGTTCGTTCAGGTCATGTCTAATGTGCATACGGAATCTTGAGATTTCATCCTCTCACTCTTAAACCCACTCTTTCCTCACTCTATCCCTTCCTGCAATGCATATGAATGTGTGTGTGTGCGTGTGTTTGTGTTAGATATTAGCTTTATGTGTTAGTATATAATCAATAAATTATTGTTTGTAATTTGAAAAGAGAAGTATTACTTGTTGTGCTTACTAATTTATTGTCTTGAACTTCGATCTAAGTTACCTATGCTTTTACCCTTGATTTATTTCTTAATTTACTGTTAGCTGGGATTATACTTTCTTGGCCAGGAAGATATTATATTTCCTAGAGTTAATAATTGTTTATGCTTTCTGTTCATTGGATGAACTGACAAAATGATCATACTATTGATTCTGCTACGGTAAATTCTGAAAATAATTAAATAATTAATTATTGATCATACTTCGTTATGAATAATAATTAATTATATTTATACGGGCGTATAAACGCTACAAACATATGAAACACAAACAACAATGGAAACATGATACGTAAGCAACTAAAATGTATTTATTCAGAACAAAGACAGCAAAGCTGAGCAAAGTGCTGAGCAAAGTAGGATTACAACACAATAAAGGACAACACAACACATTATGCAAAATGATATCGGTGAAATTATGTATGCTATAAAACACAGCATCTTAAATATAACCTGAAAACAAACTCAAGTTGTTGATGTAACTGGTATCTGTCGAACAGAAGGAAGTGCTGTATACGGACAGAAAAAAAGCTTGTTTCTTACCTTGCTGTGCATCGCTTAGAAACGAGCAAAACAATAAAAAACAAAATAAAATCATTCTTAAGTGTGTGTGTGTGTGTGTGTGTGTGTGTGTGTGTGTGTGTGTGTGTGTGTGTGTGTTCACTACTCGCTGCTCCTAATGTGTGTGCTCTAACTTTGATGTGTTAAACGCAGAGAACAACATTAAGGCATGTGATGCTATAGGACCTTGCTCAAGTACTGAAGAGCTACAGCATTTACGGCTTTATAAGAAATCAGCACCAATTTAAAAAAAAAAAAAAAAAAAATTATGTTTAATAAGTAAATGCTGAATGGAGCAAATACTTCTGCTGCATTTCGGACCAGCTATTCATATGACTTGTGTGCTATATTCACACATATACACGTCTTCTACAGTCATGACAGGTTAATGCGAGGAACAGACTGAAACTGAATTCAAACTGCACATATTCAAAGCTGGTACAAATTTGTTTGCTTAAACAAATAAGAGGAAGCTCTCTTCAAGCTCTCTACATTTGATTCCTGGCAATTAAACCACATGGATTGCCAACATATCAAATCTTAGTGAGTTGCCTAGTTATTTTCTATCTAACGTGTTGCTGTACATCTAGTCTCACAGTTAAAAGACTAATTTATTTATTAATATTGCATATTTAACACATGTTGTCCAAAGAGGCACATATACAGTAGCATCTGTCAGACACTTCAGAGTCTTACACGCCATAAAGCATCTGGACATTTGATCAGCACATGTTCCCTGGGAATCAAACCCGTGACCTGATAATGATTAGTCCAATTACAGGAAAACTATGAGGAACGCCGGGAATATCTGTATCTCTATAGTGTTCCTGTAGCTCAGCCAATCATGACACAGCACTATGAAGTAAATATTACAAACACACACAAAGTCCCCTGACAGGATTTAAAACACAGAATAATAAAGTAAATATTACAAACACACACAAAGTCTCCTGACAGGATTTAAAACACATAATAATAAAGTAAATATTACAAACACACACAAAGTCTCCTGACAGGATTTAAAACATCTTTTGAAATAAAGGATCTTGGTCGTTACACAAATTCAGCCTGAAGAGTTTAACCATGACCACTGAAAGTTACATAACCACAATAATAACGCTTACAGACAGTAAATGATGTATTGCACTAATAACCAGAGCAGAGAGATTGATCGTAATAATTCAGGAAATACCTGTAAAATAACAGTGTTTACGCTTTGTTAAAAATAGGATATTTTACTTTAATTTCAAGGTTTTTGTCTGGCAGTCATTTAATAGGTTTATCATTTAACTGTTTTGTTACTGTTAATTAAAGATTTTTTTTGTAAGTTTACGTATGTTATTTAAGAAAACAGAAGAAATAGTGAATAAAAAATACAGTAATTTTTCTGTATTAAAATGTGAATTAGTGTCATTTGTCATAATTTGTTTGTAATTTTACAGTTTTGAGTACAATTTAAAATAAAAAAATCAGTTATTTTCTGTAAAATATTTTTTTTTACAGTGAAGGATTATGCCTTTCCAATCTCCTAGACCAATGTACAAACATTGCAAAATCAACCTTTTATGATTTATGCATTATTTTTAGAACAAAAACATTCTATACACATACTACATATACATGATAATTGTAGGGAATTATATACAAAATACATAAATAAAAACAAAATAGGCGATCCGGTAACAGATTTGCGGACTTGTGGGTCACTCTTGGGCCGGTCAAACTCCTTCTTAGTTTCATCATTTCGTATCTGATTCCCCCTCCTGAAACAACAACAGAGAATCATGTTAAATGTAATACATACAATATGTTCTTGATCTTTTGAAATATTCAAGAAATTTTAAAATGTTCCTATTTTATCTAAATATAAAGGAACATAAAAAGTGACCGTCATGATTAAGTATTCGTACTAAAACTAAAAGTTGTCACCAATTAGAAATAGATGAATGAACAAAAATTAAAGCCTTAAACTACATTTCTTGCCGAACATAAGAACACTGTATTTTCAGAATCAACCAAATTGAAAACCGTTTAATTTCTCTTGGTTTATTTTCTATCGGGGCGCGGATACAGTCAAACTATCCAGCTCAAAAAATATCTTTAAGACAAGAATATTTAAAAACAACAGATTTAAAACTGTAACAATCATGTTGAATTTGTTGAACTCACCGTTTGACACTTTCTTTTTGTTGATCCACCAACAAATGAGAACTAGAAGTAGAAGAAGAAATGCTGCCGCTCCTCCTGTTATATAAAGCCAGAAATGTTCTGTTTCACAGTCAAAACATCCTCCATCTGCAGAATGAAGAATATATACAGTATAATTATATATAACCAGAAACATTATGAATGCTTATCACCTGTTGAACTGAATCGAGGCACTTCAACTGTATTTGTTTGTGATCAGAAACAAAAATCTATTTCAGCATCATCATGTTCTCCTGATACAATATGACTGATGCAGAAGCACCATTATTGTATAAACATCATTCATATTCACTCAAGACTGTATTTATGATCATATTTACCCCAGTTTACAGTAACTGGTTCAGTCAGACTGCTGTGAGTGAGCAGACACTCATAAGATCCTTCATGGTTTCTGTCGATCTTCACACTGATTCTCATCTGAAAGGTTTCATCATCATTTGGTCTGATTCCAGAAGATGTTTGATCCTCAAGATTAATTCTGTTCAATCTAATGTTCATCTGAACATCTCTGGGGTAGAAACCAGTGGCCAGACAGACCAGAACCAGTTTACTTTCATCATCAGGAGATTTACTCACAGATACATGAACATCTGGAGAACCTGGAGCAGAAAGAAGAATAAAATCATGATGAAACTGATTCTGTCTCGATGGTTTCTGTGTGGTGAGAAGAAATTGCATTCTTCATTTTATCAATAAAATTCATCATTATAAATTCATCTTTTGTGTTCCACATAAGGGAAACAACAAGGGTAACAAAATGATGACAAGGTAAATTAGCCTTTCAACCAAAGGTTTGTCTTTATAATTCTCTGTTTAAGTCTTAACATTAACTGACAAACATCAACTCCTGTAGACCAGATGAATATGATCTGCAGCATCAAGAACATTTCCTTAAGGATCTTCAACTCATATAGACACACACACACACACAGTTAATTAAACTGATCTGATCAGAACTTACTCTTATATGTGTTGTGAGACGTTGAGATCCAGTCAGTGCAGGTCTTGAGGAAATACTGCAGGAACTGGTTGCGTCCAGTTTGACGATCCCATTTCTCTTTAGTTTCTTTGGCTTTGGGGTTTTTATCAATCCACTGCATAGTGTCATAATTAAAGGATATAAGATCTTCTCCATCAAATCCATATTCATCAAAGACAGTCATATTCACTGATCCATCAGGAAGTTTCTCCAGTTCACAGCCAATTATTCTCTGAAGAACATGATCTACAATCACAGATCAACACTCATGAGAAACTCACAGTAAATATAATGTCTGATAATTAATAAGAGTAAAGCATGAATCTCACCAGAACACTGAGAGTCTGTGCAGTTTGACAGAGTCCTGATCTGATGTATGAACCAGTCTCTAGGATCAGGAGGATCTTCAGGAGCTTCAGTCCAGTCTTTATCAGTCAGAATCCAGACTCGTTCTTCATTACTGAAGTGTTTGATCCGTCTGTCATCATAAACACACACAGCACTGAACTCTGGGAATGAGTCTGATTTGGTCAGGACTGTAAACTTGTAGTGTAGGAAGTGTTTCTCTGAGGAATATACAGTATAAAAAAACAAGCTATGAAAACATTGACAAATGGTGGATAAAACTAACTTAAAACCTGAAAACAAAGTATACTGTAAAACTGTATTTTATTTTATTTTACATTCTATTTTATACTATTCATAGTATGTTTCTGAGTGACTAAAATGTATAGGTCGCATTTAGTCTACTAAATCTAATAAACCGTGTTCTTACCTTGCAGCCCATCGCTAAATAAAGAGAGAAACAATACAAAAATAAGCAAAAACATTCTTATGTCTATACAGAACATTTAAAAAATAGAGTCAATCAACCATTTTCGTCCATTATATTTCAGACGAGCGTCTTGAACAGATTAAACACTGAAGTGAATGTTTAGCCGTTTCTCAATATGCGTTCTTGTCTGTACTTGTGTTCTTGTGGACTAGTGAAACGTCATCAGTCACTGCCTAAGTACTGTTCCAATTCAAAGTTCACATCTAGCCAAGTCCAGTTCAAATCCCCGGATGTGTTCTTGATCCGCCCCTTTTACCGAGGATGCATCGAGAGGTGACTTGTGCGGACTTGAGACAGCCAGGTATCCCAGAATACATTTCACACCAACCAGCAAGCGTCAATAACAGAAGAGAAACCCCGCGTAATTTAAAAATACTGCTGTTATTGTGTCACGAAATGTAGTTTTAAGATTATTTCAGGCGAGAATGTAGTTGTTTAAAGGTACAATATGTAACTTTTTTGCTTTAAAAATAGCAAAAATTACTATATCTATGTTATATATATATTTTTTTAGTTGTGTACTTACATTATCCCGACTGTTTCCAACAACTTTCAAACCAGGAGAAATTTGTAATTTAATTTGAAGACACGGCACGTTTCTTTATTTCCGTTTTGTCGCCGTCAATGGCGTCATATCTGTGGTCTCCCTGGTTTCCGCTCGTACTGCCATAGCAACCAGAGCCCTCTGATAGTAACCAAGGCGACAGACGTGGACAACTGTGTAGTTCGCAGTGTCTATCTGCACGCTGTTGTTGTTTCGTTCAAACATTACGGACCATGGCAAGCAGACTTTGGATAAAAAAGGAGAACTAAAACGAGAATCAATATCAGCGCGGTGTTTTCGAGATGCCGAGAGCTCCACGTCCGAGACTTCGACCGCTCCTACATGTACTTTATTAAACAGGTGAGCACATTTACATAAAACTAATCAATGTTATATAGTTCAACAATGATAAAATGTTAGAATATGATCTGTATGTTCTTCTAATGTTGATCTAGCTTACTGCTAGTCTCATACAGACAAACTAACACATACATTTCAACACATTCAAATGCAGTTTAGTGTGATAGTGTAATGTTAGACCAAGTGAAACAGTGCTGCGTTACCTCACAAGTTTAATTTGTCTAATAAACTGACCTGTGAGTTGTAATTCTGCACTTGCGTGTAGTTCGGTAGAATGAAATGTCCATATTCCTTTTATATCCGCAGGACTCGCGTCGCGTGTGGAGCTGATAGCTTTCTCTTAGCAATCCCGAACTGCTTCATATCACAGTCATGATAAAAACATCGATGTATTTACTCATCCATAAACATTATTAGATCGGTCGGCTTGACGTTGACGACAACATCCATAATTCTTAGCAAATGTTGCGTCATCAATCTACGCCTTTGTTATTGTAAGAGGTTAGCGACCCCTAGCGGCGGAAAAATTACATATTGGACATTTAACCTCATTCATATTTGGCCATTTTGGGCATTTTAAAACACTTTTTTTTTTGCAGTTTGATACTGTGACCTCTACGGAGAACGAGTTCATTAATGGGCTTTCATAGTACAGTGCCGGTATTTTATAAAATTACTATGAAATAATATACAAAACTAAGGGTCTAAAGTTAACATATACAAGTCTTTCATATCCAACTTTTAAAGCCTTTTTAAATTAAATAATTTATTGTTTTTTAAGGCAAATTGCAACATTTTGACATGTTTTGTCCCTTATTTCAAGAATCAGTGATATATATATATATATATATATATATATATATATATATATATATATATATATATATATGTATAAAACTTTGCTGGCACTGACGTCACTGCCATTACACGATAGGCTGAGGTGCCTCACGTGATCCAAGTTAGGCGTTACGCTTTCTCCAATGGTAAGAGATTCAGACCCTCTCGATCTTCCTAATAAAACAATCTCAATCGGTTTCTCACCACACCTGTCCTGGTCGGGTCTCCTCTAGAGACAGAAAAAACTGTCGCTCCATTTCTATAAGGACACGTTGACTTCACATGGAAAAACAGAAGTCAGCAAAACACTGATGGACAGTAACAGCAGACAGACAGCATAAAACTGATGGACAGTAACAGTAGACAGACAGCAGAACACTGATGGACAGTAACAGTAGACAGCAGAACACTGATGGACAGTAACAGTAGACAGACAGCAGAACACTGATGGACAGTAACAGTAGACAGACAGCAGAACACTGATGGACAGTAACAGTAGACAGCAGAACACTGATGGACAGCAGAACACTGATGGACAGTAACAGTAGACAGACAGCATAACACTGATGGACAGTAACAGTAGACAGCAGAACACTGATGGACAGTAACAGTAGACAGCAGAACACTGATGGACAGTAACAGTAGACAGACAGCAGAACACTGATGGACAGTAACAGTAGACAGACAGCATAACACTGATGGACAGTAACAGTAGACAGCAGAACACTGATGGACAGCAGAACACTGATGGACAGTAACAGTAGACAGACAGCATAACACTGATGGACAGTAACAGTAGACAGCAGAACACTGATGGACAGTAACAGTAGACAGACAGCAGAACACTGATGGACAGTAACAGTAGACAGACAGCAGAACACTGATGGACAGTAACAGTAGACAGCAGAACACTGATGGACAGTAACAGTAGACAGCAGAACACTGATGGACAGTAACAGTAGACAGCAGAACACTGATGGACAGTAACAGTAGACAGACAGCAGAACACTGATGGACAGTAACAGTAGACAGACAGCATAACACTGATGGACAGTAACAGTAGACAGCAGAACACTGATGGACAGTAACAGTAGACAGACAGCAGAACACTGATGGACAGTAACAGTAGACAGACAGCAGAACACTGATGGACAGTAACAGTAGACAGACAGCAGAACACTGATGGACAGTAACAGTAGACAGCAGAACACTGATGGACAGTAACAGTAGACAGCAGAACACTGATGGACAGTAACAGTAGACAGCAGAACACTGATGGACAGTAACAGCAGACAGACAGCAGAACACTGATGGACAGTAACAGTAGACAGCAGAACACTGATGGACAGTAACAGTAGACAGCAGAACACTGATGGACAGTAACAGTAGACAGACAGCAGAACACTGATGGACAGTAACAGTAGACAGACAGCAGAACACTGATGGACAGTAACAGTAGACAGACAGCAGAACACTGATGGACAGTAACAGTAGACTGCAGAACACTGATGGACAGTAACAGTAGACAGACAGCAGAACACTGATGGACAGTAACAGTAGACAGACAGCAGAACACTGATGGACAGTAACAGTAACAGGTTCAGAAACACTTTGACAGTCTGGCGCCATCTAGCGGCTGCACATCATGAAGCCTAAATGTGGGCTAAAGAAACGGAAATATCACAACATACCCGAGAAGCTTTCAGTGCTTGCGTCTGAAATATAAATAGCAAAAATGTTTTACAAGGTTTCGTTTAAACACATTTTCTTTATTAACACAGCGATGTTTTGGAATAGTATTCTTCACTTTTGTCTAAGCGATTCGCTTCAAGGTAAGAACAGCAGAGTTCTTTGTTTTACTTTTGATACCATATTTTTGACTTGACTATCCCTTTAAAACAGTCTTTTATGAACTTGTTCTTAGACTCCCGTAAGGGTGAACACTTAAGTCAATCTGTATTTATAGCTATATTTTACACAAACTAAATTGACCCGGAGTGCTTTAAAATAAGAAGTATAGTAAGTAAGGGAAAGAAAATGTATCCATATTCAAGCTCGATCTCATCTCACAAAGCGGACGAGGGAACGATACCAGAAGTTGAAATCACGGCAGAAAGTGCCATGTTGTTCGGTTTTTTTGTGCCAGTAAAGTATTTAAAGAGCATCAATACAAGCTTTTATAAATGTGGGTTAGGCTAATGTTAATTTAAATGTATTGTTGTTTGTTTATAAAGGGAAGACACCCATGAAAAAAAGAAAAAAAAAAAAAAAGAAAAAACTAATAGATATCAGCATGAAACTTCCCCAGTTGATTACTGACATTAAGACAAATATATTTTGCATTTTAAGTTTTTAGAATATTTATGTTTAAATATGCAAATAAGGTATTATCTAAAGATTTGTATTGTCAAAATTCATACTTTTTTAGTGGAAACAACTATTTACAGACAAAATATATTATCAAATCATTAGCAATCAACACCTAAAACACGTCAAAACTTATTTAACATAGCCTTCAACTGAACAACAGAACCCCAGTGAAAAACAGTAAAAAAAAAACACTGGAAATGTCAGAGCACGTCACGTGATGCATCTGAACGAATCACGTTGTCAGAAATTGACATCAGCCAATGAGATTTCGCTTTTAGAGTTAAATGCCCCATTGTACTTTCACGATTGGTGGCTGCTAAAAAGGAAATTACCATTTGGATGATGGATCCGACAGCATTGTACAGGAGAGAGAGAGAGCTTTCCAGCGGGTTGATTTACAACGCCAATTTTTGTTGAATTTAGGAGAAATCTACAGACGCAAATAGACAAAGTGTAGTAAAATAAAGACCTAAATGTGTATTTCGGACTTTTTTTCACCACAAATCTGAAAGAAGACATGTTATTGAAGACAAAAAGGCCAAAATCTCAAAATTGACCAGTGAAAAAAACAAAAAAAAACAACGATGTTTTTTGCCTGCCGTGTCTCCCCTTAAAAAAAAGTTTGTTAAACAAATTAAAATATTAACTGAAATGGTTAAAATGTATATAATAACATTTTCTTTACAAGATTTTAAATACCTTTTTGAAGACCTGTAGAAATTAAAAAAAATTTTATTTAAAATAATGTGCAAAGCGAATTTGCTTTATGCTCACTAATGGGGATGTTAGCCTAATTCAAAAGCGAAACTAACAGGCAGAAACAGAAACTGACAAGACGCCCTCGTTTTACGGTGTGGTGAAGTTGAGTCCCGCTTTGCCTTGTGGTATCTGCTTCTGAGCACAATAATTGGGCGTAGGCCTATGTAGAAAATAAACGGAAAGTAAATGCGTTTTTCCCCGAGTGCCTGCGATTAACAGTGTTTAAAGAGCATACATTTTTAAGACTTGTAGCTTATAGCTCGAGAAGGCAAAATATGGGTTTTGAAATAATTCTGTATTAAAGATCACTCAGTAATTATATATATATATATATATATATATATATATATATATATAGGCCTATATATAGGCTATATATTATTATTTTTTATTTTTTATTTTTTTGCATAGACATACAGGATCTTTCTTTTGACTGTTTTTTTTTTGTGTGTGTGTTCATGCTATGCTTCACAAGCATAAAAACAGATAATGAGAATAATTTCACACAATATCAATATAAAATATTCAGTAACAACTTGGCTATAAAAGGTTCAAAATGTAAAATAAAGAAATTGGCAATGCATTTTTGCCATAATATCAATATAAAAATACTCAAAAACAACTATAAGAGAATCAGAAGATAAAATAAAAACATAAGACAGACTTACACACAACTTAACACAATATTTTTTTATTGATAAACAACTTTAAAAAGATATGTCTTAACTCGCCTTTCTAAAAAAATTGTCAAAATATTTGTCTTGTCTGGACTTGGCATGCTTCTGTTGTGTGTGTGAGTGTGTGTGTTTTCATTGTTGTATTTCATATGTTCCTCAGAGAAACACTTCCTCCACTACAAGTTTACAGTCCTGACCAGATCAGACTCATTCCCAGAGTTCAGTGCTGTGTGTGTTTATGATGACAGACGGATCAAACACTTCAGTAATGAAGAACGAGTCTGGATTCTGACTGACAAAGACTGGACCGAATCTCCTCCAGATCCTCCTGATTCTAGAACCTGGTTCATACGTCAGATCAGGACTCTGTCAAACTGCACGGACTCACTGTATTCTGGTGAGATTCATGCTTTACTCTTATTAATGATCATGTTATGATATCATGTTAATTATATAATAATATATTTTATATTGTAATCCGTATTTTAACACTGAATCTCAATGTACACTGTAAAAATGCTATGAATTTACAGGATTAAAGAGTATTTTACAACAAATTACTGTAGGAAATGTATTGTTAACACTGTAATTGCTTTGAAGTCACCATTATTGTAATTAGTGTCCGTATGCTTGAGATCTTGGACCTTTTATATTCTTTATATAATTTGTAGACTCGGTGTTAGTCGCACCGGTGTTGTACTGAAATCTCACTTCCCTGCTCCTGATTGGTTCATTCGGAGTGGAGGCTGCTATCTGAGTAATCCATACACACTCTAAAAACTCCTGGGTTATTTCTTCAACCCATTTTCTGGGTTATTTGTGTTGGGTTAACATTATGGGTTATTTTTTCAGAGAGCAACCATTTTCTGGGTTATAGGGCTAATATTTTGACCCGATTCATGGGTTGTTTGGGTTTCTGGGTTATTTTTCAAAGAGTAACCCATGTTCTGGGTTATAGGGTTGGCTTTCTCTCTCTCTCTCTCTCGCCCGCCCGCAGTTGTTCTGGAATTTTCTCACAACAGTCGTTTGAAATAACCGTCGCTTTCGCACTCGATCCGTTTTGGCCTGTGCTTCATCGGTGCAACTTCATCTATATTCAAGGTAAGAGAGTATTTTCAGTTTTGATGTAATGTAAACTTTTCTGTGTTCATGTCCCTGTTGCTAGTTTAGCACCATTTGCTAAAAAAAAAAAATACGTTGAGACTAGCGTTAGCCGTGGTAATTCTGTGGTTGGCATGTAGCCGCGGCTATCACGACAACATCTAGGACAACTCGAGGTAACGTTATCACACATCGGACGCGATTTTGAACACGGTCCTGAGCCGTTGCTGGGTGTCGCGGACAGACGCCGGATGGCGCCGCCGGTGTGTGTAGGCTAGTGCTACACTCATAGAGAATAATGTGTTCGAATTCGCTTCGCGTCCGTGTGCGAGTCCCTTGAGAGACTGCACGTCCGGTGAGCGATACCTCGAGTTGTCCTAGACGCGACGCTTGTGAAAGTCACAAATTATTCGCCAGTGGGATATACACAACCCTAAAACATTATTGTGCCTTGTCTTTAAGCTGTTATGCATAAGAATGGGCAAGATATTCACCTTTGCATTAATATCATTACACTTTTTAATGAAAGAAAATATGTCATTCACACAAAATGGGTAACATTAATGCTGCAAAAGATCACTTTTAATTCCCTTAAAAGTGATTATTTGTTAGCTTGATAATGAAAGAGTGTCTGGTGAGTGGTTCACAATTGTCTGTTGTTGTTTTGTTTTCTGTCTTTCAGATGAAGACATAGATGAGGAGGCATTTCTTCTCTTTGATGAGGACACTATCAAAAATCTTGTCCCCAAAGTTGTCCCCAGGCTTGAATTCCTGAGGCTCTTCTGAGAATTGTTGTTTATTTTTCTATTTTTTATTTCTAATATTGTTATTACAGTGTGACCTAAAATAAATAGGAAAATAAACATGTCCAAGTGTGTGTTTTTTCATATAGATTTTAATTTAATGCAATAAAAATGTAAAAGTGCTTGAAGTGTGTAATATAATGTAAAACAAAGTTTTATTTTCTGAAATAAGGCATACTGGGATAGTGACCCAAGTTAGGTTATTTTTGACCCAACTCCTGGGTTAAAAAAGGATCAACTAATTTTTGGGTTATTTCTACCCAGATGTTGGGTTTTTTAAACCCAACATTTGGGTCAGGTATTTAACCTAGAATTTGGGTCAAAAAGCATAACCCAATTTTCTGAGTTGAAATAAACCATAAATTAGTTGGTCCCTTTTTAACCCAGAAGTTTTTAGAGTGCAGTATCTCTAAAGTATCTCTGTTCTGTGATTGTAGATCATGTTCTTCAGAGAATAATTGGCTGTGAACTGGAGAAACTTCCTGATGGATCAGTGAATCTGACTATCTTTGATGAATATGGATTTGATGGAGAGGATTTTATATCCTTTAATTCTGACACTGTGCAGTGGATTGATAAAAACCCCAAAGCCAAAGAAATCAAAGAGAAATGGGATCGTCAAACTGGACGAAACCAGTTCCTCAAACATTACCTCAAGAAGTGTGTGAACCTGATCTCAACGTTTAACAACGCAAATAAGAGTAAGTTCTGATTAAATCATTTTAATTGTCTTCTGTCTTTGTGTGTGTGTCCTGGTAAACCCTACATTATGAGGACAAAATGTCCCCAAAAAGATGGCAATATCCAAAATCCTTGTGGGGAAATTCTTTTGGTCCCCTTGAAGAAAAAAGCTTTTAAACCATACTAATTGTGTGTTCACTCCGCCGCTGGCGAGAGCGTCAAAGTGGCCGGAAGTCATTTATTTTCAGTGAGAGCCGGTGGTGAGCTCTGGCGAGGGCAGCACGGCACGTCTTGGACGGTGTGAGCGGCGAGAAGAGTTAAAGTCAGATCAACTTTATATGACGCAGTTCGGCGGCAACCAGTCGGAATGTAGAAGTCCTCCACTTGAGAGGAGTCCAGAGAACACAGTCAAGTAAATTTTGGTTCCAACCACATTAGTTCCCAAGCAAAATAGAGGAGAGGTTGATCATGTGAATTTGATAAGAAAAACACACGCAACACTGTTTATAGGAAACGTTTTCACGCTAGAACTCTTGCTTTTCAGCGGGAATGCAAATTAGATTAGCACTTAACCATGAAAAGCCACACAAGCCACACCACACAAATGGCTTTTAATTGGTTTGTTTCGTAAGCAAACATGTCACTATAATTGTTAAGTTCTTTCCATCGATCAATTTCTTACTTTTAAATTTAAAAGATTCCATGAGGTTAACATATACCCTACTTGGTCAGTCTACACAAATAACGATCAACATGCTTGTTTGCTTTGCGGCCCGTCTAAATAAAAATAAATAAAAAATCAAGCATTCGATCTACGTCAGAGCATCAGAGCGTCCACGAATCTTTCTACGGCGTCGTTGGCAGGGCGGCGAGAGCGAATTTTGCTGCTCTCGCCGGCGGCGGTGTGAACGCACAGTAAGTGATGTTTTGGGAAAATGCAGAACGTTTTGTGTGATGGGTAGGGTTACTGTAATGCGATAGAATATACAGTTTGTACAATATAAAATAATTATGTATATGGAAAATCCCCATAAAACATGAAAACACAATGTGTGTGTGTGTGTGTGTATCTATGAGTGTGTGTGTGTGTGTGAGAGAGAGAGAGAGAGTGCAAAAGTTCAGGAGGTTGTTTATAATTCATAATTTAGTGAAAAATAAATACTAAAAAGTAATGAGGCTGAGGCCGGGGCCCTATCTCCTCAGCGCAAAACTTAAATGAGCGAGTGCTACACACTTCCGGGTCATGTTTCACAATGTTAATCTCGCTCACCAATGTCCATTGGCTTGTTCTCTTTCATCATCTCATGTTCGAGATCCACCTATAGAGAGCCTAAGTCCCTCCCCTCCGCTTCCGGCTCATGGGACCTTATTTCGGAAAAAATATGTATGGTAGTCAATGGCGATAGACAACTTATCTTTTTATTCCGTCTGAACTGTGCCCTGAATTACACATGTGATGTTTGTCAATTTTAAAGATAATTATGAAAGTCAAGAAAGTCGCAGTTTGTCATAAAACAGAAGAGTAACATTTAGTTTTATGTGAAAATCGCTCAATGAACTACATCTCTCGTCTCACACTATGTACGTCACCAACAGTCTGTGTGCAGTCTGGTACAAAACACTCAGGCATGACGGCGTAACGTTACGATTATAACGTAAGACTATAGAAAAAATGACAGACGTTAACTTCAGTAAAGTCAGCTTCATTCATTGAGAGAAAAGGAATGACGTCACATGTGCGCCTTTTGGGTTTGTAGTCTTTGTAATTACGTCTTATACCTCAACAGTTTTACATCAAACTGCGACTTTCTTGACTTCAAAATGTATCTTTTAAATTGACAAACATCATATGTGTAATTCAGGGCACAATTCAAACGAGATCAAAATATTTGTTTTTTCTCGCCATTGACTACCATACAATATTTTTCCGAAATAAGGTCCCATGGTGGTCTACCGGAAGGGGAGGGACTTAGGTTCTCTATGGGAAGGGCATCCGTACCTGACCTCTGCAGAAGCATCCAATTGCACCAAGTCTGGCTAGACAGACTGAAGCGCGCAGCCAATGCCAGGTAAGGCCTTCACATTTGTGCCAATGCATATTTGTGCCAATGCACATTTGCGCGTCTTCAGGAGGACATATCGCCTGATCAGCCTCCGCTAAACGTGACAGTCGTTTATTCAGCCTGATTAGCTGTGTTCTGCATCCGGAGCCGCCCGTGCTCTTGCTTTTCTCACCTGCTCCCCCTTCCAGGGCTGCCCGCCACAGATTTTTCTGAGTGTTTCACCGGTATGTCGCTGTCTAAATCTGCCGCTTCTGCAGGGAACAGCCCATCACGGGCCTTGCCGGCCGCGTGCGGTGCGCTGATCGCCGATAAGGACCTTCACTCCTTCTTCGTGGTCTGCTTGGGCCTCAAACATGCTCAAGAAGCCTTGGAGAACCCGGAGAACTGCAGTCAGTGCCTTATGCTGCCTAAGAAGCATTTGCGACGCCGTCTTAAAGTCGCAGCGACCCAGTGCGCTGAGCTCTGCCTTTCTGACTCGGATGGGGGATACGGTGATGATGACGCACTACCGGGAGCCTCCTGGTGCGCTACTTCACTTATTTGGGCTGACCAGCCTAATACTGCATTCCCCGAAAAGGACATCTTCGCGGGCAACCTACCACTCGTCGACGAACCGGCCAGTTCCGGCGATGAGGATGACATGGCACTACTTGGGGTCTCAGAGGACGAGGAGGCTATCCCGCCCTCTGGCGTTCCCCAGGCTTACGCCCCCGCGGCCTTGCCTCAGTCTGTCCTCCCGGAAGCGTGTGAGCGAGTGGCCGCTCACCTCAACATTGAGTGGCCGGCTCCACAGAGCGCCACTGACCAGGAAAGGAATATTTACGACGGGACCCCCTCCTGGTCCGAGGAAACAACTCTTCCCCATCCTTCCAGCGTGCGCGAAGCTGATGGGGTACAACTGGAGCGACCCGCTCGATCTCAAGCATGGTCTTACGGGCCTTGAGGTGAAGGATATGGCGGCTCTTGGCATGGGTGACCATGTGCTTTTCCTGGGCTTGGAGTTGAACTCAGTCTCTCTCAAGAGCGCGTTCTCTCTCTAATGAACTGTCTGTCGCAGTTCAGAGAGGGGGCGAAAGTACAATACCAGACTGCAGGGTCTTATGGCTTCATCTATCCAGGTTTTGCCACTAGGACTCCTGAGAATGAGAGCGTTCATGAAATGGGTTTTGTCACTACATTTCAGCCCGATACACGATCTTTGCCGCTCTGCAACAGTGACGCACGCCTGATCAACAGCTTTGCGCCACTGGAAGAGTGCAGACTTTTACACACAGGGAACCCCTCTGGGGACGGTTATGATACGGAAAGTTGTGACGACAGATGCATCCTAAACAGGCTGGGGTGCCACCCAGGAGGGAATAACGGTGAACAGTTTGTGGCCGAGCAGACTACGTTCAGCGCACATGTTCTCGTATGCTGCGATAATACAACGGCAGTGGCTTACATCAACCGCCAGGGCGGCGTGTGCTCGTCGAAACTTCACACTCTGGCTTACAAGCTTTTGGTGTAGAGCAGATGGGTTTTCCTGTCATTACACACGACTCATGTTCCAGCCATTCTGAACAGAGGCGCGGACCTTCTATCGAGGGGAAACCCAATCTATGGACATTGGCGCCTTCACCCTCAGATACTGGAAATGTTATGGATGAGATTTGGACAGGCAACCGTAGATCTATTCGCCTCGCGCAAAAACTACCATTGCCCTATGTTCTTCTTGCTAAAGGACGTGGATGCTTTCCCTCTGGGACAATAAAAGTATCTACCCTCAGTGTAGATGCACTGGCCCACCCATGGCCCAAAGTGCTGCTGTATGCTTTTCCTCCCCTGTGCCTGATAATTCCCACACTGGCCAGGGTGAGAGAGCAGGGCCTGCCTCTCGAAGCGGTGGTGCTCGCCTCAGCCCCTTGTATGGTGGTAGCGCCCAGCAATGTCCTCTCAACCTGTCATGTCACGGTCAAAGGAACCGTAGATGAGCACTGTACCTGTCCTGTTAATGAACTCTACCTGTTTCTTGATGCTACCACTGTAGAACCTCCAGAGGTGGCGGCATCTGCTGCAGAACCTTCAGAGGTGTCAGTGGTAACTGTTTATGAATCGTCATCCTGCCCTATTACGGCTATGGAGGCCGTCTGTAAATCCTTGTCCTGCCCTGTCACGGCTATGGAGGCCGTCTGTAAATCCTCGTCCTGCCCTGTAACGGCTATGGAGGCCGTCTGTAAATCCCCGTCCTGCCCTGTCACGGCTATGGAGGCCGTCTGTAAATCCTCGTCCTGCCCTGTAACGGCTATGGAGGCCATCTGTAAATCCTCGTCTTGCCCTGTTACAGACCCTGAGACTGTTCACGTCACGTCTGCCGACCCAGAGACTGTTCACGTCATGTCTGCCGACCCAGAGACTGTTCACGTCACATCTGACAACCCAGAGACTGTTCACGTCATGTCTGCCGACCCAGAGAAAGTTCACGTCACGTCAGCCGAGCCAGTGTCTCCGGACAAGATTGCCGCCGCCACGTCGCCTGAGCCGGTGTCTGTTCCTGTTCCTGTTCCTGAGCCGGTGTCTGTTCCTGAGCCGGTGTCTGTTCCTGTTCCTGAGCCGGTGTCTGTTCCTGTTCCTGAGCCGATGTCTGTTCCTGTTCCTGTGCTGGTGTCTGTTCCTGTTCCTGAGCCGATGTCTGTTCCTGTTCCTGAGCTGGTGTCTGCTCCTGTTCCTGAGCTATGTCACGAATCTGGTCCATGCACTTTCGGTTGGTCACCACCAGAGGTCGCCCACTCACAGCATGGACTCTTGCACTTCACTACAATCCCCATCATTCATTGCATTGATGACACACACAGCTGATTCCACTAATCACTCTCACACCTGAGAACTATCACACACTATCTCACACACTTTATAAGCCTTGGACTTTCTCTCCCTGTGGCCGAGTATTGCATTGCGTTTAGCACTCCCCTAGTGTTAGCTTCTCTACAGAGCCCTTCCAGTGATCTTAGTCTTACCTTGTCCTTTATGTTTTCCTGTGTTATGATTCTTGCCCGTGTTTCCTGGATTAATCCTTAGCCTAGCCCTTTGGACTCTGTTTGTACCTTGTTTGGATCATTGCTGTTTACCTGGATTACCTCTCTTTGCCTTGCCCCTGTTGAATATTGTTCGCCGATCGTCTTCCCACGCTTGCCTTAAGGATTACTCTGTGTCATGCCTCTGCCATTGCTGTTTATTGACCCTGCCTGTATGATGACCATGTTTTGGAATAAAGCCTTGCATTTGGATCCGCACGTCTCACGTCTTGTTCGCCCCCTTACAATGATAATGATAATGATAATGAAATCTATTAAAATGATATTTTAAAGGAATATCACACAAGTTTTCATACATGTTTTAATTTAAACAGTAAACTTGCCAAAACAACATTTTTTTTCAAAAACACCATTTCTAAAAGCAAATTAGTATTTGTGCCTATGTTTTAATTATTATTATTATTATTATTTATTATTATTATTATTTATTATTATTATTTGAAAATTAACAATATACTCACTACAAAAAACTAGACTACATCACTGGTTGGCAGCTCTGCCGCATTCTGAAAACAGGTCGTTGGGAGACACTGCTTATGATTTATGGGGATTAATAAAAAATAATTAATAATTAATAATTAATAAAAAATTTTTATCACTATTGGGTGGTTGTGTACACACACTACCAACACACATTTATGTCCAAACAGCATGCAAAAGTGGATTTTGCATAATACAGTGGGTACGGAAAGTATTCAGACCCCCTTAAATTTTTCACTCTTTGTTATATTGCAGCCATTTGCTAAAATCATTTAAGTTATTTTTTTTTTCCTCATTATTGTACACACAGCACCCCATATTGACAGAAAAACACATAATTGTTGACATTTTTGCACATTTATTAAAAAAGAAAAACTGAAATATCACATGGTCCTAAGTATTCAGACCCTTTGCTGTGACACTCATATATTTAACTCAGGTGCTGTCCATTTCTTCTGATCATCCTTGAGATGGTTCTACACCTTCATTTGAGTCCAGCTGTATTTGATTATACTGATTGGACTTGATTAGGAAAGCCACACACCTGTCTATATAAGACCTTACAGCTCACAGTGTATGTCAGAGCAAATGAGAATCATGAGGTCAAAGGAACTGCCTGAAGAGCTCAGAGACAGAATTGGCAAGGCACAGATCTGGCCAAGGTTACAAAAAAAATTCTGCTGCACTTAAGGTTCCTAAGAGCACAGTGGCCTCCATAATCCTTAAATGGAATACGTTTGGGACGACCAGAACCCTTCCTAGAGCTGGCCGTCCGGCCAAACTGAGCTATCGGGGGAGAAGAGCCTTGGTGAGAGAGGTAAAGAAGAACCCAAAAATCACTGTGGCTGAGCTCCAGAGATGCAGTCGGGAGATGGGAGAAAGTTGTAGTAAGTCAACCATCACTGCAGCCATCCACCAGTCGGGGCTTTATGGCAGAGTGGCCCGACGGAAGCCTCTCCCCAGTGCAAGACACATGAAAGCACACCTGAAGGACTCCAAGATGGTGATAAATAAGATTCTCTGGTCTGATGAGAACAAGATAGAACTTTTTGGCCTTAATTCTAAGCGGTATGTGTGGAGAAAACCAGGCACTGCTCATCACCTGTCCAATACAGTCTCAACAGTGAAGCATGGTGGTGGCAGCATCATGCTGTGGGGGTGTTTTTCAGCTGCAGGGACAGGACGACTGGTTGCAATCGAGGGAAAGATGAATGCGGCCAAGTACAGGGATATCCTGGACGAAAACCTTCTCCAGAGTGCTTTGGACCTCAGACTGGGCCGAAGTTTCACCTTCCAACAAGACAATGACCCTAAGCACACAGCTAAAATAACGAAGGAGTGGCTTCACAACAACTCCGTGACTGTTCTTGAATGGCCCAGCCAGAGCCCTGACTTAAACCCAATTGAGCATCTCTGGAGAGACCTGAAAATGGCTGTCCACCAACGTTTACCATCCAACCTGACAGAACTGGAGAGGATCTGCAAGGAGGAATGGCAGAGGATACCCAAATCCAGGTGTGAAAAACTTGTTGCATCTTTCCCAAAAAGACTCATGGCTGTATTAGATCAAAAGGGTGCTTCTACTAAATACTGAGCAAAGGGTCTGAATACTTAGGACCATGTGATATTTCAGTTTTTCTTTTTTAATAAATGTGCAAAAATGTCAACAATTCTGTGTTTTTCTGTCAATATGGGGTGCTGTGTGTACAATAATGAGGAAAAAAATGAACTTAAATGATTTTAGCAAATGGCTGCAATATAACAAAGAGTGAAAAATATAAGGGGGTCTGAATACTTTCCGTACCCACTGTAGGTCCCCTTTAATAATATTGATTTGAATTAAGTAATATTTTTGTTTCTTGAAACAGATCAGTTTAATTCAACATTCTCAAATATTTGTATAGAAATTTCACAAATATATTAAGTGTATTATAAAGAAATAATTGGTTAGTCAAATACTAAATCATTTTATTGAAAAAAAAAACTTAAATATATTTGTAGATTTTAGATAATATTAACTGTTGGATTTTTACTCAATTATTTTGGTATGTTTAACTCAAACAATCAAGATTTTATTAAGTTAATAAAGTTAAACATTTCTGTAATATTTACTAAGCCACATAATTATTTTTTTAGAGTGTACCCTTATGTGGAACACAAAAGATGAATTTATAATGATGAATTTGATTGATACAATGAAGAATGCAATTTCTTTTCACCACACAGAAACTGTTATGAATTGGAAGACTCAGTAGGATCCATTTGCAGCTTTTAATGAAGGAACGTCAAAACAGGCAAGGGTCAGGCAACAGCAAAACAGGGTGATCAGAGAACAGACACAGAGAGTAGTCAGGTCACAGGCAGAAGTTCAGGGCAGGCAGCAAGAGACAATAATCCAAGATCAATCCAAGTCGAGACAGGCAGCAAACAGACAGAAACGAGATAACAATCCGAGGTCAATAAACAGATCAGTAGAATAGGGGAAAACGCTTAGTGATTACAGTCCGTGGCAATGAAATACTTCACAGTGATCTTCTTCTTCTTCTTCTTCTTCTTCTTCTTCTTCTTCTTCTTCTTCTTCTTCTTCTTCTTCTTCTTCTTCTTCTCCTTCTCCTTCTTCTTATTTGGCGGTTCACATTTCGCAGTGATCTTTTGTTTGAGTGTGGTTTATATGGAGTGTCTGAATGAGATGCAGGTGAGTGCGCAATCAGTCCTGTGATCATTATGGGAATTGTTGTTTTGTGAAGTGATCAGTCTGGTGTGGAGTGCCCTCTGGTGACTCTCAGAGGCACTCCAGCTGGTGATCGTTACAGAAACCATCGAGACTTCATTATGATTTTATTCTTCTTTCTGCTCCAGGTTCTCCAGATGTTCATGTCTCTGTGAGTAAATCGCCAGATGATGAAAGTAAACTGGTTCTGGTCTGTCTGGCCACTGGTTTCTACCCTAGAGATGTTCAGATGACCATTAGATTTAACAGAATTAATCTTGAGGATCAAACATCTTCTGGAATCAGACCAAATGATGATAAAACCTTTCAGATGAGAATCAGTGTGAAGATCGACAGAAACCATGAAGGATCTTATGATTGTCTGGTCACTCACAGCAGTCTGACAGAACCAGTTACAGTAAACTGGGGTAAATATGATCATTAATACAGTCACTCGCAAAGAGAACATGATAATGCTGGGATAGATTAAAGTTGCCACCCACAAACAATTATAGTGTCTCAATTCAGTTTAATAGTTTATGATGTTGATATAAAACATTTATTTAAAAATAATTACAATGAGTTTGTTTTTATTTATTTGATGTTATTTTTTCACTCTGCAGATGGAAAATGTTCCAACTGTTATCCAGAATATCGATGGCCTGCTATAGCAGGAGGAATAGCAGGAGTAATAGGAGGAGTAATAGCAGTAGTAATAGCAGTAATAGCAGGAGGAATAATAGCAGTAATAGCAGGAGGAATAGGAGGAGGAATAGCAGGAGTAATAATAGCAGTAATAGCAGGAGGAATAGCAGGAGAAATAGCATCAGTAATAGCGGGAGGAATAGCAGGAGGAATATCAGCAGGAATAGCAGAAGGAAAAGGAGGAGTAATAGCAGGAGGAGTAATAGCAGGAGGAATAGGAGGAGGAATAGCAGGAGGAATAGCAGGAGTAATAATACCAGTAATATCAGGAGGAATAGGAGGAGGAATAGCAGGAGGAATAGCAGGAGTAATATTAGGAGTAATAGGAGTAATAGCAGGAGTAATACCAGGAGTAATAGCAGGAGGAATAGGAGGAGTAATAGCAGTAGGAATAATAGCAGCAGTGGCCACTGAAAATAGCAGGAGTAATAGCACGAGGAATAGCACGAGGAATAGCAGTAGTAATAGCAGTAATAGCAGGAGGAATAATAGCAGCAGTGGCCACTGAAAATAGCAGGAGGAATAGAAGAAGAGAGGTCAGATGGTGAGTTATAAATATCCAGCATGATCGAAGTTTTATTTTATTTTAAATTTCCTTTGTTTAAAGACATTTTTAAAATGTATGAACTAGAAATGAAAGGTTTGCAAGTATAAATATGTGAATGGTGATAGAGATTTTGATCATTTTGAAATGTGAAGTATGAATAAATGTAAACATATTTATATGTTTACAAGAACATAATATCTATTTTATTCTGTATCTTACAGGTAAGGTGAGAAAGTTTTTGGATTAGAGAGAGATGACCAGTCTAGCTAATGGGATTCAATCATGAGCTCAATACTGATGACTCTACGACTGGGACATGAACGGGTTCACAGGCATTAATGAAATGTTTTTATTAATTTTTTTGTTCATTTTGAATGGACCCTGTATTATACTTTTCCAGTTCTTTTCTGCAAAAAGTGCATTTTGTTTTCTGTTCTTGATTTTTTTTTATTTATTTTTTTCAGCATTTTCCAATTTGCGTCAACTCTGCTTTATTAACAATACATTTTGACAGTTATTGTTTATGATGTTCTTAATGCTCGGTAGAAATATGATGCTGCTTTTCACATTTGAGAGTCTCTTGAAACATTTCAAAGGGTCGAGATCACGTAATATGTTACATGAAATTCAGTTACATTTAATACATCATAATTAGTCTTACATTTAATACTGTTAGGTGAAACATGCAATTGATACTGTTATGATTAATGCCTCATATAAACAGGCTTATATTAACTATAATCGTAACTTTGTGTAAGGAAAAGTGTTTTACATTAACCATGTTTTATCTTATAAGAGAAAAGTGTTGTATATGGAAAACACTGTAAAGAGGTTTTTATAAGAAACATCATAATGAATTTGGTTTATTAAAAAAGACACTGAGACCTGTTTTTATAAAAGTGTATTAAGAAAATGATAAAAAGACACTAAGCCATTTGTGGAAAAATCATTTATTAAGGTAATACAATAATGAAATGACTGAAATGTATTCTGTGTTTTAAGCATTTATTAAATGAAGAAATAGATAGATATAAATAATATGTAGTAGAAAGCATATATTCAGTGAAGTATAAAAGCAAGTATTACCTGGTTGTTGTGTTCTAGACCAAGAGGAGAAGGGGACTGAGAATCCGAGCTCGCAAGAGAAAGACAAGGAAACGCAAGGCTTCTTATAGGAAAGTTGTAAAAGGACTGAAGGAGTTAACAATAGGTCAAGAACTGGGATTGGATAAATTGTCTATATGCGATTGAATATGTAAAGGGGTGTGATATGAAATGTATTATAAAAAGTACAGTGATACATATGATGAACAGACGCTGTTGAAAGACCAGGACAGCCTCTCCCTTGTTTGATGGTCCAAGCCTGACACTTGCTGTTGAAGCTTGTGAACTAACTACTTTAGGTTTTGAATTTTACTTTGATTTCTTTATATATTGTATGTAAACCAATTGTAATAGAAATAATACAATACTAATAATTGATATAAAAAAGAACCAGCTTTCCACACGTCTCTGCTTTATTAAAGAGTTGAGCTGAACTAAACCACGGAGAAGTCTTTCTTCTAGATTGTGAGTATGGACCTTTAAATACTTATCGTTTAAAAATAAATCCACTTACTTTACCTAAACCTGAGAATAATTAAAATAAGGTAGAAGGTGTCTTTAAGAACCATAAAGAGGATTAAATTAAACACCATAAAACAATACTTATTGCAATTAGATAATATGCTAAACTAATATGCTATTTTTGGCCATTACATTCAGCTGTTACCGGGCAATATTATCATACATCCTAACAAGAAACCCATGTAAGATGATAAAATGAGATTGACTAAAAGATGGGCTAAAAGTAATTTTACTCAGTTACCAGTGAGCGGTTAGTTGACTTGGTTGATATATCACTAGTCCACATATTATAGAGTTTAAAACAGTGTACTGTATGTGTGTGTGTGTGTCTGTTATTCGCTGCATCTCTGTATCTGTAACGGTCACCAGCTGGAGTGCCCTTGAGAGCCACCAGAGGGCACTCCACACCAGACTATCATGTTTCACTCACTAACTACATCTCCCATCATTCTCTGCCTGGACTGATCAGCACTCATTATCACATTCACCTGTGTCTCATTATCTTGTTAGTTTCAGCCTATTTATTCCATGTTCTCTCATTTACTCTCTGCAAAGTTTTGTTTGTGTCACACTGCATCTCTGAGCATTTTCCCTGTCTCCTGTCTCCTGTCTCCTGTCTCCTGTCTCCTGTCTCCTGTCTCCTGTCTCCTGTCTCCTGTCTCCTGTCTCCTGGATTTCTTGCCTGTTCCGTGGATTACCCTCTTGCCTCTGACGCCTGTTTTGTTTGTTTGTTTGTTTGTTTGTTTGTTTGTTTGTTTGTTTGTTTGTTTGTTTGTTTGGACTGCCTACCTGTGTTTTGACCCATTGCCTGTACTTTGGATTACGCCTTTGGATTGCCCATAATAAAAGCTGTATTTGGATCTCACCTTTGAGTCTCGGAGCAGTTCATGACAGTATCTTCTGCTGCTTAGATACTGACAGGAAGTGAGATTATTATGGGGTGCATGAGTTTCAAAATACTTCAGAAATACTTTTTACATTTGTAGTTTAATAGTTGTATTTAAATAATCATGAAATAATAAACAAAATTAGACATTTTAAAACTAGTTAAAGGGGTGGTATAATGCCCTTTTCACAAGATGTAAAATAAGTCTCTGATGTCCCCAGAGTGTGTGTGTTAAGTTTTAGCTCAAAATACCCCACAGATATTTTTATATAGCATGTTAAAATTGTCACTTTTTGAGGGTGAGAAAAAAATAATTGTTTTTGTGACTGTTCCTTTAAATTCAAATGAGCTGCTGCTCCTGGCACAGGGGGCGGAGCTTCAACAACTTCCACTCACACAGACATGCACTGAAAATTTCAAAAACGTTTCGAATTTTATGCTCAAACCGGGTAACCGACTTTATGGTTTCAAACCACCAGTACCTTCGCATCTTCTGGGCTTCCATTTAGTTTTATAAACACTTTACAGTTGGCAGTCCATGTATGTTGTATTTTCTTCATTTTTCTCAGGTACCTGGCTTTCTTTGCGATGTCTGCATTATGCTTTGTGAGGTGCTCATTGATATAAACGTTTGTTCCTCTGAGCTTTTTTCCATCCTTCAAAATCGCAATCTTGTGTTTTCTGTTTGTAAATCTCATGATGACAGTAGATTTATCGCCGGCTTTCCTCCTCGGCAACACATGGCAAGCCTCAACATTATTACAATCCAGATCAATTCCTTTTGATTGTAGAAAGCTCGCCACTTGTTGCTCTGTCGAGCTGGTGTCAATCTCAGCTGTTGGATCCCTGATGTTTGCGTCTACCGCTCGAGCATATGATCGGGGTTTCACCTTGAACCCGGTTATTATGATGTCATTCATCCTCGATTATTGTTCGAGGTCTGCAACCCGGTTCTCCAGCTGCACTATTTTCATGTCCTTCTCCGCGTTCTGGATGCGAAGAGACTGGACCTCCTTCACCAAATCCTTTTTAAATCCGTTCCTTTACCTCCGTGAGCTGTGTTTTGAGGAAGTCCAACGTGACTTTAATGTCCTCGATTTCCTCAGCCACATCACTTAACTTCTTCGGCGCCATTTTCACTGCTGTATCAATGTAGTTGTCTGCACTGTAAAAAAGGATTTGAGGCTTTTGCTACAGTTGTCACAGTTTGTCTAACGTTCCTGTTTTTTGTGTGTGTTGAGACTTCAAACCAGAAGAGAAGAGCAGCTTTGCTCGGACTTACATATTACCCAGATGGCTCTGATATTACCTAAAGGAGCAGGATCCAAACAGTTCCATCCGTGTCTGAGGTGCGTAACGTTAAGTTGATTTCAATATGACATGGGTAACTGTTGTCACAGTAAAAAACATTTATTAAAGGTATAGGTCATTAAAAAATAAAAAAATGCTGTTAATTTACTCACTCTCAGGCCATCCAATATGGTTTTTTTTTTTTAACAGTGGTCAATATATTATATGTTGTAAATATACAAAAAATATATGAAATAATATATTGCGTTAACATATTGTAAAATTTAAGGCAATCGTTTTCCAAGTTATCTAAGTACACTCATTGTAAATACAATTTTCAATATATGAAAAGCGGCAATTCCTGTAATATATAACACAATATATTAATGCAATATATTATTTCAATATATTTACAACATATAATATATTGACCACTGTTAAAAAACAACAAAAAAACTACATATTGGATGCAGTGTATTTACACCATATAATATATTGGTCATAAAAATATGGAAATATATTTAGTTCCTTAAGGGTTATCACGTATGGCCTGAGGGTGTGTAAATTAACAGCAAATTTTTATTTTGGGGTGAACTATCCCTTTAATTTAAGACAAAGCTAAATGACTGTCTTTTAAACATGTTTTTTGTATGTCAGTGTAAGTGTACGATAAATACTGCCCACTAAATTCACATAGTCACTGCAATAATTTATGGCCATAATTACAGTTTTATCCTTTATAGCTTAGTACAAAACTAGGCACGTTTTTCATTGCATATTCTGGTTTTGGGAAAAGGGATACATTCTAGTGCTAGACAAACTAAAAACTACACTGAAATATCTATTGTGTAATTACTAGTTAGTTCACCCATAAATGACAATTCTTTCATTAATTACTCACCTTCATGTCGTTCCTAACCCGCAAGACCTTTGTTCATCTTTGGAACACAAATGAAGATATTTTTTATGAAATCTGAGAGCTTTCTGACCCCTCCATACACAGCAACATTATTACCACTTTTCAAGGCCCAGAATGGCAGTAAAGACATGGTTAAAATAGTCCATGTGACTCATGTGGTTCAACCTTAATGTTATGAAGCCACGAGAATACTTTTGTGTGTAAAAAAAGAAATAAAAATAACGAACTTAATCAACAATGTCTTCTCAGCGTCGGAGAGTGACACGGAAGAGAAGAAATTGTTGAATAAAGTCGTTATTTTGGGGGTTTTTTTGCGCATAAAGTATTCTCATGATACTTCATAACATTAAGGTTGAAACCACATGAATCACATGGACTATTTTAACCATGTCTTTACTGCCTTTCTGGGCCTTGAAAAGTGGTAATAACATTGCTGTCTATGGAGGGGTCAGAAAGCTCTCAGATTTCATCAAAAATGTCTTAATTTGTGTTCCAAAGATGAACAAAGGTCTTACGGGTTTGGGATGAAACGAATGAGAAATTAATGACTGAATTTTCATTTTTGGGTGAACTAACCCTTTCAAATTTGGTATTTTAACAGTACATGCTTAATTACTAAATACTTCATTATGTTCTTTAGACTACCAGTTCCAAACAAGAGGCTACAAAAGAAGTTGATGTTGGCCTTCTCATTGTTACTGAGGACGGCGGAAGCAGCCAAGCACTTCTGGCAAAGGAGATAGTCGTTATTGAAGTTGTGCTGGAAGAGGACATCATCATACGTGAGCTAGGAGATGTTGCGTTTTCCTCACTCATGGATCTTCTTTACTGTCTTGACATAGACTATCCCAAGTGACTGAACTTAAGTACACATTCGAGATGATACAAACAGTTTTCATGGACATCGGCAGTGGTATCGGCATCGATTTTATTTCTATATTTACAGTTTTATGTACCAGAGTTTACATTTTTTTAGGTAAATGTTTATGTTTACAGAAACATTAATATGAAATGTCAATGTTTAGCTATGTGTTTTAATGGTAAGGTGTTTTAACATTAAGTACATTAAAAGATGTTGTCTGTTTTGAAATCAAATAAAATAGCATTCTGCATGTTCTTCTTTGCCAATGAATCATTTTTATGTAGTACTATTAGAAAACAGAAACTTAAGTTGTGTGGGCAAATTACGCAGTTCAGTCTGTTGAATGAACTTAACATTCCAACTAAAATGAACTATTCTTGAAAAAGTAACCTGGCTGCCTTAAAATAATAAGTTCATTCAACAAAATGAATAGTTGAGACAATTTTTATTTTGTTTGCACAACTAATAATTATAAATTGACTCAACAAGATGCTTAGTGTAAACAACTTAAGATAGCAGAAAAGTTTGTTGGTGTCACTTATTTTATGTTGTCTCAACTGGGATTCAGGTTTACACAACTTTTAATGTCTTGTTGGAGTAACTAAAAAACTAGTTCATTAAACTTAAATTACTATTTTGTTGCCTTCACCTTTGTTACCCCAACGATTAATTCTAGGTTTAAGGAACTCCAATATATGTTCAAACAACTGAAGTTTCTTAGCTTACTTGACACAACATTTTAAGGCAGCCAGGTTACAAATTATTTTAAGTTGAATGAACTTGTTCGTTTTTACAGTGTGTGTTTTACCACACATCCACTGTTCACACACACGCACAGCACGAGGGCGCCGCTGCCATCATGAAAAACGTTTTTGCATTTCTTTGCAAGATATAAAGTCATAATTGCATGATATAAAGTCATAATTGCATGATATAAAGTCAGAATTGCGAGTTATAAAGTCAGAATTGCGAGATATAAAGTCAGAATTGCGTGATATAAATTCAGAATTGCGTGATATAAAGTCATAATTGCATGATATAAAGTCATAATTGCATGATATAAAGTCATAATTGCGAGTTATAAAGTCAGAATTGCGAGATATAAAGTCAGAATTGCGTGATATAAATTCAGAATTGCGTGATATAAAGTCAGAATTGCGAGATATAAAGTCAGAATTGCGTGATATAAAGTCAGAATTGAGTGATATAAAGTCATAATTGCGAGTTATAAAGTCAGAATTGCGTGATAAAAAGTCATAATTGCGAGAAATAGTCATAATTGTGTGATATAAAGTCAGAATTGCGAGATAAAAAGTCAGAATTGCGTGATATAAAGTCAGAATTGCCAGATATTAAGTCGCAATTGTGAGTTATAAAAGTCAGAATTGCGTGATATAAAGTCAGAATTGTGTGATATAAAGTCCGAATTGTGTGATATAAAGTCAGAATTGCGAGATAAAAAGTCAGAATTGCATGATATAAAGTCAGAATTGCAAGATATTAAGTCGCAATTGCGAGAAATAAAGTCATAATTGTGTGATATAAAGTCATAATTGCGGGATAAAAAGTCCGAATTGCGTGAAATAAAGTCATAATTGCGTGATATAAAGTCATAATTGCGAGATATAAAGTCATAATTGCGTGATATAAAGTCATAATTGCGTGATATAAAGTCATAATTGCGAGATATAAAGTCATAATTGTGAGATATATAATCATAATTGCGTGATATAAAGTCAGAATTGCGAGATATATAGTCAGAATTGCAAGATATGAAGTCAGAATTGTGTGATATAAAGTCAGAATTGTGTGATATAAAGTATGAATTGTGAGATATAAAGTCAGAATTGCGTGATATAAAGTCAGAATTGCGAGAAATAAAGTCAGAATTGTGAGATATAAAGTCAGAATTGTGTGATATAAAGTCAGAATTGAGTGATATAAAGTCAGAATTGCGAGTTATAAAGTCAGAATTGTGAGATATAAAGTCAGAATTGCGAGTTATAAAGTCAGAATTGTGTCATATAAAGTCAGAATTGTGTGTTATAAAGTCAGAATTGTGTGTTATAAAGTCAGAATTGAGTGATATAAAGTCATAATTGTGTGATATAAAGTCAGAATTGCGAGATATAAAGTCATAATTGCGAGAAATAAAGTCAGAATTGTGTGATATAAAGTCAGAATTGTGTCATATAAAGTCAGAATTGTGTGTTATAAAGTCAGAATTGCGAGTTATAAAGTCAGAATTGCGAGAAATAAAGTCAGAATTGTGTGATATAAAGTCAGAATTGCGAGATATAAAGTCATAATTGCGAGAAATAAAGTCATAATTGTGTGATATAAAGTCAGAATTGCGAGATAAAAAGTCAGAATTGCGTGAAATAAAGTCAGAATTGTGTGATATAAAGTCATAAATGCGAGAAATAAAGTCATAATTGCGTGATATAAAGTCATAATTGCGAGATATAAAGTCAGAATTGCGTGATATAAAGTCATAATTGCGAGAAATAAAGTCAGAATTGTGTGATATAAAGTCAGAATTGTGTGATATAAAGTCAGAATTGTGAGATATAAAGTCAGAATTGTGTGATATAAAGTCAGAATTGAGTGATATAAAGTCAGAATTGCGAGATATAAAGTCAGAATTGCGAGAAATAAAGTCATAACTGTGTGATATAAAGTCAGAATTGAGTGATATAAAGTCAGAATTGCGAGTTATAAAGTCAGAATTGCGTGATAAAAAGTCAGAATTGTGTGATATAAAGTCAGAATTGTGAGATATAAAGTCAGAATTGCGAGAAATAAAGTCATAACTGTGTGATATAAAGTCAGAATTGCGTGATAAAAAGTCAGAATTGTGTGATATAAAGTCGCTGGGATATAAACTTGCAATTCTGAGAAAAAACTTTTATTTCTCACAATTGCGACTTTATATAGCACAATTCTGAGATAAAAAGTCAGAATTGGGAGATAAAAAGTCGCGGTTACCTTTTATTTTATTTTTTATTCTGTGGCGGAAACAAGCTTCCATAGATTTGTTATGAGACACGTTTGAAAGTTTTTTCAGCACGTTTGGGTTTCGTGAAAAGTCAAGTAGTCAATTATTTTCTTTGTGCTGGTTGCCAGGGCCGGTGTTGTGCCGAATTTCGACCCCCTGCCAAATTATCCAGTAGCACCTGGTCCTCACTGCAGTACACAAGATCCAGGGGGCGGAGTTGGATCCAGATATAAGGGGTGGAGATTGGTAGGTTTAGGGATCAGGGGGTGGAGATGGGTAGGTTTAGGTATATGTAAGGTGGGAGGAGTTGGATCTGGATCCAACTCCTCCCCCTGGATTTTGTGCTCTGCAGTGAGGACCATCTCAAATTATTACCCCACTCGTTGAAGTCAGTACCTGATTGCCTAATCAACCCCACCCCTAATCCTAACCCCTCCCCCACAACTAATTCTAAACCTACCAATACTAGGGGGCTCGAAATTCGGCACAACACCAGATTATCCATAGACGGGATTGGGCGAGTGCCCTGGGGCACCAGCCAATAGGGGGGCACCCAGGGCCGGATTATCCAATTGGCATTATTGGGCCCAAGCGAGTGAAAACAAATTCCTTCTTTTTTTTACATTTCCGATAACGGAGCATATATTTGCAATAAGTGCCTGTCTTTTTGGCAAAAGTTCATAGGTCATAGGACGTGATATGCTTGAAAGTAGTTTTTTGACGCGTTCGACCCGAGTTCGAATCCACCTTTTGCCGAACTCGCTCTTCTCTCTTTTCCCAACACATGAGATGTAACACTGGTAGCCTAACATAAAGGTCGCTACTCTAGCATTATATTTTGCCAACAAACTAAAATCAAAACTGTGATATGACTTTGTGCCTTTATAAAACAGCAAAAAACTTTAAGTAGCGTAGAGGCATTGTGTTTGTGCTGCGTGATTTAAAGAGAAGTGCGCACTTTGCTCACGCGATCAGCATGATGATCTGGTGTTTTCTCCACAATAAAAGATAAAGGGTTTATTTCTTGCAAGTGTAGAAATTAGGACAAAAGTATTGTAATTTTCCTATTCTATAATGTAATGTAAAATATACTTGAAAATGTTCATTTTCATTTATATAGAAAGCTACATTTGTTTTACAATAGGCTATATGGATATTACGTCATAGGAATAACTATATAAATCATTATTATATTATTATAATAATTGTTTGGCATCCTAAAACACCAGTGATAATGTATTGTAGACTGAGACTCTGTATCATAACTAAAAAGATGTTTGAGCCTTATTTAATGTCAGAGCTCTCTGAGCTCATTCTGAGTGCAGGAACATCTGTTAGATGTCTGAGATTATTGATGATCCCGAGACTGTACTGGGCCAAAACTGACACTGTCATGTCACAGTGCTGATAAATAACTTTTCCATTAAGTACATAGACTCTAGCAGTTTCATTATGACCCGGAAATATTTACACTTTTCATAATAACATAAAAGGTCTCTAACATTGTGTTTTGCACCACTGCTTTGGCAAAGCATCTGTTGGTAAGAATTTTTGCCCCAGTAAAAAGTGTTTTTATTGTTTGTTTGTGTTTTATGTGTTCCTCAGAGAGACACCATGTCCACTACATGATTACGTCCATGACTGAAGCAGACTCGTTCAGTCCTCTGGGTCTGTGTGATGATGGAAAGATCTCTCATTACTGTAACGAAGTTGAAGACTGGATAAGAGAGATTCTGGCTGAGTACTCGCCAGAATCAGATGATTATGGACACTGGTACAAAGATCTGCTGTACAAACTGTCAAACTGCACAGACTCACAGTGTTCTGGTGAGATTCATGCTTTACTGTTATTAATTATCAGACATTATATTTACTGTGAGTTTCTCATGAGTGTTGTTCTGTGATTGTAGATCATGTTCTTCAGAGAATAATTGGCTGTGAACTGGAGAAACTTCCTGATGGATCAGTGAATCTGACTGTCTTTGATGAATATGGATTTGATGGAGAAGATCTTATATCCTTTAATAATGACACTATACAGTGGATTGATAAAAGCCCCAAAGCCAAAGAAACTAAAGAGAAATGGGATCGTCAAACTAGACACAACCAGTTCCTGCAGTATTTCCTCAAGACCTGCACTGACTGGATCTCCACGTTTAACAACACAAATAAGAGTGTAAGTTCTGATCAGATCATATTTATATACTTTCTGAGTGTGTGTGCTTGTGTGTGTGTGTGACAGTGTGTGTGTGTGTGTGTGTGTGTGTGTGTGTGTGTGTGTGTGTGTGTGTGTGTGTGTGTGTGTGTGTGTGTGTGTGTGTGTGTGTTGGGGTGGGTGGGGGGGTCGTGAAAAGTCAAGTAAAAGTGAAGATAATCCAAACATAAAACACTGTCAAGTCAGCTTTATTTATAAAGCGCTTTATACAATACAGAATGTTTCAAAGCAGCTTTACAGAGATAACAGGAAAATAATGCAACAAAGTTTGTTTCTAGAAGAAAATAACGTCACAGTCCAGCTTAAGTAAGTTCAGTGATGGTTCATTTTTGCTGTAAAAAGGTTATTAGTTTAGTTAATTTATATATATATATGCTCACTGGAAAAAAACTCTGATGTCAGTCACTGAGCACCACAAACACCTTTCACAGTTCCTCCTGAACCAAAACAATGAGCTTATGCTGCGTTCACCACATAACTACTGTCATTGGAAGAGGATTTAATGCATTATTATTTCCTGCTCCAGGTTCTCCAGATGTTCATGTCTCTATGAGGAAATCTCCTGATAATGAAAGTAAGCTGTATCTGGTCTGTCTGGCCACTGGTTTCTACCCCAGAGATGTTCAGATGAACATTAGATTGAACAGAATTAATCTTGAGGATCAAACATCTTCTGGAATCAGACCAAATACTGATGATGAAACCTTTCAGATGAGAATCAGTGTGAAGATCGACAGAAACCATGAAGGATCTTATGACTGTCTGGTCACTCACAGCAGTCTGACTGAACCAGTTACAGTAGACTGGGGTAAAGACCCAATTCATTTTAGAGTGAATATGTGCAGAATGGCCTTTATACAGTAATGCTGCTTCTGCAAGTATAACATATGAAACTTAACACAAGTCAGTGCTAATATCGCTTTTAACAAACAATTGAAGTGCCTTAATTCACTCCAACATGTTAAATGCATTTATAATGTTTTATTCTGCAGACAGAACAAGTGTTGAGAGTGAAACAGAACCTGGATGGTGTTTTATAGCAGGAGTAACAGCAGCTGTGGTTGCAGGTCTAGGGTTATTGTGTTGGCTGTGTCTCAAAGTTCAAAAGGTGAGTTCTAGTCTAGATATCCAACATGATCATTATCTTGTTTTAAACATCCTTGCTTAAAATACACTTTAAAATGTATGAATCAGTGATGGACAGATTGACAGTATATACTGTATGATGGCAGAAACATCTGAACTAATAGAAATTTTGATGATGATTTGCATTATTTGTTTAAAATGACTCTGTGGTTATTAGATGAATGCATTGACGTCTTGAATCCTGTATGTGTATGTACTCCTGCTATCCTGAAGTGTTTATAAACTTCTGCTTTATCTTCTTATCTTCTGTTTCTCAGGTTCAAAGTAAAAATGCTGTAGAATCACTGACTTCAGTCCCGAATCCTGACACTGAACAAGCTGCCATTAGTCTGGTCCACTATGAGACAGGACTCACTTCTTACTGGGATCTGAGTCTCATCTCAGTCATCGGCTGTGTTTACACTGGAAAACTTAATGCACAGATCTGATCAAAAAAACATATCTGATTTTTTTGTCCCACCTGTTTGCATTCGCTTTAGACACTATCCGACGTGCTTATATTAATCCCCGCACAAAATGATTCTGTTGGTGATCGATTTACTAGCAACATTGACTCTCAGGTTTTTAATTATTTATGGATAAGTTAAAAACTGGAATCTGCACAAAAAAAAATAAAAAATCTGCACATTTAAATTGTTATTGTTTTTAATTATTTTAAATAATTGACTTTGCAACACAGGCTGGTCTTGTTAATGATTTTCAGTTTTGTTCAAGGTAACTAAAGCAACAGTTTTTTTCAATAACAGAAGAATATGTAAAGTATAATATTTGGGACTAAAGACACAATAATTAACATGATAATAAACAAAAACATATTTAAAAATATGATATTAATCATATCATTTAATAAAACATATGTATTTGTTACCACTGTAAAGCTATATTAAATTATTATGGGATCTCATTCAGTGCTTTCAGAATATTTACTTTTTTTTTTTTTTATAATTTTGTTTCAGTATTTTTAAATGATCATATTTTAATGACAGTATATTTATTGAACAATTTTTTTTTTTTTTTTTATCAAAATGAACCAAAAATAGTACAAACTTTGTTAAAGTGATTGTTTTGAACAAATATTAACTTTTATTAGATTTTAGCTAAAGTATTTGTGTAAATACTGCGTGTGTTTGTGGGGTGGGGGTGACTAATATGTCACGGTCCAAACACGAAAATCAATCAGTAATGTAAAATTTTACATTACTGATTGATTTTCGTGTTTGAACCGTGACATATTGTTTTGTTGTGTCACAGTTAATGCTCTCAGAAACTATAGTGTGTGTTTTAAAGGAGTTCTAACACTGTTAACAACACATATGATTTTACGGCTAGACTTTTACTCAACACGTGACGTCAGGAATGAAAACGAAAGTGTGATTCCTCCAGCAGCCAGTGAGGGGCGACAGTGAGCTGATACACCTGACGCTCAATACACTCGAAACAGAATGAAACTTGAAACTTGAACTTGAAACTTGAATGAGCTCGTCTGAAATACAAAGCATAAAAATGGTTGATTGACTAACTTTGTATAAAAACATGCTCTGTATACACAAAGGAATGTTCTTGCTTATATATTTATGGTTTTACCCTTTTCTTAGTGATGCACTGCAAGGTAAGATTAGTTTCAGATATAATCATGTTACAAACATACTATAATATAATATCATATAATATTAATTTAATGTAAAATAAAATACATTTTATAGTATATGTTATAGTAGAGTTTGTTTTCAACCATTTGTCGTTTTACCTGCCAGGAAGTGCCCGCTTCTGTTTTGTGTGTTTTCATAGTTTGTGTTTCATATATTCCTCAGAGAAACACTTCCTCCACTACAAGTTTACAGTCCTGACAAAATCAGACTCATTCCCAGAGTTCAGTGCTGTGTGTGTTTATGATGACAGACGGATCAAACACTTAAGTAATGAAGAACGAGTCTGGATTCTGACTGATAAAGACTGGACTGAAGCTCCTGAAGATCCTCCTGATTCTAGAGACTGGTTCATACATCAGATCAGGACTCTGTCAAACTGCACAGACTCACAGTGTTCTGGTGAGATTCATGCTTTACTCTTATTAATTATCATAATTACTGTGAGTTTCTCATGAGTGTTGTTCTGTGATTGTAGATCATGTTCTTCAGAAAATAATTGGCTGTGAACTGGAGAAACTTCCTGATGGATCAGTGAATCTGACTGTCTTTGATGAATTTGGATTTGATGGAGAAGATCTTATATCCTTTAATTGACACTATGCAGTGGATTGATGAAAATCCCAAAGCCAAAGAAACCAAATTAAAATGGGATCGTCACACTGGACGAAACCAATTCATCAAACATTACCTCAAGACCTGCACTGACTGGATCTCCACGTTTCACAACACAAATAAGAGTAAGCTCTGATCAGATCAGTTTAATTAACTCCTGTCTTCAGTGAAAAATAAATACTGTTGAGGTGAAAATGTAAAACTGTTGAGGACACATTCAGAAATGTTGAAACGTCTTTTTTCTTATGAAATCTTATTGTTTCTTATACAATCTTATGAAAACATAAAAATGTTTTATTTAACTTTCTCTGTTTGTAGCGACACATCAGCAGCCCTTCACATTATGAAACACTTTTATGAAACAATTGCAATTATCAAAATATATATATTTGAAGGTTTTGTTCATGTATGCAAGGGTTTTCTCTATACTTGCGGTAGTTTACCTACAAAACGTGTCTTTAATGAATATGAAGATTTTTTTTTTTTTTTTTTTTTTACACAAAGAGCGAAATTCTTTGTAAGTTATTTGCATTATTATTTTCTGCTCCAGATCCACCAGAGGTTCACATCTTTGCAAGTAAAGCTCCTGATGATGAAAGTAAGCTGGTTCTGAGCTGTCTGGCCACTGGTTTCTACCCCAGAGATGTTCAGATGAACATTAGATTGAACAAAACTAATCTTGAGGATCAAACATCTTCTGGAATCAGACCAAATGATGATGAAACCTTTCAGATGAGAATCAGTGTGAAGATCGACAGAAACCACAGAGGATCTTATGACTGTCTGGTCACTCACAGCAGTCTGACAGAGCCAGTTACAGTAGACTGGGGTAAATATCATCATTAATTCAGTCTTGAAATATGTGCAGAATGGCCGTTATACAGTAACACTGCTTCTGCATTATTATCATATAAAACTAAATACAAGTCACTCAGTATGTAGAAAGAGAACATGATAAAACTGATGTTGCTGGTCACAAATAATTACAGTTCAAGTGCTTCAACTCAGTTCAACAGTTTAAAACATGCTCTCCAGAGTGTTCGAGTGGATATTTCCACGATCCACTAAGTTGTCTACCAACAGGTTTGCAGGACTGACTCAATCGACGGCTGCCATCACTGAGTTTTTTTTTTTTTTTCAAAAAGAGTGTATTTCAGAAAAAAGTACTTTTAATAACTACTAATACTGCATTGGGGAAAAACTACTAAAACCTTAGTTAAGCAAAATTATCTTGCATACTCTAATGTACTTAAAGTATCAAGAGTAAAACTAGAGGTATGTATTCTCCTTGACAGGGTTTTTATGATAGTTTTGCATTTATATTATGCTACTACTGCATTTTACTTCTGAATATTTTCAAGGTTGTTACATTATATACTTTTGTGTAGTTTAAAGTAAAATCATATGTCAAGTCAAGTCAAGTCAAGTCATTTTATTTGTATAGCACATTTAAACGAACGACAGTTGACCCAAAGTGCTTTACAAGTTAGAGCAGGAAAGGCAGAAACAAGATGCCTTAAAGATACATAAAAATGTGTGTAAGTTATGTGTGCATAAATTAAAAGACTATAAAGTATAAAAACCAAATGATAAATAGCTAAGGATAGATAACAATATATATGTATCAACATTTCAAAACAATAGATAAAGCAAAAAGACATAATAAGAAATTAAAGAGAATTAAAAGCAAGAGAATAAAAGTGTGTTTTCAAATTTGTCTTAAAGCTGACAATTGTGTTACAAGACTTGATATGGAGTGGGAGGGAGTTCCAGAGTCTAGGGGCTATTACAGAAAAGGCTCTGTCCCCTCTGGTTTTAAGACGTGTCTGGGGGATGGCAAGAAGCTGTTGGGTTGTAGACCTGAGTGATCTGGCGGCAGAGTAAGTGGACAGGAGCTCAGAAATATACAAAGGGGCTTGACCATGTAAAGCTTTAAAAACAAAGAGTAAAACTTTAAAATCAATTCTAAATTTCACTGGTAACCAGTGAAGCTCAGCTAAAACTGGAGTTATGTGCTCAAACTTTTTGGTACCAGTGAGGAGTCTTGCAGCAGCATTCTGAACTAACTGAAGTCTATTTAAATTATATTGGGTTAGACCTGTGTACAGTGAATTGCAGTAGTCCAAGCGTGAGGTAATAAAAGCATGAATGACTGTCATATGTGAGGGAAAAAAAGTACTTAAGTAGGTTACTTCACATTTGTACGTGAATACTTAACGAAATATGCAGTTCCGAAAATTAAAGTATAACAAAATGTAGGTCTATGGTCACAATATTAACAAATTGTTGCTAACTACAACTGCGTACCATATCAAAGGGCGCATCTGAAGTGCTCGGACCGGTCTAGTCTACGGAAGATTGTTCTGTGACAGCTGCCGATAAAATACTGGACTTTTTTATATTCAACTGGGTTTTATATTCAAACAGGGCTAAACCGAAAATACATGACCTGGCAGCGCCGGGGCTGAAACATCCTCACCATGTCCTCCAGTAAAATATAAAACATAAAAATGACAATAGCCAATTCTGGCTCCATAGCTGTTTACTCAATTATATCAAATGAATTATCAGGATGGCAGCTGTCCTCTCGCACCGTTGCTTGGCGCCAGGAGCGGTGATCAGAAACACCTGGTTGCGCAATTAGGAAATCCTACGAAGGCTACATGGTGCGTCCTTCGAAGGATGCAGCCTTCACATTGGGACACAGCTAGAGACTGGACTGGGATTTTGACGTTCTTTACAGGAACAGGATATTGGTATGTAACATTAAAGGGGTCATGAACTGGATTATTTTATTATTTTATAATGTTTCCTGGGGTGCCCTTATAATGTTAGTATGATTTTTGCATCAAAAATTGTCATAATTTAGAAATAAAAGGCATAGGCCTAGTCCACACGGACACAGGTATTTTTATAACCGGAGTTTTTCCTCCTGCGTTTAAAAAAAAAATCCCGTCCACACATGCTTGGTTTAAAAGAAATCTCCGCCTACATGAAAACGCAAAAACACGCTATCAAGCGCTGTCAAGAGCATGCCACACCAGCAGGTGGCGATATAACCCTAATCGTAAAGCCACGTTGGCCAATCAGAAGCCTGAATCAGAAGCAAAAACCCTGGTTTTACCGTCTACACGACAACACTGCAACCGGCGTTTCTGAAAATCCTCACCCTGGCAGGGGTTTTCAAAAATGTTCAGTTTCAGTGACCTGATACTGCGTTTCCGTGTGGACGAACGGCCGAACCGCGTAAAAAAAGTCACGGTTATAAAAATACCTGTGTCCGTGTGGACAAGGCCATATTTCCAAGCCTGATTTTAGCCTCTGATTTGAACAATCTGTTTGAAGGGGCGTGTCTATGTGAGACTTCAGTGTAAACGCCACTGCTGTGATTGGCTGACAGCTTTGCAAATAGCTAGCATTACATGTGGAACTCACTACGTTTTTACTATTACAGCTATCGAGATTTAATGAATCATGAAAAGTTTTGATCATATATTATATTTAGATCTATTCCATCACATGAAAGGTTGCAGTGATGAGCATTGAGCAGATGACAGTCAGTTGATCAGGTGAATGAAAAGTGCAATTTCTGCACTCTCACTAATGCTTTCACCAAATAACAATGCAAACACTATGTAAATACAGTAAGAGCTTCATTGTACATTGTAACAGCGTCATTGATTTCATAACGTGAGTTATGGCAAGTGTCCATAAACTCGCACTGTGTGATTTGAACTCTTAACTGTCAAAAGATCAAGGAAAATTTGAATTCCCAGTTCATGACCCCTTTAAATTTTATATTATCATGCTGTATTTTTTCTAGGTCAGATGAGCAGCTTTGATGATGAAAATGAAGTGAAGATAAGATTTCACTCTAAAGAAGGAAAGATGAGCAGTTCTGACTGTGTAGGACGAGGACGAGAGCCGGGGGGAATGGAGCGTGGTCAGTGGCATGAGTAATAATAGCCCCTTTACACACATATGAATTTACTGGTAAATTTTTTCCGGCAATTTATCAGTATGTTAAGTCGTAACATTACCAGTAAATTACCGGTAAATGCGCTGTATGAATGCGGAATGAAGATTTCTGGTATTTTGCACGTACAAGGTCAGAATGCGCTGATGTAGGAAGTGATTTGGGCCAATCAGAAGCCGTAGAAACGGCTCTGGGCCATTCATAACATTATGATGTTTTTACTCCGCACTGTTTACGAATGTCTTCAAATTGGAGTGATACCGAAACTAAAGTGGTTCTCCTCGTCCGCGCGGATGAAGATATTTGTCAACAACTTAGAAGAACAGTTAGCAATATTGTAATCAGGGTTTGAAATTAACTGTTTCACTTACCGGCCAATTTGGCTACTAAATGTGTTGGCGCTTGCAACGCCAAGGTCATGGGTTCGATTCCCTGGAAAAGCAAGAACTGATAAGAATGTAAATGTGCACCTTGAAATGCAATGTAAATCGCTTTGGATAAAAGCATCTGCCAAACGCATACAATAAAAAAAAAAAAAAGGATTTATTACATTCATTTCTTATTCAAACAAAATCCTGTCATCCAGCATCTCCCTTCCTCATCCTTTTCAGGATACAGTACAAAGAACATAAAAAAAATTTGAATGTTGGAAAATAACAATGTCTTTTCTGTTAACCAAATGCTTTTTAATCTTAGCTATTGCTTCAATATGCAAATGAACACGCGCACCGTTATTTGTTGCGTAGTGCATGTTCAAGTAAGCCAGATATGCTAAATCTAAATATGTGCAGATTTGTCTTGCACGAACTTCCCCAGCAAACTGAGTAAACATAGTAACCCGCCAAATTAGCTCGTGATTTGACAGCGTTACCCGCCACAGTTGAGTTATACCCGCATTTGGTGGGTTGGCAGGTGTTTATTTCAAACCCTGAATGTCATGTATGATAAAATAACTAGGCTTCTTCAGGACCAAGGCATAAACTTTCGGTTAATGAGATCATCACAGAGTTTACTGGTATTTTGGAGCTGATGTGTGATGGTCTGTTACCAGTAAAAACCCAGAACGCTGTTGCTTGTGTGAACAGCACATTTTTGAAATACTGGTAAAGTTGTTCTGGCAATTTTACGGTAATTTACCAGGATTGCTGTGTGTAAGGGGCTATTGAGTGTACCTGCTCACCGCACCGGCCTCACGTTTCTCACAGAGGAGCTCCAGGAGTGAAGGACAAGATATGACCTGGGACATTTATGTTGTGTTTTTGTTATGTTTTATTCAGTAGTCGTCCATGAAGGGCTGCCGCTTTACTTTAGTTTTGTGTTTGTTTATTTTATGATTAAAGTTCTTGAAACGTTTGCCGGTTCCTGCCTCCTCCTTCCCTGAACTTTAAACATCGTTATAGACTTTAAAAGAGGAGAATAAATCATCTCGTCCTCACACAGATTTAACCCCATCACAGTCACATGATCCAGACCTCGAGTCCAGTGATTTCATCAAGGGCTCAGTGAATTAAAGAGTTAGTTCACCCATCATTTACTCGCTCTCAAGCCATCCTATGTGTATATTACTTTCTATTTTTAGCCAAACACAATCTGAGTTATATTAAAAAATATCCTGACTCTTTCAAGCTTTATAATAGGAGTGAATGGTACCTGAGATTTTGAAGCCCAATAAATGGATATTATTCTTTGCTTCAGAAAGCCTTTATTAACCCCTGGAGTCGTATGGATTATTGTTATGATGGATGGATGTGCTTTTTGTTCTTCAAAATCTCAAGTACCACTCACTCCCATTATAAAGCTCGGAAGAGCCAGGATATTTTTAATATAAATCTGATTGTGTTTGGCTGAAAGAAGAATGTCTTATACACCTGGTTTGAGGGTGTGTAAATCATGGGGTAATTTACATTTTTGGGGCTTTTTTTCTTCTTCTATTTTCTCCTTTTGTTTTTGTTCCTTCAGCCTTCAAAGATCTCTGCTTGTGTGTCACCTCTACTTGAATCATAATACATAAAAGTTTCCACATTTACATAAAAAGTCTTGCTTTCACCTAATGACATTTACGCTGAGAAACAAATCATTTATAAATGCACAAAAGATTATTTATGGATCTTTGCACTGCATGTGGTCATATAATCGACTCATTCCTGTCGAGTTTCTTTGACTTTTTGTTGTACAATTTTTAGTAGTCCGTGTAGAGAAGTCTTTTTTTTTATTTTTTTTATACTAATATAAGAATAATGAGGAATTTAATTACTTTGAAAAAGTATGTGGTTAAGACTGTATGAGCTGTGCTGAGGACCGATCTTTGTTGAAAGCTTCAGTATTATTTCTCAGCATGACTGTGTTGTAAAGGATTCGAAACTCTTCGCCCGACACCACAGGCTTATCAAACCCAATCCTTCTCTGCCTCAAATTACTTTCATTCTGTGTAAACCGTGTGCGCTTTGAGTCTTAAGGCTACGTTCACACTGCAGGCTGAAACGACCCAATTCCGATTTTTTTGCCCCTATGCGACCTGTATCTGATCTTTTCATGACAGTCTGAACGACACAGATCCGATCTTTTCAAATGCGACCCAGGCCACTTGGGTATGTGGTCCAAATCCGATACGTAGGCTATCCGATCTTTTGAAATGCGACTTCAGTCTGAACGGCCAGGTCGCATGTATCCGACCCGCACGTCATTGATACGCGACAAACGTCATAATTCTGCGTTGAAGTAGGCGGGAATGAGAAGATAAACAACAACTATGGCGAAAATAACTTTAATATCGCTAAACGAGCTCCACTGTTGACATCCATGTTTAGCTACTTCCGCAAACAACAAGTGACGTCGTTGACCGTTGAGTAGCCTACTCTTCTGCGCATGCGGGTCACTTCTGGGTCATTTCACGTTCACGTTCACACAGGAGATCACAAAAGGTCGCATTTAATTGGAAATGTGAACGGCCTTGCAAAAAAATTGAATTTTTTCAAAAAATCGGAATTGAGCATTAAGCCCTGCAGTGTGAACGCAGTTCTATTTGAGAGTGAAAGCTCTTGGATTGAGGCTTCAGGTTATTTTGCTTCCCAAAACCCTCTAAAAACCTTGATATCTGAGCATGGTTAATCTGTTCCATGTTTTAAATAAATGTGTGAACATGCTTTAGTGAGGTATATTGTTAAACATATAGGTTATTCTAATGATCTGACGTCATTCTGAAACTGACGGTTAAGGTGATCTTATATAAAGAGCCACTGGGGAAATTTGCCTCTTGAACATGTTTCTTCTCACTCAGTCAGTTTCGATTGGGAAAATCTTTCACATTTTCAGCAGCAACAGCAATATATATATATATAAACATTGCGGGCACTGACGTCACTGCCATTACACGATAGGCAGAGGTGCCTCACGTGATCATGGTAAGAGATTCAGACCCTCTCGATCTTCAAAACAATCTCTGAATCGGTTTCTCACCACACCTGTCCTGGTCAGGTCTCCTCTAGAGACAGAAAAAACTGTCGCTCCATTTCTATAAGGACACGTTGCCTTCACATGGAAAAACTGAAGTCAGATAGTAGACAGACAGCAGAACACTGATGGACAGTAACAGTAGACAGACAGCAGAACACTGATGGACAGTAACAGTAGACTGCAGAACACTGATGGACAGTAACAGTAGACAGACAGCAGAACACTGATGGACAGTAACAGTAGACAGACAGCATAACACTGATGGACAGTAACAGTAGACTGCAGAACACTGATGGACAGTAACAGTAGACAGACAGCAGAACACTGATGGACAGTAACAGTAGACAGACAGCAGAACACTGATGGACAGTAACAGTAGACTGCAGAACACTGATGGACAGTAACAGTAGACAGACAGCAGAACACTGATGGACAGTAACAGTAGACAGACAGCAGAACACTGATGGACAGTAACAGTAGACAGACAGCAGAACACTGATGGACAGTAACAGTAGACTGCAGAACACTGATGGACAGTAACAGTAGACAGACAGCAGAACACTGATGGACAGTAACAGTAACAGGTTCAGAAACACTTTGACAGTCTGGCGCCATCTAGCGGCTGCACATCATGAAGCCTAAATGTAGGCTAAAGAAACGGAAATATCACAACATACCCGAGAAGCTTTCAGTGCTTGCGTCTGAAATATAAATAGCAAAAATGTTTTACAAGGTTTCGTTTAAACACATTTTCTTTATTGACACAGCGATGTTTTGGAATAGTATTCTTCACTTTTGTCAAAGCGATTCGCTTCAAGGTAAGAGCAACAGAGTTCTTTGTTTTACTTTTGATACCATTTTCGACTATCTTTTAAAACAGTATTTTATGAACTTGTTCTTAGACTCCCGTAAGGGTGAACACTTCAGTCAATCTGTATTTATAGCTATATTTTACACAAACTAAATTGACCCGGAGTGCTTTAAAATAAGAAGTATTTAAGGGAAAGAAAATGCATCCATATTCAAGCTCGATCTCATCTCACAAAGCGGACGAGGGAACGATACCAGAGTTTGAAATCACGGCAGAAAGTGCCATGTTGTTCGGTTTTTTGTGCCAGTAAAGGATTTATAGAGCTACAATACAAGCTTTTATAAATGTGGGTTAGGCTAATGTTAATTTAAATGAATTGTTGTTTGTTTATTAAGGGGAGACACCCAGGTGAATAATAAAAAAATAATAATAATAAAGAAAAAAACTAATAGATATCAGCATTAAACTTCACCAGTTGATTACTGACATTAAGACAAATATCTTTTGTATTACAAGTTTTTAGAATAATTATGTTTAAATATCAAATCATTAGCAATCAACACCTAAAACACATCAAAACTTATTTAACATCGCATTTATGGCCTTCAACTGAACAACAGAACCCCAGTGAAAAACAGTCAAAAACCCCCCCGGAAATGTCAGAGCACGTCACGTGATGCATCTGAACGAATCACGTTGTCAGAAATTGACATCAGCCAATGAGATTTCGCTTTTAGAGTTAAATGCCCCATTGTACTTTCACGATTGGTTGCTGCTAAAAAGGAAATGACCATTTGGATGATGGATCCGACAGCATTGTACAGGAGAGAGAGAGAGAGAGCTTTCCAGCGGGTTGATTTACAACGCCTATTTTTGTTGAATTTAGGAGAAATCTACAGACGCAAATAGACAAAGTGTAGTAAAATAAAGACCTAAATGTGTATTTAAGACAAAAAGTCCAAAATCTCAAAATTGACCAGTGAAAAAAAACAAAAAAACCAACGATGTTTTTGCCTGCCGTGTCTCAACTTAAAGAAAAAAGTCTGTTAAAAAAATTTAAATGTTAACTCAAATGATTAAATTGTATATAATAAAATTTTCTTTACAAGCTTTTAAATACCTTTTTGAAGACCTATAGAAATAAAAAAAAACAGTATTTAAAATAATGTGCAAAGCGAATTTGCTTTATGCTCACTAATGAGGATGTTTGCCTAATTCAAAACCGAAACTAACAGGCAGAAACAGAAACTGACAAGACGCCCTCGTTTTACGGTGAGGTGAAGTTGAGTCCCGCTTTGCCTTGTGATATCTGATTCTGAGCACAATAATGGGGCGTATATAGCCTGTGTATGCATATATTATTGTAAATGTTGCATGCTTTTATGACTTCCATTAAAAAAAAAAAAGGAAACTAAATGTGTTTTTCCCCGAGTGCCTGCGATTAACAGTCTTTAAAGAGCATACATTTTTAAGACTTGTAGCTTATAGCTTGAGAAAGCAAAATATGGGTTTTGAAAGAATACTGTATTAAAGATCACTCAGTAATTATATATATATATATATATATATATATATATATATATATATATATATATATTTATTGCATAGACGTACAGGATCTTTCTTTTGACTGTTTTTATATAATTTCACACAATATCAATATAAAATATTCAGTAACAACTTGGCTATAAAAGGTTCAAAATGTAAAATAAAGAAATTGGCAATGCAGTTTCACCATAATATCAATATAAAAATACTCAAAAACAACTATAAGAGAATCAGAAGATAAAATAAAAAACATAAGACAGACTTACACACAACTTCACACAATATTGTTTTATTGAGAAACAACTTAAAAAAGATATGTCTTAACTCGCCTTTCTAAAAAATTTGTCAAAAAATGTCTGGACTTGTTAAATGGCATGCTTCTGTTGTGTGTGTGTGTGTGTGTGTGTGTGTGTGTGTGTTTTCATTGTTGTATTTTATATATTCCTCAGAGAAACACTTCCTCCACTACAAGTTTACAGTCCTGACCAGATCAGACTCATTCCCAGAGTTCAGTGCTGTGTGTGTTTATGATGACAGACGGATCAAACACTTCAGTAATGAAGAACGAGTCTGGATTCTGACTGATAAAGACTGGACCGAAGCTCCTGAAGATCCTCCTGATTCTAGAGACTGGTTCATACGTCAGATCAGGACTCTGTCAAACTGCACAGACTCACAGTGTTCTGGTGAGATTCATGCTTTACTCTTATTAATTATCAGACATTATATTTACTGTGAGTTTCTCATGAGTGTTGTTCTGTGATTGTAGATCATGTTCTTCAGAGAATAATTGGCTGTGAACTGGAGAGACTTCCTGATGGATCAGTGAATCTGACTGTCTTTGATGAATATGGATTTGATGGAGAAGATCTTATATCCTTTAATTATGACACTATGCAGTGGATTGAAAAAAAAAACAAAGCCAAAGAAACTAAAGAGAAATGGGATCGTAAAACTGGACGCAACCAGTTCCTGCAGTATTTCCTCAAGACCTGCACTGACTGGATCTCAACGTTTCACAACGCAAACAAGAGTAAGTTCTGATCAGTTTAATTAATTGTGTGTATGTGTGTATGTGTGTTTTTTTGTCTATATGAGTTGAAGATCCTTAAGGAAATGTTCTTGATACAGCAGATCATGTTCATCTGGTCGACAGGAGTTGATGTTTATCAGTTAATGTTAAGACTTAAACAGAGAATTATAAAGACAAACCTTTGGTTGAAAGGCTAATTCACCTTGTCATCAATTGGGCGGTTTTGAATTTGATTGTGCGGGTAAAAAAGGGTTTGGGCGGGTGGACAAAATTTGGGCTGGTTTGGGGTCAGTTCGGCGGTTTTCAAACATCTACATTTTAAAGTCTAATTGGTTAAAAAACTAAACTAAAGTGTGCATGTAGTCCATAAAATCAGTCATCATGACATTACTGTAGCCTACACACACGCCCATGCAGAGTCAGCTGGCGTTGGTGTTGACATCACCGACGAGCACGCAGTTTTAGCCAATCAGCGATCAGCAGGCAGATGCGATTGAGCGCGATAAGTTGTAGCTGTATATTCAGTGATCGCTAATGCCAAAGTGATTTAGCCTACTAAACAGTAAGTTGTATCTACACAGTAAAGAGTGAGATAGTGAGCAACTCTAAAAACGTACACATGGTGGGAGATGTCGATGGTGTCTATAACTCTGAGAGGAGAGCACAGTTGAATGACTTGAAATGAAATCAAATATGGCACGTGAAATATGTCCATGGTCATGTGCACACTACCTTACCAGACATCGGCAACTTTTACACCGTCCAGACTGCACTCTACTCGACCCTGACAGCTGCTGAAAAAGGTTTGAATCAACGATGAATCCGTTTTGACTGCTATTCTGCGTTATGTTCTGCAATGTGTACTTCCGAGGGTTAAAGTCATCGGTTCATTTCTTGATTGCCGTTTTGACAGTGTCCATCTGGACATTTTAGTCATATTGGCTAATTCTCCTTTATTATTGCCCTGTTTTGATCTGTTTTCCTGGGGGAAAAAAAATATTTTTTATTTTATTTTATCATTGTTATTTTGTTTTAAGGAGATACAAATTGTGCTTATCAACCTTGAATGACATGGTAATGAAATTATATCATATTATTTTGGCAGTCAAATTTTGGGCGGTTTTTTCTTGTAGTGGGCGGGTTTTGGTGAGCTTTTGGGCTGGAAATCACCGTCCCAATCTGGCAACACTGGGGCTGGCCTACCTCTGGAATCTTGCTAGAAGTCACTGGCGCGAATTGGCGCTTTGTTGCAGTTGCCTTTAAACACAAAAATGGAAGTAAATATTAAATTCCATTAAAAAAAAAAACTATAATATGGTATAGTTTGCAAACTAATGCTAAAACTATAAAGGTTCTCATCAGTAGGCCAACATTAGGCTATAAACAGAATTTCACATTAGTTTATTCACATTTATTGTTAAACGCGTTGCTCGTTGGCATATTTTAACTCGACAATTCAAATCTAACAAAGTGTGTAAAATGAAACGTTAGCTCAGTTTACCATGGTAAAGTTCGTTACCCGCCATGTTGACGACGAGTAACGTTAGGCTAACGTTAACGTTATAACATACGTTAAACTGGGCACGATCCTGTCAACACCCAGTCTATGGTCAACATACACAGAATGTTTTTTTTTCTTCTTTTTTTTTACCTTGCTTGCTGATCTCTCTCTCGGTGAAGTGAATTCCGTCTCTTCCCCGGGCCAGACACGAACGTCGCGATCCAACAAAAGACAGACCCCATTACCTACACTGGATGTCTGTCTGACGCGACACGACAAATCCCAGACAGTGTAGTGATGCGCCGCGGCCGTTATATTTCAGACGTAGTCCGATACGAGTCCAAGCGCTCGCGCTAGTTCTTACAAGGGATAAACAGGTTTGCATTTAAAGGTCTGGTTGCTTCAATGTGTCCAATATAGACAGCCTCTGGCTATTATAGCGTTGTAGACACGCGGTGTAAGGCAAAAATTAGGAAATAAAAAGCATGATGGAATGGTGCCAGCCAGAGAGGCCGTTACGTCAAATACAGTAGTATACAGCAAATTTAAAAAATACAGTAAGTCTCTGTATGTGGTGTTAGACGTCACAGAAAATTCCCATGATGCAATTGGAATCACAGTTATTTACTGTAAAGAGAAATAGCAGTATAATACTGGGGGATTTAAAGTAAATAACTGTAGAAATTACAGAAAAGTCTAACAGTGTGTGTTAGCCAAAGAAAATTAACTTGCAAAAATAATTGCAGAAAGATAATTATGATTTAAATTGAATGATAAAAATACTTTTTTTAACATTGAGTGTTGAATTAAATAACCACTTAAGAGTGTTTGTGAATGAATATCAAAAATGTGAATAAACAAAAATAAAATTGTTCACAGAAATCACAAAACACTGAAGCATAATTTTAATCTCCCATTTAACACTTTAGTGTCAGACCGTAGTTTGTGATCTTCTCTGAGCCCTTTAAATGGATCGTTCACTCAGAAATGAATATTCTGTTATTTATTTACCCTCAAGTTGTTTCAAACCTGTATTAATTTGTTTCTTCTGCTGAACACAAAAGAAGATATTTTAAAGAATGTGAGTAACCAGACAGTTGATGTACACCATTGACTTACATAGTTTTTTTTTTTTCCTATATGGAAGTCAATGACTACCATCAACTGTTTGTTTTTTTGTTTTTGTTTTAAAATGTTAATGTTAAAAATGTTACAGTTTTACAACTCTTGATGGTTTAGAGTTTAACCCTCTCATTGCTGTGTAGTTTTACCTGCATTACAGGATAAGAAATCTATAAAGCTTTTTCTCTTTTTAAATGACAAAATAATGACACAGAACCAGTTAATTTATAGTGCACTTAAAACATAGTCTTATATTATTAGTTTAATAATTAGGTTCATAAAAACCTAAAAGTAATTTAAGATAAATACATCTGGACTTTTTTTTAATAATTCGTTTTTTTATTAGGTTAATACAAATATAAAATGACCTTAACATAAATATTTCTGGAAGTACAACATTTTGAGATGCAAATGACACATTTACAATCACTTGAAAATAACCTATGACTTCCTGTCACATGCAGTTCGTCTAAACTCAGATGATTTCAGGGACGTGGTGTTTGTGGTTCATGGTCATAGTGGCACCCGCTGCCGCAGTAAATGTGGCGTATTCAAATGACTTTGATATAATTATTTTACATAAACCCAGTTTGAATGCATATTGCCCGTCGTGCACTGTTGCTCTGAAGCCACCGGTGCTTGGGCCCGTCGTCGCTGCCTGCAGCTATATTACTCTTTAAAACCTCTAGATGGCACAGAAATTCAGCTCAGCACTTTTCTAAACAACCGCTTTTCAAGATGCACGTGGACATTTGGCTGATCCTTGATGTGGTCGCGGACAGCGATGTTGATTCTGTGCAACGCAAAGTTAGTTCTGTGCTAATTTAATCTAATGTTAATGTTTTTTTATTTTGTTTTTAAATATTGTGGATTTATGTAGCAGAGGAAAATTGATAAAGTTATTGACTTTGCAACACAGGCTGGTCTTGTTAATGATTTTCAGTTTTGTTCAAGGTAACTAAAGCAACAGTTTTTCAATAACGGAAGAATATGTAAAGTATAATATTTGGGACTAAAGACACAATAATAAACATGATAATAAACAGCTGCCTGACTTTTACATTTGTTGAGATGACATAATTAGATCATAGATAATGATCATATATTAAGTTGGGTGTCCTACCTTAGAGATAATCACCATATTTACATTGAAACAATCATGTTTAAAAATATTATATTAATCATATAATTTAATAAAACATATTTATTTGTTACCACTGTAAAGTTATATTAAATTATTATGGGATCTCATTCAGTGCTTTCAGAATCTTTACTTTAAAAAAAAAAAATTTCAGTATTTTAAAATGATCATATTTCAATGACAGTATATTTATTGAACAAAAATTAATTATTTTATTTATCAAAACTTTTATATATCAACTTTTCACTATTGGAACTTCAAACGGGACGGGTTCTATGGTCAGATGAAACAAAAACATTAGCTTTAATGCTGTGGGCCTAATTTTCTGCCAGAGGTCCTGGACATCTTGTTCAGATACATGGCATCACGGATTCGATCAAATACCAACAGATAAAAAATCTAAACCTGACAGCCTGTGCTAGAAATCTTATAACGGAGAACAGAATGGAGAGATTCTGTATGGAAGAATAGTCTCTGATCTCTTGTCAGGTGTTCTCCAAACTCATCTCAGAGCTGTTATCTTGGAAAAAAGAGGTTGCAAAAAGTATTTAATAAAAGGGGGCAAACAATTTTTCCCAACGTGTTTTGGAGAAAACCCATTTATTTCATAATGTGATTTACCCCCCCACTTTCAATTATTTTACTTCAATGAAAGGTTAGATTTTTGCACATTTTTTAAATAAAATATCAAAAGGATTAAAAATGCAGATTTATTTTTTTACAGCCATATTTGATCATATTTACCAAGGGGGCAAACACGTTTTCACACCACTGTACACCTGGTTTGAGGGTGTGTAAATCATGGGGTAATTTAAATTCTGGGGGCTTTTTTTCTTCTTCTATTTTCTCCTTTTGTTTTTGTTCCTTCAGCCTTCAAAGATCTCTGCTTGTGTGTCACCTCTACTTGAATCATAATACATAAAAGTTTCCACATTTACATAAAAAGTCTTGCTTTCACCTAATGACATTTACGCTGAGAAACAAATCATTTATAAATGCAGAAAAGATTATTTATGGATCTTTGCACTGCATGTGGTCATATAATCGACTCATTCCTGTCGAGTTTCTTTGACTTTTTGTTGTACAATTTTTAGTAGTCCGTGTTTTACGCTAAACAATACTTTTGTTGGGAACGATATTTTATGATAATAAATAGGTTATTTTATAAGAGAAGGCAGAGGAGGGAATGTCGCGACAGATAGGACTCATTTACGGCATTACCATAGTATTATAGTAATATTCAGTGATATTGTATATTGTCTAAAGAAAGTACAAAATAAAGTTTTCTTTCTTTGACTTTCAGGTTTTACCAGTTATGCCAAGACTTGAATTGTAATGAAGATGATATTTTGAAGAGTGTCTACCAAACAGTGGATGAACACTGATGGACAGTAACAGTAGGCTAACAGGTTCAGAAACACTTTGACAGTCTGGCGCCATCTAGCGGCTGCACATCAAACCTAAATGTAGGCTAAAGAAACGGAAATATCACAACATACCCGAGAAGCTTTCAGTGCTTGCGTCTGAAATATAAATAGCAAAAATGTTTTACAAGGTTTCGTTTAAACACATTTTCTTTATTAACACAGCGATGTTTTGGAATAGCATTCTTCACTTTTGTCCAAGCGATGCGCTGAAAGGTAAGAACAGCAGAGTTCTTTGTTTTACTTTTGATACCTTTTTTCGACTATCTTTTAAAACAGTCTTTTATGAAATTGTTCTTAGACTCCCGTAAGGGTGAACACTTAAGTCAATCTGTATTTATAGCTATATTATACACAAACTAAATTGATCCGGAGTGCTTGTATAGTAAGTAAGGGAAAGAAAATGCATCCATATTCAAGCTCGATCTCATCTCGGCAGAAAGTGCCATGTTGTTCGGTGTTTTGTGCCAGTAAAGTATTTATAGAGCTACAATACAAGCTTTTATAAATGTGGGTTAATGTTAATTTAAATGTATTGTTGTTTGTTTATTAAGGGGAGACACCCCAGGTAAAACAAAAACAAAAAAAACACAAAAACAAATAGATATCAGCATGAAACTTCCCCAGTTGATTACTGACATTAAGACAAATATCTTTTTACAAGTTTTTAGAATATTTATGTTTAAATATGCAAATGAGGTATTACCTAAAGATTTGTATTGTCAAAATGCATACTTTTTTTGTGGAAACAACTATTTACAGACAAAATAGCTTATCAAATCATTAGCAATCAACACCTAAAACACATCAAAACTTATATAACATCGCATTTATAGCCTTCAACTGAACAACAGAACCCCAGTGAAAAACAGTCAAAAAACACTGGAAATGTCAGAGCACGTCACGTGATGCATCTGAACGAATCACGTTGTCAGAAATTGACATCAGCCAATGAGATTTCGCTTTTAGAGTTAAATGCCCCATTGTACTTTAACGATTGGTTGCTGATAGAAATCTACAGACGCAAATAGGCAAAGTGTAGTAAAATAAAGACCTAAATGTGTATTTCGGACTTTTTTTCACCACAAGTCTGTAAGAAGACATGTTATTGAAGACAAAAAGGCCAAAATCTCAAAATTGACCAGTGAAAAAACAAAAACAAACGATGTTTTTGCCTGCCGTGTCTCAACTTAAAGAAAAAAGTCTGTTAAAAAAATTAAAATGTTAACTCAAATGATTAAATTGTATATAATAAAATTCTCTTTACAAACTTTTAAATACCTTTTTGAAGACCTGTAGAAATTAAAAACATTTTTTATTTAAAATAATGTGCAAAGCGAATTTGCTTTATGCTCACTAATGAGGATGTTTGCCTAATTCAAAAGCGAAACTAACAGGCAGAAACAGAAACTGACAAGACGCCCTCGTTTTACGGTGAGGTGAAGTCCCGCTTTGATTTGTAGGCATATGTATTCCTTCAGTTGCGAGCCTGTGCGCTTTACCTGACGTTTCAAGCCTTGTTTATACTTTCGCCTGGCTCCGCAGCGCGAGTCTCCGCAGACTGCGCGCGCACCTCCCCAAACGGACGAGGCGTTTATACTCGACGAGCTCGCCGTCGTACTATTCTTTGAAACGATGGTTAGGCCAGGGTTCCGGCAGGTGTGCACGGACTGGGTTTAGTAATGAAAGGCTTTCAATGACCAAAAAATAATTCAGACTGACAAAATAATAAAAATGACTTTATTCTTCTTTTAAATAATAATAGGCCTAATAAAAATACAAATAATAATAATAACGACATTCTTTTTCTAAATAACAATAAGCGTCATTAGAAGAAGAATATTACAAATTGTCATGCAATTATTAATGTGAATGAATGGTACTCCACATCACATCATCATCACTATTGTACACCCCAATACATGTGACGTGATATGAAATTAAATGCTAATTGTTTCAAAACACGTGCTGTAAAATAATGCATTGTGATAGGTCATTTGATTTACTCATCCAAGTTTCTCTTCTTTGCCGTCTTCCGTGTGTCCATGGCGTAAAATGAGGGCGTGGGGGAAGCGGAGACTTGAATATATAGGGGCGTGTTATTCTAATGACGCTCGTTTTTAGCCGCGGCATTTATCAAGCGCAGGTATTGCGTACACCTGGATTTCAAAGGTACGCACAGCTTCATAAATCAGGCGGTGAGAGGAGTGAGAGGCGGTATTAACATTAAGTGACATGGCATCTGACGCACAGAAGCCAATGGCACATGTCACTATGCGTATTGGCACATCCGGTGGCACATCCGGTCTTCATTGGCATGTGCCAGTGGATAGTGGCACATGTCACTGACATTATTGGCATGTGCCAGTGGTGGATAGTGGCATGTGTCACTGACATCGCGACACAATGGCCCTCATTTATCATTCTTGCGTAGAAATGGGCGTATATATTGGCGTAAGATTATGCTTACACTCCTCTCATCGCCTGATTTATGAAGCTGTGCGTACCTTTGAAATCCAGGTGTACGCAATACCTGCCCTTGATAAATGCCGCGGCTGAAAACGAGCGTCATTAGAATAACACGCCCTTATATATTCAAGTCTCCGCTTCCCCCACGCCCTCATTTTACGCCATGGACACACGGAAGACGGCAAAGAAGAGAAACTTCTCCGACGTTGGATGAGCAAATGACCTATCACAATGCATTATTTTACAGCATGTGTTTTGAAACAATTAGTATTTAATTTCGTATCACGTCACATGTATTGGGGTGTACAACAATAATGATGATGATGATGTGATGTGGAGTACCATTCATTCACATTAATAATTGCATGACAATTTGTAATATTCTTCTTATTATTTATGATTTTTATTATTAATGACGCTTATTGTTATTTAGAAGAAGAATGTCATTATTATTATTATTTGTATTATTATTATTATTATTATTTAAAAGAAGAAGAATGTCATTTTTATTATTTTGTCAGTCTGAATTATTTATTTTTTTTGTCATTGAAAGCCTTTTTATTACTGAACAAAAAAAAGAGGTATACTTTGCCTGGAGTGTTATAAAGTTGTGGATGGTTGTCTTTTTTAAAAAGTCTTTTGTCTTTTATTTTTCGTGTTCGCATTTATGAGGAAAAAAACATTGTTACGTGACAGTTATCCATTACGGACGTGAGCGCTGTGAAAGCGGCATGCTTTAAAACTTTCACAGAGACCTCAAACAGAAAGCACAAAGCCTTTCTTTAAAGCGATTTCGTTTTGTATTAATTGTATCTTAATTTTAATCAGTGTTTCATTATCCAATTTTCTGGATTTAATAAATAAAAAGTAAATAGCAGAGATAATCACGGAGGCGCCAGCGCCTGAACTGGATAACGTTAAGCTATCATCCATGAACCGAAACTCAACGTATAAGGTAGACTGATCGCCTCACACACCTAAAAAAAATAGAAATATATCTATTATCTACAGAAATCTCTACTTTTAAACAGAACCATTCAAAACAAAATAAAATGATGTAGGCCTAATCTGTATGAAATGTGTATTTCTCTCCGGCGCGTTCACTACTGCGAAGATCGCGAGTCAGACTTCATCTTTGCAGCCGACACAGAAAACCAAATGTTTCTATTGGTTTATTAAGTAGGCCTACAAACAGGCGAGTTATGAAAAATTGAGTGTGAGGGATTTGTTCACTTCACACAAAAAGATCTTGGAATGAGATGGCTAACTGTAGCCTATCGTTTAGTCCACTGTCTAATTTAGAGATTTTTTTTTTAACCGACTACCGACAACTTTAATCGGTTGATACGGTCAACCATCGGTCAAACGGTCATCGGTTAACATCCCTATGTTGTTGTTTTTTTACAGTGGGTCATAATATATCATATCTTTTAGTTTGTCAGTGTGTTTTGTGGTGTTAGGGATTGTTTTTCTGCGCATTCCTGCACTCAAAACGTGCGTACACCACCTCCTGAGCTGGCGTAGGATTTGAGCGTGCCGTACGCCAACGTCCATATTGATAAATCTCAAAGTCACCGTGGTTTTGGGTGTACGCCAGGTGTACGCTGGAAATTTGGTGTACGCACTTTTGATAAATGAGGGCCACTGACACTGACATGACACCTGACTGACACCGAGTCGCGGAACATGTCACCGTGTTGCGACACCTCCAGAAGTGACTGAAAGATTAACTGTAAACGTAATTGTGGCACAAAATCCTAAATAAATAGCCTCGTTTTGTGATATTTAAAATATCAATTAAACGAATTAAAGTGCATTAATATTTTTCAAAAAGGTGTTACTTGTGTCACGTCTGTATTTGATTGGCATATGTGCCACTGAATGTTTTGTAATTTACCAGTGCTACTTTATGTTGTTTATCTCGCAAAGTCACAAATTGCCCATTCTAGGAAAGACACGAAATAAATCTATCATGGGTCACTACGAATAACGTATTCGCCTCCGTTACTGTAAACCTTTATTTTTGCGTGATGCTGCACAAACGCACGCCAGTAGGTGTCAGTATAAGTGAGTGTAACACTGGCCAGCGCAAGATTCTCATCTGTGGCTTAAACATTTCAAAAATAATTGTATCGAATTATGTATGTTGTAGGCTACACATTAACTTAACGATGTTATAAATCATATTTTTGACAGCATAAAGCAAATTGTTATGCAAGTGGCATATGACGCAATCCATTGGCACATCTCACGTTTTAGTGACACATGCCAATATCCACTGGTACATGCCTCTTTATGTTGTGGCACCTCCAGTAGTGACACCTGCAGCTGTCTGCCGGAGTATAATGTAGATTACGTAACATATGCACATAGTTAATTTGTACAACAAAAAAATATTTTATTTATTGAATAATTCCATAAAATTATTTTTGAAATATTAAAGGTACTGAGGAAGTTCCTGCGCAACCGAGCGTTTGTTGAATTTTTAAAATGCACTGAGCACTTTTTTGCACTTGTATAAATAAAGAATATTGCTAGTAGCTCGGTATACTCCTTTTCAGATACATAGACAAATTATTTTTAATAAAAAAATTTTTTACACTTTTTGGAAGGACTTGAAACAGATGAGAATCTAATAGATTTATTTTGTGTCTTTCCTAGAATGGGCAGTTTGTGACTTTGCGAGATAAACAACATAAAGTAGCACTGGTATTACAAAACATTCAATGGCACGCACACACCAATCAAATACAGACGTGACACAAATAACACGTTTGAAAAAATATGAATGCACTTTAATTCGTTTAATTGATATTTTAAATATCATAAAATGAGGCTATTTATTTAGGATTTTGTGCCAAAATTACGTTTAGGCCTACGATTAATCTGTCAGTCACTAGGAGGTGTCGCAACACGGTGACATGTTCCGCGACTCGGTGTCAGTCAGGTGTCATAGTGTGTCGCGATGTCAGTGACACATGCCACTATCCACCACTGGCACATGCCAATAATGTCAGTGACATGTGCCACTATCCACTGGCACATGCCAATGAAGACCGGATGTGCCACCGGATGTGCCAATACGCATAGTGACGTGCCATTGGCTTCTGTGCGTCAGATGCCATGTCACTTAATGTTAAAACTGCTACTGGTTTTTCCTCGAGTGCCTGCGATTAACAGTCTTTAAAGAGCATACATTTTTAAGACTTGTAGCTTATAGCTCGAGAAGGCAAAATATGGGTTTTGAAAGAATACTGTATTTAAGAATAATTATATATTATATATATAGGCTATATATATATATATTTATTTATTTATTATTATTATTATTTTTGCATGGACGTACAGGATCTTTCTTTTCACTGTTTTTATATAATTTCGCACAATATCAATATAAAATATTCAGTAACAACTAGGCTATAAAATGTTCAAAATGTAAAATAAAGAAATTGGCAATGCAGTTTCACCATAATATCAATATAAAAATACTCAAAAACTATAAGAGAATCAGAAGATAAAATAAAAACATAAGACAGACTTACACACAACTTCACACAATATTGTTTTATTGAGAAACAACTTTAAAAAGATATGTCTTAACTCGCCTTTCTAAAAAATGTGTCAAAATATTTGTCTTGTCTGGACTTGTTAAATGGCATGCTTCTGTTGTGTGTGTGTGTGTTTGTGTGTGTGTGTGTGTGTTTGTTTTCATTGTTGTATTTCATATATTCCTCAGAGAAACACTTCCTCCACTACAAGTGTACAGTCCTGACCAAATTAGACTCATTCCCAGAGTTCAGTGCTGTGTGTGTTTATGATGACAGACGGATCAAACACTTCAGTAATGAAGAACGAGTCTGGATTCTGACTGATAAAGACTGGACTGAAGCTCCTGAAGATCCTCCTGATTCTAGAGACTGGTTCATACATCAGATCAGGACTCTGTCAAACTGCACAGACTCACAGTGTTCTGGTGAGATTCATGCTTTACTCTTATTAATTATCAGACATTATATTTACTGTGAGTTTCTCATGAGTGTTGATCTGTGATTGTAGATCTTCATGTTCTTCAGAGAATAATTGGCTGTGAACTGGAGAAACTTCCTGATGGATCAGTGAATCTGACTGTCTTTGATGAATTTGGATTTGATGGAGAAGATTTTATATCCTTTAATAATGAAACTATGCAGTGGATTGATAAAAACCCCAAAGCCAAAGAAACTAAAGAGAAATGGGATCGTCAAACTGGACGCAACCAGTTCATCAAACATTTCCTCAAGACCTGCACTGAGTGGATCTCAACGTTTAACAACACAAACAAGAGTAAGTTCTGATCAGTTTAATTAATTGTGTGTATGTGTGTGTTTTTGTCTATAAGAGTTTAAGATCCTTAAGGAAATGTTATTGATGCCGCAGATCATGTTCATCAGGGGCCTGTACCATGAAGCCGGTTTAAGTGGCTAGCCAGCTATGTTTCAGTTTAGTTTCCGCCAACCCTGGGTTTTAGGTACTATGAAAGTAGCTCGGCTTTAATCGGTGTTCGTTGCCATGGTATCTTACGCTGCACGGCTAACCTGCTCCGGGGCAGGCTATGTTCTGGATTCAAGATCTCAGACTGAAGTTTATGGAAGCAGATTAGTCTCAAATATAATTCACGCAAAAAACATGATTCACAAATGCGTAGACAATTTCACATGCATGAAACCTAATTCACGTGCGTGAAAAAAAAATATATATACACAAAAAGCAATTCACATGCGCAAAATAAAATTATATACTCAAAAAATACATTTCACAAATGCAAAACACAATTCGTAGGTATACAACTGTGCACAAAAACCTTTGAATGTTTAAAATGTACGAGTGTATCCTTGCATTTGAATGTGCAAATCGTCATTCACGTACGAATCGCCTTAGATATGTGTGTGTGTGTTTTTGAGACTTTCCTGGCAGCATAACACTCGTAACACAGAGCAGTCGTACTCTTTAGCCAATCAGATTTAAGCTTATCAATCGACCAATCAGTATCACGTGAGGGCGGGCCTACCTACATGTTACGTCATCAGCTTTCGACCAGTTCATGGCTGAGCAGAGGTAAGTGCAGTTAATCGTTCATTTCTGTGTTAACTTAAGTTAAAGAAGTTTGAGATCAGTTGAAGCAATACTTTAAGAACTATTAACTGATGTAAGCAAGTGCTGTTGTAATCAGATGTCCCATATCGTGTCAAAAATGAAGAAGAATGATGCTTGTTTTGTTGTATTTTAGCTGAAGGTACAGACAGCTCTCACAGCTACAATCACGCTAATGATTGCAAAACAATCATCTGTGGTCAATACCCATCGAGATTGTTCTTTAAATAGTGAATAGACCTATTTTAATGAGCACCCAGTGTTTTTTGCCATTTGTGTATGATGTTAAATTATTATTAACACTTGTTTCCCTGCATTTTATCAGGATTACTCACCTTTGGTGTGACATCTGGATAGCAGTCACGAACATCTTAATTCATGTTGTTTCTTTATTCTCTTTTATACTTTTTTTTTTTTGTGTATTTATGTCTTAATTGGTAACACTTTATTAAAACGTTTCATTAGTTAACATGAACTAATAATGAACTGCACGTGAACAGCCTTTATTATTTTTTGTTAATGTTAACATTTACTAATACTTCATTAAAATCTTGTTAACATTAGTAAATGCACTGTAAACTAACAATGAACAGCTGTATTTTTAACTAACGTTAATAAAGATTAACAAACACAGCAACAAATGTATTTCTCATGGTTATTTAATACATGAACTAATGTTAACTTAGTTATTGTACCTTATTGTAGAGTGTTAGCAATATATTCAACATGCATTTCCTTATGTTTTGTGCTGTATTGTCATCTCAAGGTTTTTAAATAAGGTTTTTTATTGTCATCTTAAGGTCTCAGGACAATATTGTGAAGCATTAATTTTACTTTGCCTAGTAAAATAGGCAAATCTGATTTTATGCTGATAAGACAAAGGTACTTATCATAGAGAGGCAATTAAGATTAACTAAGATCACTCAGTAAACTCTATTCAAATACCATCACTTAATTTCCCACGTCCTCTGTCTGCACCTCTTGTACTATAGGGTTTTAGTACTTTAAATATCAGGACAAAATCTTATATGTCCTAACAGAGAGGTCTACTGATGACCGGACTGAACACAATTCATTTTTTAACTTTTCACTTGATGTATTGCACTTATATTTATATACTCTAAAGCAAAGTACACTCTGACTGGATCTCACAACTCCTGAAGAGTCGTATATTTCTCTGTACTGAATATTGTGCTTCACAGTTTAGACTGTCAGTTCATGATCTTCATATGTAACAGGAACATTAATCATGATCAAGTCATTTTATATATTTTATTCCCAAAGGATTCAGAAACTTTCAAATTAATAAAACGTGTACATCAAATTGAACTATGTCTGAATCTTTAATAATTTAAGAACATTTAATAATGCATGCATAGCAAGGCTTTATTCCCAAAGCGTGTACATATAGTCCGCAGGAGACAAATTAATACAGTAACAATGCATCACTTTCAACCACTTGTTGAAACAACTGTCAAAATGGATGGCTTGCAACATGACTGTTTTCAAAGAATTACAGTAGAAATGGTAAGATCACAGTACTGGTTGTCTGCAACTTCATACATCATCTGTCTTGGAAATCTGAAACAATAAAACTACATAATATATGCAGATCAAAACATGTCTCCTATATATGCACGTCATTACATACATTATCATAGGTTGAATGTGTGGTGGACAGGACATGAAAATCCATCAATACTAAAAATAAATGTTTATATTCACATGTGGACTAAACAGCAGTTAATAAACTATTGCTTCAAATGATCTCTAACTTCTGAACACAGAAATGAACGATTAACTGCACTTATCTCTGCTCAGCCATGACCTGGTCGAAAGCTGATGACGTAACATGTAGGTAGGCCCGCCCTCACGTGATACTGATTGGTCGATTGATAAGCTTAAATCTGATTGGCTAAAGAGTACGACTGCTCTGTGTTACGAGTGTTAAGCTACGTTCACACTACACGCGACGCGATACCATTCATTTTCTTTATTTATTTTTTATTTATTTATTTTTTTTTTTTATTGAATACAAAATCTGTATACAACAAAATGGCACAAAACAATTTTTATACAAAGAAAATACAGGCATGGAAGGCTCAACACAATAAAATAAAAATAAATAAATAAAAATAAATAAATAAAATAAAATATATATGTTAAAACAGGTTATACAATTCTAACAGATTATACATTTTTATTGCACTTCGATTTTTCATTTTAGAGAGGGCATCTGAGAAGTATTTTAATTTGTTTCTAAATATAATAAACAAAGGAGGGGATTTAAAAAACCTACATTTATGTATAAAGAATTTGGCCAATAATATAATACTATTAATCAAATCAAATAACTTGCAACAATCCTTGGTTATCCCATACATTATATTTTGTAAGGTAAAGATGAAACTGTCAGCCACCACATCTTTTTCTTTCAACCAGTCCTGTAGTGTTTTCCAAAAAGATATAGAAAAGTTACACGAAAAAAATATATGTTCTGTGTCTTCAGAGAGACATTTACACAAATGACAAGGCACATTTTCAAAATTAAATTTTACATTTAGAAACTTGTTGGAAGGATATATGGCATTTAGAATCTTAAAGTGTGTCTCTTTTACTTTGGGGGGAAGAGGAAATTTTAAATAAGCTGTTCTAAAATATTTTACAGTATCTTTATCAAATGTATGTTCTAATTTGTTTCTTAAAATTTGATATGGATAGCAAGATTGGATGATAACTTGTCTTATGTATTTATTAGTACAAACTTGTTTATTTTCGAATTCAACATCACCAACAAATAGCGACGGAAGGACTGCCGTAACTTTAGAGTATGATAAGGAACACTTCATTAACATTTTTATACCAGAGGGTATTGCATTAATTACTGTAAAAAACTGTTTTGGATGACAGGCAAATCCGTGTTTTAAAGTGAAGGCATTGTAATCCAATATGTTACCACTCTCATCCATTAGGTCCATTACAGACCAGATATTCCTGCTAAACCAATCCTCGTAGAATAGAGACTTGCTTCTATGTAAAATATATCTGTTATTCCACAAAGGAGTATTGTGGGGTGTAAAATTATGCGTGTGTGCCAGTTTCCAAAATAATAAAACTTGTTGGTGGAATGCTGACAGTTTCACTGGGAGCTTGAGTAAATCAAAGTCGCATTTGAGTAGAAAGTGAATTCCACCCAATTTACCAAACAAAGCTGAGGGCACGACATACCAAAAGCTATCCATGTTACCTAAAAACATTTGAAGCCACTTAAGCTTTAACAAAATATTCATACTCTCGAATTCAATTACATTCAGCCCACCCTTTTCATATGATTTGATAATGTCAGATTTTTTTATATAATGGGTTTTGTGCTTCCAAATAAAATCATACATTATTTTATTACTTGTTTTTATAATAGCTGAAGAGGGAGCCAAAGCAGAGGCAGGATAAATTAATCTAGATAAGTACTCAACTTTATATAGAACAATTCTTCCAAAAATTGAGAGATCTCTCTGCAACCAGCAATTCAAGATTTTATTGGCTTTTTGTAATTTAGTTTCAAAATTTTCTTTCATATTAGCCTTCAAGTCTCTTGTAATTGAGATACCTAAATACTTCACGGATTCTTTCACCGGAATATTAAACAAAGAATCAACTTGACTGGGGTGTAGTGCCATAAGCTCACATTTGTTCAAATTCAATTGAAGGCCTGAAGCCTTAGAAAAAGAATTAATTAGAGAAATAGCCAGTGTTATTTGGTCTTTGTTTTTTAAAAATAACGTCATGTCATCTGCTAGCTGACTTATTGCTAAAGGTTTTCCAAATACACATAATTTCTTCACTGATAAATCCTGATTTACCAAAGTGGACATCATATCTGTTGCCAAAATGAAAAGAAGAGGGGATAGTGGGCAGCACTGTCTTATTCCACGACTAATAGGAAATCTTTGTGTAGTACCAAATGGAAGAGAAACTGAGCTATTCATATCTTTATAAATCATTTTTATTACACTAATTAATCGTTCACCAAAACCAAAATGCTGTAGGGAATTAAAGAGAAAACTATGTTCTATCATATCAAATGCCTTTTTAAAATCTAAAAATAAAATGAATCCATCATCTTCAATCAAGTGACTGTACTCCACCAAGTCCATAACTAATCTAATATTATTATGAATAGATCTTCCTTTAAGAAAGCCTGATTGAGACTCGTTAATTAGATTATTTAATCCCTCTTTTAATCTGTTAACAAATATATGTGAGAAAATTTTATAATCATTGTTTAGCAATGTTATAGGACGCAAGTTATCCACATATCTCATGTCTTTATCTGGTTTAGGGATTAAGGTAATCAAACCCTGATACATAGTAGGGGCTAGAGACTCTTCTTCTATAGATTCAACAAAAGCATTAAATAACAATATTCTAATATCATTCCAAAAAAATTTGTAAAAGTTAGCTGTGAGGCCATCAGGGCCCGGAGACTTGTTTGTCTTAAGCTTTTGAACAGCTAAATCAAGTTCTTCAATACGCAATTTAGCCTCACAGCGCTCTCTCCAATCATTGTCAATATGAGGAATAACATTTTTTATTTTATCAAAGAAATTAATGCACTCTATTGGGGAGAAGTTGGAAGAATACAGATCACTGTAAAATTGCTGGATTTTCTTACTTATTAGAGTAGTTTCATTACCATTAATCATTAAAGATAGAATTGAATTTCTCGATTGTCGTCTTTTTTCTAATCTACAAAAGTAAGAAGTACTTTTCTCCCCCTCTTCGATCCATTTAGCTTTGGAACGAATATATGCACCTTTGGCTTTCTTAATGTAAAGATTATCCAGTTCTAGTTGTAGAGAGACCAATCTACTTTTTTCAGCCTCACTTAGCATACTTTCACTACAGTATTTGTTAATCTTTTGAATAATCGCATATTCCTGCTGTCTCCTTACTTTGGCAAGTATTTTACTATAATTAATAGAAATGTCACAAATTTTAAATTTGAGAAACTCCCATCTGGCTTTATGAGAACTAAAATTACCATTTTTAATTTCTAAAATTAAGTTTTTTACTTTATCACAAAATCTCTTATTATTAAGTAAATCCGAATTAAATTTCCAATATCCCTTATTTCTTGAAGTGTTACAGTTGGGTTTAACTAATAAAGAAATGGCACAGTGATCTGTCAAAGGCGCTGCTGAAATAGCGCAGTCTTTAACAAATAAAGACAAGTTATCTGAAATAAGCCAATAATCAATTCTTGACATACTGGAAGCATTTGGTCTTAACCAAGAGAACTGTCTGAGATTAGGATGGGTATATCTCCACACATCTATCAGTTTATGATTAGTGCAAAAGTGGGAAATTAAAGGGTTTTGCCGTGAAGTACTGCTTTTAGGTGGATGTCTATCGTGCGTCTCATCTGGTACCACATTAAAGTCCCCACCTACGACAATATTATCTGTGGGGTATAATCTCATTAAATCAGAGATTACAGAAGATACCTCATGTAGTAAATTTTGATTCAGTTTAGAATTATTGTGGCCATATACATTAATTAAAATGAAAAAAATATTTTCAATGTCTAAAACTACCGCTAGCCAGTGTCCACTGAGATCAGTTCTAGAAG